>MU227358.1:204150-215645 GCA_018584345.1 Thuja plicata
TGAGCATGAATGGTACACTCAACACTCATCATATCTAGGTGATTCTCATAGGGGCGAAGAATTGAGAGTCCTTGGGAGGTCATTCATCCTTGCATTCCTTTGACTAAAGTAGGCTTTCCATGGGAGATGACTAAAATCCACACGTGTTAAATCTTACCGAAAAAAGCTAATTAAAAACTGCTTGTGAAATCCTCTACCTACTTAACATAAATACATGAATGAGCTGTTATTGGTTAATACCACATTGGTGTGTGAGGCAAGGGTGAATCATAAGGCATTCAATGATCCAAAAGCTGTGTCAATGGGGAAAGAGGCTACTGGTAAAAAACCCAAAGTGCAATATTGATAGGAAATTTAGTCATTTGATGGTGTTCTAAGTTGTTGCTCATTCTATGTAAAGATTATATTATCTGTGTAGTTTCTCAGTCCTTTTGTTGACTGTTCCTGGTAGTTCTATGTACAAAAAACAAGTTGGTTTGAAGTTCCAATGGTTAATTTATTTGTTATTCCTCCTCCCTACTAAAAAATGGTCAAATGGTCAATGGGTAGTGCAGTGAAATGTTTGACCGAGTGCCTCATAGTATCCAAGGTCAACATTCATTGCAACTAAGTAATAGGTGAGTCAAAATCCAAATCAATGGCTCTGCATATGCTAGGTTTGTCACAATTAATTTTCTATGTTTGTCAGGCAAAATCCATATGCAATTTATTCATCTCATACGAAACAAAGAAACCCTAATTGGGTTACTCAAATTGAAAACTAGCAGCACTTCGTAACCCATATTGTTACAAATTGACAAATAGTTTAATGCCAGATAAACACAATACAAATAGAATGAGAACACATGTAAGTCTATAAATTGTTCATTGATACCAACCTAATTTTGTGTAAGTCTTAAAAAAATCTACCTTCTGTTTGATCACACATAGATGGTGTTGGTTTAGTCACTTCAATGCATATGTACTATGTGTCTTCTATCTGTGCCTTCCAACTCTTCTTCGCTGCATAATCACAATGAATTGAAATGAAACCTTCTTTTTAAGTTATATTGATCGTGTTTGTCGCAATTGATTTTTCTGGACTATTGTGTAATTGTTATTTAGAAACAAATTAGGAGAAGAGTATAATTTATCATTTATGTTTCATTCAACGTTCACTTTTTGATAAGTAGGAGATATTTTCCACATCAAGTCAAATTGTGATATTGCTATCAAGATTCAACTCTGTGGTTTTTTACTCAAACTCACTGACTCATATTTCATGAGTAGTGGTTCACAAGAACCCATCTCTCATGAGAATGAATGGAACACTTAGTATTCATTGCATCTAGCTAATGCTCACATAGGTGAAGCATCGAGATTTACCAAGAGGTCACCTATCCCAGTACTACTCTAGCTAACTTGACCAAAAATTTTCCTCCAAGGCTAAGCCCACTTTGCTTACAACTCCAATTGCTAAAATAATTAATTCACCTTTTGTTCACGAATTATTTTAATTACTAACTTTAAAGATACTAATATAATAATAACTATAATCCCCTTAATAAATTTCACATGTAACAATAGATGTTCAACAATGATAGTTCTAAAAGACCACTAATAAGTCTGAAATGTACCAATAATTGCTCAATAATAATAGCTAAAAGCTAATTAATAAATTTCACATGTTGCGATTAAATTTTTTAGGTTTGATTGTGTAAAATATTTTATTATCAATGTTTCAGATCACACTCCATGATCCATCATCACAATGCAAGAGAACATAAGAAGAAGAAAGATGATAGATTGCAAACCTAGAATACAATAAGAAGGGAGAGCAGAGGGGACATGAGAGGAAGGATCCAACATGTAGATCAAGAAGGATAAAACCCTAAAGACCAAAATAAAATTTAAAAATGAAATTTAAAATATAAATATAAATATAAATAAATGAGAATAAAAGAATCAATATATATAATATATATGTATACAAAATTAAAATATATAAACAAAACTCTTAAACTATCTTCATTGTCTTCCTTAGAGTGCTCTAGTGTTTTCTAGATGCCTCTCAATATCTCACCCTCACCATGCACCATTCGTTGCTTGGGTGGTGTGTTGACCTCTTCTCTCTCTGATTATCCATCCACCTTGAGTCAACCCGTGCTTTCTCTCTCTCTTCGTCCTCTTAGTTGCCCTCATCTTGCCTATCGTTTCCCCTTTTCGAACCAAAGGTATGTTGAGTTAAAATCTAGGACTAAAAGTTGGTGGTCAACTAGTCACATACCACCTTGGACCCCCTTTCTTTCAACTTTCCAAATGTGGCCTTAATTTTTCTTTATCTCCTCATGTCATTCCTCATTTCAACTTTCTTATTGAAATTGAGAGTGTGATTCATGCTCTTCCCAACTTTATCAGCAAGGAAGTTAAACAAGATTGTGTAGTTATGCTGAGGCACACCAAGCCTCCCAAGTGCAACATTCTCAAAACTAACAATCCTACCTTTAAACAACCCATAAGTAATATTTTTATCATTGTCTCCAAAGAAGATGAAGGCAATGCCATAGGAATTTTGAACAAATCTATAACTACATCACAAAAATGCTTGACCTTCTTTCAGATACAAGTAGCTATAAGGTTGTTTCTCACAAATCTTGTGCCAAAATCATGAAAAAGGTCAAAGATGCTATTTTTGGCTCCTCCTTTGATGATGCCACCAAGAAGCAGCTTTTTTATACTAAGAAGTTAACCCCGTGTAGTTATAAGGTCCCTAAAATCCACAAAGCCAACATTCCATTGAGACACATTATGGATACCATTGGTTCCCAAACCTGCAAGTTGGCCTCCTTCCCTGTGAAATTATTATCCTCTATTGTGGGAAATTCTAATTCCTACATCAAAGATTCCAACCATTTTTTTTATATTTTAATAGATCTAAGTGTGACAGTAATGACATCTTAGTCATCTTTGACGTTGTCTCCCTCTTCAACGAGATTCCCATTCTTGATTCTATCAAGATTGTCAAGTGTAAGCTTAATTTTGAGGTTTCCAATTTAGTAGATTTGTGCTTACAATCCACTTACTTCTCATTCCAATGTGTCATTTATGAGCAACTTGATGGTGTGGCTATGGGTTCCCCCCTTTCACTTGTGATCACGAACTTACATATGGAATAGTTTGATGATATCGTCTTGCATACTTCATCCCTCAAAACTAAGTGGTGGAAGTGGTATATAGATGACACCAATGTCTATTGGCCTCATGGTTTATGGGTAAGTACACCAAGATGGTGTGCAAAAAAGTGGCCACCCACCCAACAAAATAGAAAAACATCCCTAACACAATTGTGTTACTCTAGATTCAAATAAATTAATTGGCCTTATGTTTGGTAAATTTAAAAGCTAAGAATGAGGCTAGTTAATAGGCCTAGCTAACAAGGTTGGGTCTTGGGAGCCTTATTTTCCTCCATTTACCTCCCTTATCAATTGTTTTGCTCTTCAGAACAGGTTTCTCAAATTCCTCATCATCAGGTTTACAAATCATCAAGTGGGTATTTGTAAAATTACCACCATAATTTCACGTCATCTGAGCTTTCTAACCATATAAAGTTTTCATTTTTTGGACAACATTAGCATATTGAACTTTAATTTTCTTTACCATTGTCTTGATAGTCCTCATAGACATATGTCTACCATTTGTTTAATAACTTTTGATCTACTTGACAAGATTGAAAATATATTAAATACTACAATTCTACACTAGATTCTATACACTTTTTTAAAAAAGCATGCATTTTTTTATTATTTTGATGCAAGTTATGCCTAGCGCAAAATAGGTACTAGATTTTCAAGATGCAGTCACTTCAAAAAATTATAAGTAAAAATACTCAACAGAAAATTATTAAAAAATACACAACTTCTAGATCACACTCTTACCTATCATCCTACCAAAGGGATTTGAAAACTACTAATCTAACTACATATTTTGTGATGCACACAGAAACATCTATGTTATATTTTTATGAAAAAATCAGGAACAATTTTTCATGCACGAGAAGTTTCACACTCTTAACTTATCCAATTTTTTTAAAAAATAGTAGTTTACTTCAACTAGAATCAGAGTACTAAAATTATTGTTATTTTCACATCTTATAAGTTTGAGTACATGAATCTAAAATTTTTCTTTGAAGTTCTAGTTTAATTGATTTCAAAAAAAAATGTGGCCATTTATACCCCCCTTTTTGTATACTATCTTGGTGTACTTACCCTTAGACAAACTAGAGGAGTTTCATGCTCACCTCAACACGCTCGCTCTCCCCTCTATCACCACCGCCTCCCCTGCCTGCAACCCCATCCTCCTTCGCTGCCTCTGTGCAAACACCACCTCTGCTCTACCTCCTTGTGTGCATAGCTAGGATTTTGAAACCCTATCTCCCTGATAGAAGAAGAACAAATAATTATTAAAATAAGAATTACAGAGGTTACATTTTCTGAAAAAAATTAGTAAAAGAGAAAGAGTTATATTTATAAGTTGATCCTGATTTTAGATTTAGTTGTTCAAATGTTCTAGTTTATTCATAAAATCAAATCAATGGATTTCAAACAGATTTTAGATCTAGTTCATAGTTGAGAAGTTTGACTTTAGGGTTGGAAATTTCTAGAAGCTTGTCATCAATTAAACAAATTAATATTTAATTAGTTATTAAGCTAGATTTTGTTAGAGTTTAAATAAATATTTAAATTTAGATGTTTCTTATTGTTATAGTACAATTTAATTAATTATAGTTTGGGTTGTCAAATAATCTTTTTAATAATACATATTAATTTATGGGTTATTGTAATTATTACTCATTTTATATTTAATTTTCTTTAAATTGGGTAGCGAATTCATGATTTTTATTATACTATCAAGTGTTAATATTAAGATCATTATTAATAAAGTTTACTATTAAATGTTCGCATGAAGATTAAATGGATAAAATAAATAAGTAGATCTTGTTGGAAATGGGTTGAGTAACTGAGAGGGGAGGGGTGAATCAATTACCAAAAAAACAAATCTAGGTCCCTTAGATGTCTTAGTCAAACATATCATGTTGTTACTCAGTTAACAAATATATTCAGATGTTACTCGGTTAACAAAGCAATCTTAAGATATTCACTGTGATTATCCTTTAGTGGTTAAGTGGAGAAACATAAAGCATAAATAAAATAACATGTACACAGATGACACCAATATTTAACATGGAAACCCAATTTGGGAAAACCACCAATTGCAACTAGTTACTATTTTTCACTCTTCTGAAGTGAGCCCTGTTAGGAGCCAACCTTGTTAAAGGTTACAAAAAAACATTGTTATCTATGACCCTGTTACAGGATTTACTCACGCTGTAAGGAGTGGTCGTGTTAGAGGTCTTCAAACACTTCAATATTGAAATGCCAACTTGTGAGAGGATTTATGAAATACTGTTAAGTCTACTATGTAAAAGAGATTTGGATCTCTGCTACAACTGTTAGAGAGTAACAATCAATTAACATGTTTGAATTCGCAACTGTCTTTGCCCATTCAGATCTCTGCTCTTTCTTTAAACTGGATCCTTACTAATTAAATATTCTATTGCAACTCGGTCTAGATATTCTATCCTTAATAAGAATTCTATCTTATTTCACCTTCATTTTTCTTATCAAAAATCTCACATATAAAACACATTCAATCCAAACTTGACCTTGTATATATATGATAAGCCTTGTCAAATCGGCTTGAATAACTTTCAAATAAACAATAACACTTAAGTCTGTTAGCTACATATAACCAATTAAACATAAAGTGTAAACTATTGTTAGTCAGCTGATACTAAATGCATAACTCAGTTCACATTGTAATCCTTCAATACCCAACCGTTACTGTAATGCCCAAGTGAACTCGGTCAGAACTAAACTTCTCTAATTAACCGACAGAGCTTGGTAAATAAATCAAATTAGTATATTTGTGTAACATCAATGACAATACACAATTGAATAATTGTCTTCAACAATCTCCCTTTTTGGCATTGATGGCAACACAACATGTAATAGTACAAAGAATTGTAGAGAAAAAAAATAAGAATAAAATTTTATTAATGTCCTTAGCTCTATTTTGATTCTCATCCAGAAAACTCCCACTGTCTTCATAATTAATGAAATACAGATTTCTCCCTCTTACATTAATCTATGTTTCTGAGAAAATTTCTCCCCCTGTCATCAATAATCTTTCCTTTAATAATTTATTTGGCATGAGATCAATAATCTCTCCCTCTTTGACAACCAATGCTAATGAAATTTTAGTGTACCCAATGTACATATTCATATGCAATAAGCTGTGATAATCTACGTCAACTTGTTAGATCTATACTGTAGCTTGGTTGATGCATCACTAAACTGTGTTTTAGTGATCTTCAGTTTGGGGTATCACCCCTAGATTTCCTCTAAGATAGAAGAATGCATCCTTATGTAAAGGTTTTGTGAATATGTCTGCAATTTGTTGTTTAGTATTCACATATTCCAACCTTACTTCCTTGTCCTGAATCGATTCTCTGAAGAAATGATACTTTATTGCAATATGCTTAGTCTTAGTATGCATCATAGTGCTCTTTGAAATGTTAATAGCTCTAGTGTTTTCATAGTAGATAATAATTGGTTCTTTGATTTCCTCCTTCATACCTGGAAACAATTGTTTGAACCAAATGATATTTGAACAATTCACTACTGTTGCAACATACTATGCTTATGTTGTAGACTAAGAAATGTAATTTTTTTTCTTGCGTGTCCAAAAGATTAACCTCTTTCCAATAAATAACTCTCCACCACTGGTTCTCTTTCTATAATCAACACTTACTTCCCAATCAACATCATTAAAAGTCTTCAAATCAAAGTTTCCTCCTTTCTGATACCATAATCCATAATCTTCAGTACCCTTAAGATATCTGAGAATCCTTTTGATGGCCATCAAATGATTCTCTCTAGGATTGGCTATAAACCTTGCAACAATACCAACTGCTAATGCAATATCAGGTCTAGTGTGAACAACATATTGAAGCTTACCAATCATGGATATGTAGGTAGTCTGATTTACCTCCTTCATGAGTTATTATCCTTAGACAACTTATGTCCAGCAGACATAGGTGTCCCAACGGGTCTGGAATCTTCCATTCAAAATTTCTTTAGTATCTCTTTGATTTATTCAGACTGAGTAATGTAGATACCATCCTTCATCTGATGATCTTGTAAACCAATAGAGAATTTGATTTATCCAAATATAGACATCTCAAATTCCTTACTCATAGCTTTAGAGAATGCTTTTCATAAATCCTCATGTCCAGTGAATAGTATATCATCAACAAATATCTCTTCTAATAGTATCTTGTTATGAGGTCCTTCCTTAATGTACAAGCTACTATTGTCATTAGTTCTCTAAAATCCAATACTTACTAGGTAACCGTGCAATCTTTCATACCAAGATCTAGGATCTCACTTCAGTCCATACAAGGCTTTGTACAATTTCAAAACCATATTTCTTCTGTTAGGATCAACAAAACCTTCAAGTTGCTCAATATAGACTTCCTCTTCCAGAACTCCATTCAAGAATGTAGATTTTATATCCATTTGGTATACCTTCAATCCTTTATGTGTTGCATATGCTAGAATAGTTCTTACTCCTTCAAGTCTTGCAATAGGAGAAAACATTTTTCCATAATCAATACCCTCTTCTTGAGCATATCCTTTACACACTAATCTTGCCTTGTTTCTAGAAACTTCACCTTTTTCATTCATCTTGTTTTTAAAAACCCACTTAGTACCAATCGCATTCTTGCCTTTTGGTCTAGGTACAACAGTCCAGGTTTTGTTCTTTTCTATCTTCTCAATCTCTTCATTCATGGCTTCTATCTATATTTCATCATTCAACCCATCTTTATTGGATCTAGGTTAAATTTCACTAAGAAAACATGAACCTTTGAGTTTGTTCCTGTCATTATACCTTCTGTCTGATCTCCAATTATTTTCTCAGGTGCATGATGCCTTTTGAAATATTTGGAAAGTATAGGTTCCTTCCTCTTTGACTTTGGGCTTGCTCCACTAGGTTCACCATGCTCAAACATTTTGTTTTGCACTTCCAATTGAGACTCTAGTTCCAATTTCTATGACCTGGGTGCCTTTGTCTAAGGCTCAGGTGCCTCTGTCTACGACTCGCTTCCCTCTATCTGTGACTCAGATTCTTTTGTTTGAGACTCATTTCCCTCTGTCTGTGACTTAGTTTCAAAATTTAGCAGCTCAGGTTGCACAGGTTGCAACAAGGTTTGTGCTGATGAATTCAGTGGTTGACATGGTTGGTATCCAATCACCATTGCCTTTGTCTTAGGTATAGTATCAAGTTCATAATACACAAAGTTTCTATAGTCTTCAGTCTCTTTACTAATCTATTATTCACTTCTCTCTACAAAATCATCAATCTTAACATGTACACTTTCTATGACTTTATTATATGCTTTTCTTTTATAGGAGTAGCCTAGGAATATACCTTCATCACCTTTACATCAAATTTTCCATTTCTTTCTTCCTTCATGATGTACCATTTACTTCCAAATACTTTGAATAACGAACATTGGTTTTATAGCCATACCATAATTCAAAAGGTGTCTTCTCAGTACGTTTCTTTAGTTCAACTCTGTTCAAGGTGTGTATTGCAGTGTTGATGTCTTCCTTCCAAAATTTGGTTGTTGTAGGAAAGTGACAATGCAAGCAATTGTTATTTTGTCATTGCTGTCAAACCTTAACTAGTAAGACTATTGTTATCTGTTTCAGTACTATATCTATTATTGATGAAGAAGATTTAACAAGAAGACCAAGTGAATGGTTGAGTTAAGAAAAATAAAAGTGTAATTGATTAGTTGGCACTCTAGAAAAGTAATTAGTTGTTTATCTTTCAAAGACAGTTTTGCTGCCTGTTTTGTGCCGAGCAAAGTTTGGCTTGTGCCGAGAAAAGTTGCTTGTGCCGAGCAAAGTTTCTTGTGCCAAGTAAAGTTGTTTGTGATGACAAAAGTTATTTAATGTCGAGAACCCATGAAATTGCTGAGTGGAAACAGTGATGTTGGCCTACTTACAGTAATTTGATTAATGATGAGATTTGAGATCTCTGGCCAACTTAGTTAATTTTATTAGGATATGTAATGTTAATTAAAGATTTATCCACATCATTTAATGTATGGGTAACTGTAATTAATGCATGGTTTCAAGATTTAATTAGAGACTACTTTGGAGAAGTAAATGTAATGCAAAGATGGAATGATCCATTGGATCTAACCTAACCTAAGATCTACAATCTTGTTTAAGCGGCAAAAGATTTATCTGACCTAAACATAGAGGTATATGATAACCTCAAGGGGTTATTCATTGAGTGTGCTGAAGTGTGCTGTTGAATGTGGAAGTACATGTGTGTATGCAAGAGGATTGCATAGTTGATTTACTGTTTGGCATGATCTAGTAGAAAAGGCTGAATACAGAAGCAGAGAGTTGCATGTGTGATTGCTTGACGGATTTCCAAGTAGATCAAAAGGTTGAAATGACAATGCAGGCTATCCAAAAAGTTAACATCAGAGCTGTAATTGGATCTGAATTTGCAAAGTAAGTTGTATGTATCAGATCACAACTGCTGATTACTTTCTAACCATTGTATCAGTTAAAATCCTTTAACAAGGTTGACCTAACAGTCATTTGTATAAATCCTCTAAAAAGGTGACATTCAGGTAGAATGTTCTAAGTCCTCTAACAAGGCCACTCTTGATAGGGTGATTAAATCCTTTAACCAGGTCACACCTAGCAGTGTGTTATTGTAACCTTTAATAGGGTTGGCTCCTCACAAAGCTCACTTCAAAAGAGTGAAAACTTGGTAGCATGTTACTGGTGGTTTTTCCCATTTTGGGTTTTCACGTTAAATACTTGTGTCAACTTGTGTGAATGCTTATGGTTTATTTTAATATTCCTATAAGCTAATTAGATTAGATAGTAAACTGCATGATTAAATTTGTTGACATATGCTACTGCTACCGAGTAGATCTGAAATATAGAAAGTTTTTAATTTGCTACATCTAGACCTGAGGATAACTGATACACCCCTCCCCTCTCAGTTATTCTAAATTCATTCTAACAATTGGTATCAGAGCTTTGGTCTCCTGAAAATAGTTTGAAGGTACTTGGAGTGAAAATATCAAGATGTTTAAGAAGGAGGTTCCTAAGCTGAGAAAAGATAACTTCCCTACATGGCAGATTTTGATGAAATTGCATTTGGCTGATATTGGAGATGATAATAAGTGACTTATTGAAAATGACTATGTATCACCTACTACTCCTCTCACAACTACTCAAATAAGAGAAAAGCAGGAGAATAATCAAGCAATGTTGGATATTGCCTCCTCATTGAGCTATTCAGAGTTTGATGATATAAAGAGCTGCACAAATGCAAAGCAGACGTGGCACAAACTTGTAACTGTCTATGGTGGAGACACAAATGTGTTGAGAGATAAATCAGAAATTCTAAGAGGTAAGTTTGATGAGAACACTATTATGAGCAAGGTACTGAGAAATTTACTTCTTGTATATGCTATTAGAGTTTCTGCAATTCAAGAATTGAGATGTACTCCTAACAATAATCTGAATCTAGAAAATCTGATAGGAAGAGTCATTGCATTTGAAATGTCAAATTATGATAACTATAATCCACAAGGGATTGATTCTACTTTTAGATCACAGTTGGTTCTCAATAAATCTAAGAAACAAAAGAAACATGTGAACAGTGACAGTGACACTTTTGATGATGATCTTGAAGAACTTGAAGCACTTATGGCAAAAAGGCTATCTAGAGGAAAAAGGAAAATACAGAGGTAAACTTCCTATTATTTGTTTTTCATGCAATAAAGTTGGACATATAGCTGCTAGATGTCCTGATAAGAATGAAAAAGATGAAAGAAAGGACAACAAATACAAAGAATACAAAGACAACAAGGATGACCAAGACTTCAAGAAATATAAGGACTACAAAGACAAAGGTAAGAAATCTTGTTATATTGCTGAAGAAACTTCTGACAATGAGACTGATAATTCTGATGACAATGATATAGAAGTTGTTTATGTTGCAATGAAAGAAGATTCTGATGATGATGATAAAATTGCATTAATATCTTATATGAGTAAAAATGATCATTGGATTATTGACAGTGGTTGTTCCCATCATATGGTTGGTGACAAAGATAAGTTTGAAACCCTAAACCAATGCAAAGGAGGATATGTAAAATTTGGTAATGATGCACCATGTCTTATCAAAGGTAAAGGATTGATTAACCTGACTAAGAAAATCATATTTTATAATGTGTATTGGGTTGATGATCTTAAATATAATTTGTTGAGTGTTGCATAGCTGAACACTTCTGGTTACAAAGTTGAATTCCATCACAGAAAAGCAAAGATCTATGATTCTACTGGAGAATTAGT
>MU227359.1:2482-17511 GCA_018584345.1 Thuja plicata
CAAGTAGGTATTTTAACAGTCAAGGAGATGTTGATTTGGAGAAAGAAAAAAAATAGTAAAACATATTAAATAAATTTGAAAAACATATGGTGCACTAGAAGAGAGATTCCTCTTCAAGAATATATATATATATATTTTTATTGGGATATATTTGTTATGAAAAATATGGCGGGAGATGAAAACTGTTGATTTCAGGTGAGTTGGAATTTGAATTGTTATAAAAGAGAAAATATAGGTCATAAACCAATTTTTATTTCTTCGTGCACTAGCTATATATGTCATCTATAACATATTTTGAAATTAGGAGAAAAAATGTTTATTTACATATAATGTTTTGGCGGGAACTAGACCCCTAATTTTTAGCATGTTTCTGCAACTGAAAAATCACCTTTAAACATTAAAAAAAAAATCAAAACTTATTCAAAAAAAATATTAAAAATATTAATCATAAAATTCATCCATTTTAAAACATTTTATTAGTTTACATTATCTTCAAATTCCAAACATAAATGTCACTTTTATACTATTGAAGCTGAACAACTTTGATTTTGTCGTCCTTTTCCTTTGTAAAAGGGTGACAAATTATTGTGCTTTTACCCTTTCTGAAAACCTAATTGCTTGGATTATCTATATCTTTGGATTGGGAGCCTTTTTGGAGGGGGTTCAATCAGGGAGAAGGAGAAATCAGGTGATTAGAGTTTTGAGAGAGCTTGCTTGGAATTGTGGATTCTTCTTGCTTGGATTTGTGAATTTGTGCTTCTCATCAGTTATTGAGGTAGGATCTTCATCTTTTAAATTCTAGCTTTCAGATCCCCATCTTTCATGCATCTGAAAGCTAGAACCCTTTGTGTGATCTTCCTTGTTTGAGGTATTTAGTGATTTCATTGATTGAAAATTGAAAAATGTGATCTTGATTCAATTTTGTGCTTTATTTGAAGTTTGCATGTCAGATTTGTGCTTGTGGGCATAAAGGGTTTTAGTTTTGGGTGTTATATTAAAAGGGCATTAGGGTTTTCAATTGTAATGTATGAGTTTTCAATTTTGGGCCTTGGGGTTTCAGATCTGTAGGAGAAAGACTTCTTTGAGGAAAATTTGGGAAATATTGTTAATCTTGTTTGAAATCCTCAGATTTGTAGCTCCTTACCATGGAAAGATGAAATTCATAACCTCACCATGTCCTTGCCCAAACCCCTGATCGAATCTGAAAAGAAACAAGAAAATTTGGGTAAATTTGCATGCTTGGAAACTACAAAACTCTCTTTGAAAAATAAATAAATAATTATAATAAATATTAGATCCTTCTTATTTTTATCATCTTGCATGTTGTAAAGGAAAAGAAAATCCTTCTTATTTTATTTATAATTTTTATTGGAAATAAGAATGCCTATATTATTGAAAATATGACTTAATGGCTTATTCTTGGAAGGAAAGAAGAAACTAAGTGTATTAATTATTGTTGAAAAATAAATTAAAAAAAAAAGGGTTGCTTGCTGTTTTTATTAAAAAAAAATATAGACCTAGTGATTAAATAAATTCACGAGGAAAAAAAATAAAAATAAAAATAAACATTAATAAACTAAATGTTTATTAGTGAGTTTGTTTATTTAAAAAAAAAACTTCATGGGAGAAATTTTTAAGAAAAAAAAATATTAACAAATGAATTGGTGGCGGGGGCCACCGCATCCCCCACCACCCGTGGTGTACCCCCGCGGGTACCCGCTGCCGTGGCAGTGGGCCCACAGGGCCCGTGGTCGCCACTGCCGAGGCAGTGGCCCGCAGAGCCTCTGCGGTGACCCACTGCACAAGGCAGTGGGCCCGCAGGGGCCCACGCGGCCCGTCCCTTAAAAAGGACAGTGGGTGGGGCCAAGACCCCCCACTTAATTTATTAAATAATGTTTTTTTTGTTGTTTGTTTTTAATTTTTGTTTATTTAAATTTTAGTTTATTTAAACAGTAGTTAATTTAAATGTTGATTAATTTAAATTTAGTTAATGTTTAATTTAAATATTAATTAATTTAAATTTAGTTAATGTTTAATTTATTAAATTTAAATGTTGTTTAAAGTTTTATATTTAGAGTTTGGTTTATTTTGATTTTGTTAAAAGGTTAGTTTATTTATGTTATTTAATTAATATAAAATTTAATTATTTATATTATGAAATATACTATATGATAGATGTTATTAGTAGCCTTAATTATTAATAATTATCTTTTATTATTAAAATTTTATTTGTTTATGATTGCCAAACCTATTTTATCCAATTAACAATATTATTTTTAATTGACGAATAATTATTAATCGAGATTAATCGTTATTTTGTTTGGATGACTATTGTTATTGGTAATAGGTTATCAATTATGTTAGGGATTTTCTTTTATCGAGATTGAAGGGTTTAGGAGCAAAAACGTTAGTAAAGAGAATGAAGATATGTTACTAGACTATGTAATCTTGTCCCTTTCAGAAATGATCTCTGTTGTGAACCCTAATTTGGATGCTTTTATAAGTTAATAGATGTTTTCAATAAATCTTGCTTGTAATTATAGTTGAAATTTAGTAATTATTAAATAGACTAATTTATATGATGTAAATGTTATAAATTAATCTATATAGGCTTTATGTGCATTTTCTTTAGAAAATAGAATTATAGTTTGTTAGTAATTTTACTAGATGGCTAATTTGCATAATGTTGGTTATAAATTAGTTGTCACTGAATTATTGCCTTTCTAGAATCGTACTCATTATGTGATGATGTGTCTTCTGAGTGACTGATTAAATAGACTGTGTCTCTTTTCTTTTTACGATACTACAATGTGTCGGGTGCCTATTGGGATTAGTTGACTATCATGATGTAAAACCAGAGGTGTTGAGAGTTCTATATCTTTTGTGTTATGTACGCTTTAGTGAATGTTCATATTGTTATCGATTTGGTCTTGATATTTTTACCCAACCTGATTCGTGTAACTTGTCCTATGTGATCTTGTGAGAGTGACTTGAAATGGTTTTGGTTAATTGAGGACTAGTCTCAAGAGTTATGTTTCTTCTTTTGATATTGTTAATGATTCTCTGAGGGTGTGTCCCTATATGAGCAGGAACCAGTTATGAGGTTTATGAGATACCTTTATGATGTTCTTTTGTGAACCTATGGTAGGTTACCTAATTGTATAGTAGGAGGTGGCTTGCATTAAATTTTCGGAGCTCACAAGTGGCTGCTAGGATCATTTATTGCAAGTAATGGTAATAAGTGATAACATAATAATTTATTAGGATGCATTAGTATAATCTAATAAGATATTAATTTGGTTAGTGACTTTCTTGGTTTGAGAGGTCATTGGCACCGTATATGGTCACTTGAGTGCCGGGATTCATTGAGGGATTTCTAGGACAAAACTCAAGGGTCAGACGTACATGATGACACCTTCCTATATATAGCTTAGGTTAGCCTACGTGTGTCAGTTACCTCTAGTATTTTGTATATTTCCTTATTTATGATTTAGAAAGCTTCTAGGATTTTCCTATGCATTTCTTTATGTTGGTCTTGTATACCTTTGATATTTGCCTTCTTGTTGTATACCCATGTGAGTGGGCCTGTTACTATCTCCTCAACATGGTGGGAGTGGACCTTTGGTTCCACGTGGTCAGGTGGTAGTTATTCTTATTACCATTGAGATCTAACTTTCATCTTCATGCTTGGATGATCCTTGTTGCGTTCTTCTTCTATCTTTTTATTCTTCTGGAGACTTGTATAGTTTCATGAGTTGTATATTTGTACCATATGTGTATATTGGATGACATCTTTGTTGGCAAGTGATCAATTTGGGTAATATGATTCAATTTTTGGTTATCATTTATGGAAACACATCTAGGTTGAAGATTTATTGTTTTGAAGTTAAGTTTTGGTATGTCCAAAATTGACTAAGTACAAAAATAGAGGTACAGTATTATTTTGGATATCGAAGACAGAGATTGATGAATTAAGGCATGCGAGCTTAGTGGAAGACAATATGAAGTATGTCTAACATACATCTAAGATCTATTTGGATTTGTTTAAGTTTATGATAAGTTATAAGGATTTGAAGACAGACAGACAATATAGAACAATGACACAGAGCAGTTGGACAACAACGAAGAATAAGGGAGTATGACTTGGACTCCAGGGAATTGAAGTTGCATTTTTGTTATTGATAGTCTATACTTTGATTATGCAAGAGCGTCGACTATGCATTTGATATTTACTATATTAAATGTATTGTGTATTGAAGGCCAACTTAGTACTGTTTGTAATATTCATTCTGAGAGCCGACTTTGTAAAGTTAAAAGATATATATGAAACATCTTTTTTGTAAAGATTATGGGAATGATTTCGTGGCACATGTAGAAGAGTGAAGTGAAGAGAAGACATGTGAATGGAAGAGCTATAAAGGAACTATCAAAGCATATGTGATGCTTGTTTTTGTTCATGACTGAGAACCTTTTGTAATAGAATTACATTGTAAGAGCTGTAAGCTCATTGGCCCCTAACAGGGTGTTGTGAACCTTTAACAGGGTTTTTATTCCTCTAACAGGGAAATGAACTATGTAATATTCAGCTCCTAATAGGGCTAGGTCTCCTTACAGGGACATTATACTTTAGTACATGCTTGTGGGTATCATCCCCACCGGGGTTTTCCCTTGGTCAGGGTTTCCTTGTAAACAAATCATGGTGCTATGAGTTATGTGTTATTTGTTTATGTTCTTTCCTTTACTGCAATTGTATGGTTAATGTTTAAGTGGTTAAAGAATTTAATTAACTATTATAATACTGATTCACCCCCCTCTCAGTATTATTCAATCCTAACAATTGGTATCAGTGCTTTTGGCCCTTGGAGAGAAAGCCTAATAGCTTGAGGGAGATCAAAATAGATTTGAATAGTTTACATGAGAACTTTGAAGCTGCACTTGAAGACCTTGATAATGCTAAAGCAGAAAATGGTGAATTGAAATTTAACATCCGAAGAGCTGAGAAATTCATAAAGAAACTGAAAGAACAACTTGAACTTTCCAGAAGTTAGAGAGAAGATCTTGTGGTTAAGATAAAACAAGACTCAGATGAGGACAATTCAGATCAGGTGAAGCTACTGAAGGAAGAGATTAAGACTCTGAAGCTTGAGAACAAGAATATGGCTAAAGAAATACAGGTACAAGAGGATGATAAGAAGAAAGCTAAAGAAACCTTGAACAATGCATTGAATCAAATGAAAGATGAAGCTGACAGCTACAAGAACAAATACTTAGAATTGGAGAAACACAATCAGATTGTGAAAGATGAACTTGCTGATGCAAAGAAACATATTGAGAAACTTCACACCAGCAGTGATTTGATTGATGAACAACTAGACAAGCAGAAACCTATAGGTGGCATGAATGGTATTGGCTTCAATGAAGCTGAATGTTCAAAGAATTGGGAAGAGAAATCAGTTGAGAAGATTAATGCTGAGAAACCATCTATTGAAGAACCTAAACAAAAGATCAAACCTTTTAGAGGTAGATGCTTTGGTTGCAACAGATTTGGAAACATGAAGAAAGATTACATAGGTAATGCCCCTTTTATAACTTTTTTTGGTTATTGTTTTAACTGTAATGGATATGGGCACAAGAAGATAGAATGCAGAAAATCTGGTTATAGACAAGACAATGGAAGAGAACCTACAATGAAACCTACATGCTACAAATGTAACAAAATTGGACACATTGTGAAGTACTGTAAATTACAAGTTAATCAAGAAAGAAGACCACATATATGTTACAAATTCAACAATCTAGGACATATAGTGAATTTTTGCAGGTATAATGGAGTAGATAACAGAAGAAAACCACCTCCTATGAAACCTCAGAACAATGGAAGTGATAATGGAAAGAGTATTGCAGATGTGAAGAGTGATTTTGAAAATTGTTTTAAGAAAGAAGAAGACATCGACAATGGTAAGATATGGAAGATTAAAGAAACTAGTTAGACATTAGTTCAGGGAGAGTCAGTAGATGCTACTGGATCTTCACCTGAAGGTAGAAAGACAAAATTGACCTAATCAGCCGATCATGGCCTTGGGGGAGCATTAAATGCAACACATCAGAATATATCCTACCCCACAAATCATGTAGTGAGCTCATGCAAGCTTGGGAATATGTTGAGTCGACATTGTGGATTATATATCTAAAAGGGCATCATTAGCCGACTTGTATATTTTGATCGCGAGATTTAGCAGCCGACCATACAGTTTGGAGTGAAAAAGAAAAGTCATAACCTAACTTGTATAAAGCACCGTATTATGATCTATCTTTCTATCATTGAAAAGGAGAGAGCCAAGGAGATCAGAGAGCAGAAGTATTCAGACATTCCTACACCTACCATGCATGATCGATCAAAGCATAAACTTGGATTTTTGCATGTGAAAGGTATTCTACATTATCTAAGCTATGGATGCACCTGTAATTTTTGATGTTGTTGATCATCCTAGATACAAATTCAAGAAACATCCTTTTAATTCATGTGAAGAGGATCTGGAAGGAGAATTTTCACAGACCCCTCATGGTGTATTGCACGTAGAATACATTAGGGCTTATATACATTGTAAGTATGACACATTAGGAGAGGATGATATACTCACTGAAATGGAAGATATGACTGAGAATGGAGTCATGAAGAAAGAATGGAAACATGTCAGTCAATTAAGTATAATGAAGATTATGGACTTGTGTGACTTCGATGAAAATGAATGGTTTAAAATACTTATGAGCAAGGTTCTTGACCAATTTATATGGATTGGTAGCCAACCTCTGAAGATATGCAGTGACCTAATTCATGAGATTACTAGTTTAGACAACACTAGAATTATACCTATTGTGGAGAACATGTCAAGAAGGAAGTCAAAACCCTAACACACTTGAAGTGGGACAGAAGGGAAATGACAGTAAATGATATTTTCCAACAAGATGTAAGGTTGATTGCAATGATACTTGGTTACAAATTTTTCTACAACAGTAGACCTAGTTCAGTATTAGCTAGAGTTATTATGATGACATGGAGGATGATAAAAGAAAACACACAGTATGACCTATGTGAGGTATTGGCACAACAATTTATTGAGAATGTAAATCTTGTGAAGAAGGACAGAACGAAGACTTTCAGGTTTGGATCATTATTGGTACACATGTTCATTCACATTGAACATAAGTTTCCTTGTCTACACCCTAGTGGATGGAAAACTGGAGTTCCTACTGGTATACTAATCTCATAGAGTTATAGAAGATAGAACACTACTTGGGTAGATGGAGAACTATTTGCAATGATTAAAATTATACAAAGACAAATGAAGAGTAGATACAAACTTCATGAGGACATTGTTGAGAAGTACAAGGACACAATTTGTTTTATGGTTGAAACAGACTATGTATGTTTTGAGGCAGTGACCCCCATAAAGAAATGGTGTTACCCTATGGGCTACGAAGTGAGTTCCAAAGTACTCACCATGCAAGTGGAACATATTCTTACATCATAAGTTGATACATCAGAAGAGAGATGGGGAACATATGAGGAAAAGTCACATAAGGTAAGATAAGAACAAAATAGAGGATAGAGGAAGAGAAAGATTGCTAATATAATTCATGACTGTGGAGTAAAGGCTGGTCTATCTGAGGAAGAACTGAAAGATATGAAGAAGAAGATGACAGATAGATCCCTTGGAGTAGCTAATGGAAGCTCAAATACCCCTTCCACCCTTGAAGTAATTATGGTTGATAACACACCTCCTCCACAACAACAGGAAGAACAAGCAAAGGAAGTTACTCCTAGAGTAACTAGATCTAGTATGCAGACAAAAGAGAAGAATGTAGTTGAAGAAGAGAAGAAAACTGAGAAGAATAAAGCATGGAAACCTGACATTAAAATGCTAAAGAAAAGAGCAATTGAACAAGGAAAATTGGTTTCAATTGATAAATATTATGACAGATATGAAGAAGTAGATAAACTGAAGATTGAAGACATTGTGATAGATCACATGCTTAGTTTCAAAATGACACTTTTGGAAGTTGAAGGAAGCATACCCTCAAATTTATATACAAAATTGGAAAGAAAAAAACATTTGGCACAAGCTAAAGATGATCAGATTAGAAACAAAGAGATTGATGACATGCTACCTGTGCTACCCGTACAAGAGATAGATATGATAGTCAAATATTTGAAACCCCTGTTGAGGACAAAGGCCAGATTACTAAAGATAATGGTGAGGAAATATGATGAAGTAACTGAGGAAACTCAGAAGGCACTTGAGAAGATACTGTTGAGAACTACTTTTGTCAAGCCCCAACCTCCTAAAATAGATTTACCTACACAATTGGGAATGTATGACAATACAAAGGACACAAAGACTAATGATGAAGAGAGTAAAGAAGACACTACTATAGATTTCTATGTTTCTGGTGTGGTAATAACACTAGACCCCTCACAAGATGAGAAATACCCTTTTGCAGGAACCATGGACACTTCTATTACTGATGAACTTGAGAAGGAAGAGGAGAATAAGGAAGATGAGTAGAAAGAGGATGAAGGATAGAAGACTGAGCAAAAAGAAGATGAGAAGGAAGAGGTAACTTTTCCATCTAGCTTATTGTTGCCAAGTAATAATGTAAATGTAGATAATATGGATGAAGATGAACTGGTGAAACTGGCATTCACCGCACTGAACAAAGAAAAGGAGAAATCAGTATAGAAAGGAGATAAGAAAACAAAAGTGATTTCAAGAGCTATTGATACTGTGAATAAAATGCTTCCAGTACCCTTAGTATTCTAGAACAAAGATGATATTGAGAACTTGAAAATCACACTTGATGAGTTTGATGGCCACTTTGAAAATTTTCTGAAGACTACATAGGAGAAAGCAGAGAAAACATATGAAGAGAAGAAGCTAATAAAAGTATGCAAGTCCATCTCATGGGACTTAGGAGTTGTGAAAACTTGTTTGGTAAATGCAAAGATCCCCATTTCACATGGGAGGAAGTTATTTCATTACAACATGAATCCTATCAGACACATTCAAGATGTTGAAGATATTATTTCCAAGAAAAGGGAAATTTTGAATACATTAATGGATGGTTGTGAAACATCTTCACAGTCCACTATAGATTTAGACACATAAGTGACAAAGATATTGGCTAAGATTAGTGTATTGGAGAATAAGAAGGAGAGAGTACTAAACAAATTTAATTTACTGAGGAACTTCATTACTCTAAAGCTATCAATACTTGAGGCACATATGAAAGATTTAGAAAAGACTACGAGATTCATTGGCTAAAGGCCTACCCATAGACTTGAAGAATGCTAAAACTACATCTTTTGCATTGAATGGATTGATTCATATAAGTCAGATTTTGTTTAAGACATGGAGCACTGAAGTGAAGATTTTAGAAGATTATTTCCCAGACATTCTAAAGCTTGTGAGAAAGAAGTGATACTTATTTGTATGCACCTTTGTCATTTTTGTCAAAGGGAGAGAAGAGAAGAGAGAACAAAAAAATGAAGAGAGAAGAAAAGAGAGAGCAAAATTGAATAAAGAAGAGAAGAGAGAAAATAAATAGAGACAATTTTGTTTTGTTGGAACACTTAGTATTTTTTTTGTTGTTAAGTGTTGCCATCAATGCCATAGGGAGATATTGTTTGCAAGTGATCAATTTGGGTAATATGATTCAATTTTTGGTTGTCATTTATGGCAACACATCTAGGTTGAAGATCAATTATTTTGAAGTTAAGTTTTGGTATGTCCAAAATTGACTAAGTACAAAAATAGAGGTACATTATTGTTTTGGATATTAAAGATAGATAATAAGTGATAAAATAATAATTTATTAGGATGCATTAGTGATAATATAATAAGATATTAATCTGGTTAGTGAATTTGTCAGTTTGAGAGGTCATTGGCGCCGTGTATGGTCACTTGAGTATCGGGATTCATTGAGGGATTTCTAGGACAACACTCAAGGGTCAGACGTACATGATGACACCTTCCTATATATAGCTTAGGTTATCCTTCGTGTGTCAGTTACCTCTGGTATTTTGTAGATTTCCTTATCTATGATTCAGAAAGCTTCTAGGATTTTCCTATGCATTTCTTTATGTTGGTCTTATATACCTTTGATGTTTTCCTTCTTGTTGTATACCAGTGTGAGTGGGCCTGTTACTATCTCCTCAGCACGGTGGGAGTGGACCTTTGGTTCCATGCAATCAGGTGGTAGCGATTCTTATTACCATTGAGATCCAATATTCATCTTCATGCTTGGATGATCCTTGTTGCAGTTCTTCTTCTATCTTCTTATTCTTTTGGAGACTTGTATAGTTTGATGAGTTGTAAATTTGTACCATATGTGTATATTGGATGAAATCTTTTGGAGGATGTGTTATTTTTTATTGTTATATATTATTGCATGCCCTGCAACATGTGTAGTGGATGCTGATTCTTGTATGAATACCTTGGGTATCAGATGTATATGTAATATTTTATTATGAGATGTATATTATTGGATTCAGTTGATGTAACCTTATGTCAGTTCTTTATAGTTGTTTTTTGTAGATTAGTTTGCTTAAGTAATTCTACATCAAGGAACCCTCAAGGATTGTTATCTATGTATGAGTTGCACTTACATGTATGTCATGTACTTCATTATGTTGCTTCCGCATTGTTATCATTATTGTTTGTAAACATTTAAAAAAAAACTATCCTGTTAACTTAGTGTCTTGTTTAGGTTAGTTCTCCTAGGTTCCCTGGCGGGGCATTGCACTTGGTATCAGAGCACATGTTTCTACACTGGGAGCTATGGGAAATTTGTATGCCCATTAGTTGTCTTTTGATTTAAAACTTGAAACAAACATAGACATAAAACTCTGATGTATTTAAAACTATTGCATTGTGTTTATTTATTTTCATTTGTCACCTTTTGATTTTGATTTTGAGTTGTTGTTTGATTCTTTGGTTGCTTCAGGTATAGAGTTTGTTGAGTCAAGAGATATTGTTGGGGACCTTGATCAGGATCAAGCCATAAAGATGCAACACCTTGTCAGAGGGCTTAATGACCTCACTGATCGAGGAGTTCGAGTCTTCAAATCTCGAGCTTTTAGGGATGCAATTTATAAGGCTATGTTGGTTGAACAAGATCATCTTACAGACTCGAAGGGTGATCTAAACCAATAGGGTGAGGAACTCTCTCATGATCATTTTGGTAGTTAGTTGGGGGTGTAGTCTAGTGAACCTACTTCTATTTTAAGAAGTGATGATTCTTAGGGAGATGGGTATTCTGGAGGTCCTTCTACCTTTCTAAAAGGTAATTAGTCTTAGCAACAGGGAAGAATCATTCCTCCTACTTTTAGTGGTCCTCAGATTAGGAATCTATGTAATATTCTAAGCAACAAGCATAGACAGAAAGTTCAGCCTAGTGGATCTACTTCTGGTTACAAGGGTAATCAACCACATGGAGCTGGGAACTTTGGGAATCCTCCTACATTTTCAAAGGGTAACCAGAACCAGCAGGGGAAGAGATTCCTTCATGGTACTAGTGGTGGTTCTTAGTCAGGGAACTATCGCAACTGGTTGCGCAGTATACGCAATAGGACTGATCAGTCTGTTCAGAGAGTGCATTAGGATGTTAGTAGGGGTACTATTCAGTGGTCTGGTGCACCTTTAGTTAGAGGAAGTGGTAGTAGAGGAGGTTGTTTTTTATGTGGGTAGATTGACCATATTGTGGTCAATTGTCCTCAATGTGCAGTGCAATTATTAGGGCTGAGGCTAGTGGATTTTGAGCTTACAGTTGGGGGTGTTGGTAGATATCACAAAGTGTATGCAGCCTTGGATCACCTTTTAGCTATGTATCATGCTACTTTGAGTAGGGATGCAGATGGTGGACCAATAGCAAGTTTTTTAGATTCCAGCAGTAGGGGATGATCCCTGGTGTTCAAATCAGAGTCCTAAGAAGGATGCTAAGGAATCCGCACTTTGAGTCTTTCGGGACTCGGTAGGATGTTTTGTATTGAGGGATATATCTCTATTTTTGTTGTAGGCTTCCAGGAGTAAGCCTAATTTTAGGGGAGGAGAATGTAATACCCACCTCTTAGTTTGTTTTTTAGTTTGCAGATGCCAAACTCTTTTAGGCCTTTTTGTGTATGTGTGGTTTATTTCAGATGGTTTGAGGATATTTATGTATTGCATTTCTTTATGTTATGGATCCATTTCTTGGTATATTATATCATCTTTTACATGTGATTTATGGTTACTTTATTATGCTTGTGTATATATTAGGATTTCATTTCAATTATAGTTTTCTAACAATACTGACCCTAGATTTATATGCACATGGATCATTGTATGTTGTACTTTACTGTTTGATGTGCTTGGTATGGTATAGGATAGAGTCGTAGTTACTTTTTTTGGCGAGATCCACATGATAACCTGGTCTCAACCATTGTTTGCTATATTATATATGCATGTATTTTCATCTTTGTGGTGACAGGTTTGTAGGTACCGGGATACATCTTCCCTAAATTGGCAGGAGTGAGCGCGCCCTATCACAATAATCTCAATGGTAAGAGAGGGGAGATAGTATTCAAGTCCAAACCCATACCCTAAACCATTATTTTTTCCTATTGAGGGACACAGAATCTGATTGAATATCCCTTTTGAATCTATCAAGTGACGTGGATTCATGAGCCTGTTTGTGTGTGTTTGTGGTTCTGTTTCAGTTGATTATCTGTTTAGATGGGTTTTAGATGAATTAATGATGCTTTTAGCTTGATTTATTTAATGAATATTTATGGTAAATATTAATATTAATTATTGCACCTATAATAAGGTTGAAACATTGATATATGAAATATATGGCTATTTAATAATTAAATATTGATTAAATCCCTATATTTAATTAATTGATTTAATTATTAAGTCTTGATTTAAATAATTGAGATTTAATAAATATTAAATTTAATTAATTGTAATTAATTGTGCATAGTTGATTTATTGAATATTACTTAAAGTTGCATGGTTAATTGATTAATTTTATTGAAATATATTCTCATGCATTTTCAATTTAACACTTTGCTTTTATATTCCAAAGTTGAGTTTTGCATGGTTTAAGTGAAATTGAAAACAAAGAATTATTTTAATTAATAATTAGATAATTTATATTTCCTTTAGGGTTTTCACTTTTTGAAAACCTAATTTCTTGTATTATCTATATCTTTGGATTGGGAGCCTTTTTGGAAGGGGCTCAATCAAGGAGAAGGAGAAATCAGGTGATTAGAGTTTTGAGAGAGCTTGCTTGGAATTGTGGATTCTCTTTCTTGGAATTGTGGATTCTTCTTGCTTGGATTTGTGGATTTCTGCTTCTCATCAGTTATTGAGGTAGGATCTTCATCTTTTGAGTTCTAGCTTTCAGATCCCCGTCTTCCATGCATCAAAAATCTAGAACCCTTTATGTGATCTTCCTTGTTTGAGGAATTTAGTGATTTCATTGATTTAAAATTGGAAAATGTGATCTTGATTCAATTGAGTACTTTATTTCAAGTTTTCATGTCAGATTTGTGCTTGTGGGCATAAAGGGTTTCATTTTTGGGTGTTAGATTAAAAAGGGCATTAGGGTTTTCAATTTTGGGCCTTAGGGTTTTAGATCTGTAGGAGGAAGACTTCTTTGAGGAAAATTTGAGAAATGTTGTTAATCTTGTTTGAAACCCTCAGATCTGTAGCTCCTTGCCATGGAAAAATGAAATTCATACCCTCACCACTTATTATGTTATCACTTATTAGTAACCTTAATTATAAATAATTATCTTTAGAAAATAGAATTATAGTTTGTTAGTAATTTTACTAGATGGCTAATTTGCATAATGTTGGTTATTATTTAGTTATCATTGAATTATTGCCTTTCTGGAATCATACTCATTATGTGATGATGTGTGTTTTGAGTGACTGAATAAATAGATTGCGTGTCTCTTTTCTTTTTATGATACTTCAATGTGTTGGGTGCCTATTGGGATTAGTTGACTATCAGGATGTAAAATCAGAGGTGTTGGGAGTTCTATTTCTTTTGTGTTATGTACGATTTAGTGCATGTTCATATTGTTATCAATTTGGTCTTGATATTTTTACCCAACCTGATTCGTGTAACCTGTCCTATGTGATCTTGTGAGAGTGACTTGAAATGGTTGTGGTTAATTAAGGACCAGTCTCAAGAGTTATGTTTCTTCTTTTGATATTGTTAATGATTCTCTGAGGGTGTGTCCCTATATGAGCAAGAACCAGTTATGAGGTTTATGAGATACCTTTATGATGTTCTTTTGTGAACCTAGGGTAGGTTACCTAGTTGTATAGTAGGAGGTGGCTTGCAATAAATTGTCAGAGCTCACAAGTGGCTGCTGTGTGTGTGTAAATGGGTACCTGTCAGAATCAACACAAACACTCAATAAGTCATTATATTAGTCCAAAAGGGTTAGTAAAAGCATGTAGAACCCACTAAAACTAACCTATTGCCTGCTAACTAGGAGGAGTGTGATTAACAACATATTAGCCCTTAGAATATGCTATAAACCAGTGACGAATACAACCTAGCATGAAGGATTTTTACTTAAATAACAAGCTAAAAGATGAAAAAGCATGTATTTTAACTCTAAAAGATGAAATAAGAACAATGAACTAGCATGAAATGAGAGATGATATATGATTCTAGGATTAATCTAGCAGCATAACAATGTATTTTCAATCTTAGGTGAAGGCTTATTTGCTCTCAAAACATGCTTCTATTTATAGAAGAATGGGAGAGAGAGAGGGGGGACAAGGTTCATTTATGAATTTGGAGACTCATAAATGAACATGTAAGAGCCTTTAATGCCTAAGGAATTAATAAGACATGGGAGAGACATGGGCTTAAGGCATCTTTATTAATGAAGGCATTAATGAAGGCCTTAAAGAGGGAAGGGAGGATGTAAGAGAATATGGACTTTAAGAAAGTCCAGCTTGAGAAAG
>MU227359.1:22335-40335 GCA_018584345.1 Thuja plicata
TAAACTTATTTAATTCATTTAGAAATATAGGAATTAATTATTTAAACAATTTAATTGCTTTTTAATAATTAGAGGACTATAGCCATTTTAATTAAATTAAATAGGCTAGGGGAATGGGTTAATTGCAAGTGGGTATTTGATTTAGGGATTTATTTAATTCCTTTATAATTAAATACTATAGCCATGTTTGATTTTGATTTGATTGGTCGAATTTTTTTTGAATTGTATGGCTATAATAGTTAATATAAATCAGTGATAAAAATCACCTAGGCTATTAAATTGATTAAAAGAATTATGCCAAGCAGTAACAGGGTCGTTTGGACATAAATTGAGGGTATAATCACACTTAGGGAAAATAGGGTCTATAGTTGCGACAGACCAAATTCAGGTGGTTACAGCTGCTAGTATCATTTATTGCAAGTAATGGCAATAAGTGATAACATAATAATTTATTAAGATGCATTACTATAATCTAATAAGATATTAATTTGTTTAGTGACTTTTTCAGCTTGAGAGGTCATTGGCGCCGTGTATGGTCACTTGAGTCCCGGGATTCATTGAGGTATTTCTAGGACAAAATTCAAGGGTTAGACGTACATGATGACACCTTCCTATATATAGCTTAGGTTATCCTACGTGTGTCAGTTACCTCTGGTATTTTGTAGATTTCCTTATTTATGATTCATAAAGCTTCTAGGATATTCCTATGCATTTATTTATGTTGGTATTGTATACCTTTGATGTTTGCCTTCTTTTTGTCTACTTGTGTGAGTGGGCCTGTTACTATCTCCTTAGTACGGTGGGAGTGGAACTTTGGTTCCACGCGGTCAGGTGGTAGTGATTCTTATTACCATTGAGATTTGACATTAGTCTTCATGCTTGGATGATCCTTGTTGCAGTTCTTTTTCTATCTTCTTATTCTTTTGGAGACTTGTACAGTTTCATGAGTTGTATATTTGTACCATATGTGTATATTGGATGATATCTTTTGGAGGATGTGTTATTTTGTATTGTTATGTATTATTGCATATCCTACAACATGTACAATGGATGTTGATTCTCGTATGAATACCTTGGGTATCAGATGTATATATAATATTTTATTATGAGATGTATATTATTGGATTCAATTGATGTAACCTTATGTTAGATCTTTATAGTTTTTTTTCGTAGATTAGTTTGTTTAATTAATTCTATGTCAAGGAACCCTCGAGGATTGTTATCTATGTATGAGTTGCACTTTCATGTATTTCATGTACTTCATTGTGTTGCTTCCACATTGTTATCATTATTTTTTGTAAATATTTAAAAAAAATTATCCTGTTAACTTAGTGTCTTGTTTAGGTTAGTTCTCTTGGGTTCCCTGGTAGGGCATTACACTTGACTTAATAAAATTAGTCTACTCAGGCCGAACAATGAGCTAAAGAAGGTGCCTGATTTTAAGGGAAAGGGATTTAGCTATAATCTTGTAGGATACATTAAGTAGAGTAATAGGTCTCTTGTTACAAATATCCTCAGGATCCTTGCCTTAGGAATGAACTTTATGTTACCTTTATTGGTGATCTGGCCAAGTGAATAAGAGTGGAAAGCTTCTAGATAGACCTTATGCAGGTTGGGAAAAACACAAGGCCATACGGCTTTGTAAAACTCACAAAAAAGCCATCACAACTAGAGGCTTTATCACCGACTATAGAAGAGACAAAATTCCTTGAGATCTTCAAGGGTTAGCATCTGGTCACAAGAGATTCTCTGACAATTTGAAATCCAAGAAGGAACAACAACACAATCCTTCAAAGCATGGTCACTGGCAAGGGAACTTTCATGCATTGTGAACACCTTCTCTTAATGCTTGACAAAATATTGAAGGATATCTAGAAGCTTAGAGAGCACTGAATGACCTTCTTTAATATGTTTAATGCTCGAAGAAGAATGATAAGCTCTAAGAGCCAGGAAACAATCCTTAGAAGCTTGATCACACACCTTAAGCCAACACATTCTGACCTTAATCTAGTCACCTCTGATAGCATGGTGGCCAAAAAATTGCTTCTGATGACAAAGATGGGCAACACTGACCTGTAATTCAGAGTTGAAAGGATTCAAATCTATGGCCTCGGTGGCAGCACACAAATCCTTGGTGTTTGCATTGTAAGAAATTTGGTGGTACATGGCCAATTGTCTGCCATAAATCTAGAGAAATCTTGTAGTGCATGTGATGACATCATTCCACCAAGTAACTCAGCTAGTTGGTTGAGTGGGTCTTGGCTCCAAATTCCAGACTCTTTGAATGCAGGCCATAGTGGGTTGGTGATGAAGCAATGACATGTTCATAAATAATTGCATCTTGGAGGGATGCATTTGAGCTATCTGTCATTCAATACTAAATTTAATGGGATAATGATATGACAAGGTCACTTTAGAAAGAGGCAAAACAAGAAGATTTTGCTTTTTGCTAAAGGAAAAAAGGATTGAGCTGTGATCATGGCATGATCTAGCTATTTGAAAATCCTGTTATAACCAACTCAGTAGTTTCACCAAGTGTTCCAAATATAGTGAGGACACTGATGATGGATGTTAGGATTGAAAATACCTAACTTATTTCGCATGTAAAACCAGGCCTTGCGTTCTCCAACTGTCCATTGAGAAGGAAAAATACCCTCCTTATTAGGATCCATCTACACCATATTTAATTCTTCACCCATAACCCACGTAGAAGGTGGAAAAGAGTTAGCCATCCAACGCCAAAGATGTGATCTTTCCACAACATCATTGGGAGGATAAACTTTAATGATCCCAAAAGAATTATTGTCGAATGATAAAAAATGGGAAACAATTCTCTACATGGGGTCAGACCCATGATTCACAATAGAAGATTTCCAATGAGGGCAATGAAAGTAACAACTCCACCTCAACCAACTTTATGCTAAGAATAAAAAATGAGGCTATCTGGCCAAATTACATGACATGCAATAGAAAGCATTATGAGACCTACATTAGACTGTCATAGTTTTACTGTTTTGTTACTCATGCTTTCAGTAGTTTATGCTTTGACATACTTTGACTATTGGAGACTTTTACATATTTTTAGGATCGGTGGAATCCCATGTTATATATTCAACACCTGATTTTGTAATTAGGGTACATTTGAGATGCTTTATGTTCTGATTTAGTTTCAGGTTATGTTGATGTCTTATATAGATTTAAATGTATGAATGTAATATGATGAAATTGGTTTAGGAAACCGATACTATGTTATTTTAGTTCAAATGCAGATGTGGTTTATATGTGTGTATATTATTAATATCGTGTATGCTTTCATATCATGTTGTTTTGGATCTACTAATGTGTGCATTGAGTGTGCAGGAAAAAAATTGACCACAGAACTAAATCGGGGACGCAGTACTGGAACCTATGTAAATTTCTGTGCATTCCAAGGTCCTATTTATATAAAGAAACATGGACCTCATTGTTTATGTGGTTATTTCGTAAACATGGTTTGCATGTGTGTAATAAGATTAGTAAATATTCATGTGATTGATTCATGTCATTTGTTTTAATTTAAATGTGCCAAATTTGGCAATTGTTGTAATTTAATGTTGACATTGGCTAGTAAAGGGAACCAGGGTTAGTTATAGGGTTAACTAAGGTTACCTAGGAGTAGTACCCAAGCTTACCCCAGGGTTAGAAGTTTCTAGAAAGTATTCTTGACTTAGAAATCCGTAGGTTAACTTTAGGGGTAGTTTAGGAGGGTCTTTTGGGCTCCTAGGAGGTAACCGGGGTCAGTTTTATTTACCCAACTTGGTACCCTATGGGTTAGGAGTCATTTTCAATAATTAATGAGCCTCTAAAATCATTTATTTCCTCTAAAGTGTCACTTTAAGACTTGATAAAATTTAAAGAATTGTGTAACCTTGGTCAATCTTCCTCTTCTACCCAAGTTGCATTTGACTCCACCCATGGAGAGTTTAGGCAAGTGGATAGTTAAGGGTTGGTTAGGGTCACCTCACCATTGGGTTAAGCCTTTTTTTTTAGAGGTTTTCCTATTTAGGGAAGGCTTTAGGATGATTTGAGTGTTCACCCACTCTCTACCCTTAGAGACAAAATTTAGTTTGAAGGAGCTTTTGGAGAAGGAGCTTAGGAAGGATAGCTCAACACCATTTCTCTTCTCACCTTAGCTTTGGATTAAGGTTGGATCTCTTTAAAGTAATTTATTTTTGTTCATGTGTGTTCTTGAGCTTGAAACTCCATTAATGGAGTCCTGTGTTTTGAAGTTATTTTCAAAATTAAAATTTAATATTTTGTTTTATAATGTCTTTATTTTGTGATTGAATTTAAAATGGGTCTTCAAGGCACACTCACCCTTGGGAGGGCAGAGTAACCTTGAAGGGGTAGTAGGAAATGATTCTTATTAGTGTAGAGTCTCCCATGTGTGGAGGGAAAAGCATGGGGTAACATGAAACCCATGATGCCAAGAAGGGCTTGAGGGCACCTGAGGGGCATAAGGAGGTTATTTCAAGACTGCATCTTGTGAAGATGGTCCTTTTCAAGTCTATGTGAGGCTTGTGTTTTCATTTTGATACTTGGCTTTCCCCTACAATGAGGTCTACCACTAACCTTGTTTCAGAAAGGTCTATTAGAGACCTATCCTTTTGTTCTACCTTGTGCAGGAAGTTTTCTTGTTATGTGATTTCCACGTATATGTATGATTGTTAGTTGAGTTTTGTTTGCCTATTTGTATCCCATTCCTTATTGGATCCCCAAGCTTGAGGGTGGCCTTATAAAGGCCTAGGTTGGGAGTTAATCCTCCATAGTCAACCTCAATGTATTACAGGTTCTTGATGGGTATGACTAGAAAATCATCATTTTGTAACCTATCTTGTTGAAGGTTTTCATTGTTGCAAAGTTGTAATAAGTCCATTGAGAAAAATTGTTATCCTTCATTATTTTATAACCATTGCAATTTTATGGCTTCCATTATTTCATAATTGAAAAATGGATTTTCAGGGGTTTATGCAAACCATATTGCTTGTAAATTTTTATCAAATTTATAATGAGACTCAATGTAAAAATATAATTACTCCCTATTTGAGATCTTAAGATAATTTGCAACCTTATAATGCTTGGTGAATTTTCTATCCTTATGGTGACATGAAGATTTTAATGGACAAGGAAACCTTGTTTTATTTTGTAATAGGAAGAAAGCATATATATCGTTTTGAGGCAAATAAGCTATTTGCCTATTTAAATTTAATCAAGTTTAAAGCTTGAGATTGAAGTCTTTGCTAAAAGTCCTAAATATGATAGATTAGTTTATTTAGTGACTATGGGTTGAATTTGCTCACTATGAAAAATGCCATTTAAAACCATAAACATTAGTTTTGTCTACAATCAAAATAAAATTAGTAACCTTAATATTGTTTATTTTTTTGTGTTCTTGAGGAAAAGATTTATTTTTTATTGCCTTAAGCATTTCTGAAAATTTTTCAAAAAAAATTAAAATGCATGTTTTCTAATTTTTATTCCACCAAGTGAAAGAGGATTAAATATAGAGTCTAATGAGTAAATAAAATTTAAGAAAAGAGGACTGCATATAGCCCCTGTTTGGGGGGATACAATCCTTTATTCACCAGTCCTTTCCTTTTATATATATATATATATATATATATATATATATATATATTTCTTTCTTTCTTTCTTTCTTTATATACTATAGTTTTAGTATTCTTTTTAATGATAAATCTATTTTACATAAATANTTTATTCACCAGTTCTTTCCTTTTATATATATATATATATATATATATATATATATATATATTTCTTTCTTTCTTTCTTTCTTTATATACTATAGTTTTAGTATTCTTTTTAATGATAAATCTATTTTACATAAATAATTAAATAAAAAAAAAGATAGCGCAAAGCGCTGAAACATTTAAAAAAAAATAAATTATTTTTTTGGGTTTGGGGCATGATCGAAGCCACCCCCGCATCCCACCCTTCCAGCGCAGCTTGGAGGCCGTGGGTGGTGGCCAGCGGAGCCAAGCCACTCGCCACCACTATGTAGATAGTGGTGGGCGGGGTGGCTGCCGCACCAGCCACGCCTCCAATACCCCCCGACCTCTCCTCTCCAGATGCAAGATGCCACCCTGCGGCTTACAAAATGATTCACTCGCCGTCTCCAGCCCGTTCTCGCCGCATCTAGCCCGTTTTCACCGCCTCCTTCTATGAGGAGAGCTTGTGATTGGGGTTTTCTTGTTTTTTTAAAAATGTCTGTAGGTTTGATCCCTACATTTTAGGGTTAGAACATTCTAATGCGATTTTTATGCTATCTCCCATGCAATAGAATAAAAGGGAATTTTTTGATAAGATGTTTAAATTTTCTTTTATATTTTATTTAAAGTTTGTTATGACTATGTAAGGTTTAGAAGATTTTAATAAAGTATCTTTTTGCATAGTTTAGATTTAAAGAGATTTTTAGTTTATTATAATGTTTTGAATTTAATTTCTTATTATTAAATTGTATTAGATTAATTTATAACAGAGTTTAATAGGACTTTAGTAATTTAGATAATAATTGAGTAATAGAATCATCTATAAAGGATTTTATATTATATTTTATCTATAGTTAGATAATCTTTTAGAAATAAATTAATTTGGTTTAGTTCCTCAAATTTAATTAGATGTGAATATAATAAAAAAAAAATTGATGGTAATATTATTATAAATATTTAGTTTTAGAATAAGAATTATTTGTTAGTCGAATCATTTCAATTTATAAATGTTGTATAAAGAGAAATTAATTTTCAGAAGGGGATTCTTTTTGTTTAGTAATTAATCAGGGGATTAATAACGTTAAGTCTATCATTCTTATTTTTTTAAAGGTGTTTGGACTTAATTTTTCTTCAGCCTTTGACTGATTTGTACATGGTTGAATTTTGGTCAACCAAGGTCAAACCTTTGACCTTTCATCTCAAACTATGAACCAGGTGTTCCCTGTAGTCTCTAGACCCTAGGTTTCCAGTTTCATGCATTTCGGTGATGGTTGACTTTTTGGTCAATTAGGGTTGAATTTTTGGACAACTGTCTCAAATTGCGCACCTTAGCCTTCCTAAGGGCTTAGAAAACCCTAGTATCTTCCTCTCACATATTTCAAGGTACATTTGACTTTTGGTTAACTCTAGTTGACTTTTAGTCAACAATCTCAATTTGCATACCGATCGAGGTATCTAGTTTAGGAATCCTTGTAGGATAGCTCTAAGAGCTATCCTACCTCGTATGACCTTTTCCAGTTACTGTTTCTCCTTTGCACCATTTTGCATGCACTTTCTTAAACCTTTGTGATAGTGTGACCACTTCTTTTAGTGCGTTTTAAAAAAAATTTGTTTGTGTGTTTTGGCCCAACTTTTGGGCATGACATTTTGGTATCAGAGCCATGTTTAGCAACATTGGGAACCTAACCCACTATGTTGTCACTAAATTTGTCTTGCATGTGTAGGATTCCACATGTCACTCGTCAGGCCTTTCAGCAAGGATGTGGTTAGAGATGTGTCCCTGTGACACACATAGAGGTACAACCTGAGCTAGAGGATTGCAGGAGGGATCAGAGTCCACCTCCTGAACCCCCGACTGATCCTAATGCAATGCTATTTTTGGCCTTTCAGAACCTGGCTAGGCTCATTCTAGACCATATGCCACCAGTTAATTAGGAGAGAGAGGAGTAGGAGCCCACCTCCTAGAATTGGAGAGATCAGTGATCAGGAGGAAGGGTCCATTGTAGTGCCAGGAGGTATTCCTAGGGGTGGTACATAGAGACTCGATAGAGAACCCACTCAATATCAGGAACTAGATCATAGAATTGATGAGGCTTAAACCGCTTCCCTTCATAGGAAAAGAAGATGGGGTAGGAGCAGAGGCTTGGATTTTAAGCCTGGAAAGGTGCTTTGGGTTGTGGAATTATGGTAGCAACCTTAAAGCATGGTTCACAATTCTTTTGTTTAGAGATGTGACATCCACTTGGTGGAGGCACGAGGAAACTAAGGGACTCATAGACATCAATACCCTTACTTGGGGAACTTTCCTTGAGATCTTCAAAGGGCGGTATGTCTCAGAGAAATTTAGGCAGCATCGTATCGATGAGTTCCATGACCTCTGGAAATGAGGTGTCACAATAGCCAAGTATGAGGGCAAGTTTCTCGACCTCCTACCTTATGTTGAATACATGGGAGATGAGAAGTTGTAGGTGAATAGGTTTATCAAGGGGTTAAACCTTGTGATTTCAGATAGGGTACGCATGGTACCTTCAGGAGATTTGAGGTTTATAGTGGAAAGGGCCTTAGTGGCCAAAGAGATAGTCAGGGGCCCACAGGATTATAGGGATAGGTCGCAGAACCATCATTCTTCATCTCAGGCCTCTGGATATTAGAAACTCCCATGCCTTTACTCTAGTACATTTTTCTCAGTATCCTTAATCCATTTAGAAGTTTTCTTGTTTATATTTTTTCAAAGTCAAAGATGCAATAATACTCCTAATATGATACTAAGCTACAAGTGCACATAATCCCCAACAATGGTATTGACCATGATAAATATTGGAGTAAGCCAAGAATCTGAAAGAACAAAAATACATTTCAATGAAACGATAAGCATAGGAGTAGGTCTATCATATAGTATGAAGAGTGTAAATACAATGAAAAAACTTGCATGCATAAGAAAGGTAGATGAGGTAGGAAACAACAACTGACTACTTGAGCAAGTGTCAATGTAAATTCACTAGGTTTCTCACAAAGTGAGGACACATGTCGTAACCACATGAGGTGAGATGAAAGCATGAAATATTTGAAGTATAATTAAGCTAGGTGTGAATAGGTCAATCCTAAATAGTTTATTAGGTAGCTAGGTACATAATGACTCTATCTATACTAAGACCCCCTTAAGTACATGCAACTTGGTGGAACCCAAATTTACAGGTCAAATTTGCTTATCTAGATAACTTAGGGAAGTATACTCTATACCCATATCATTGTGATTGACGTATTTTATGGCTTTCTATTTCATAAATTATGTTATTATTAATTTCTTATGTCTCTTGACCTGCATATTCATATTCAAATTCATAATCTAGCCAGTGCATATGTTTTCACGGTCTTTTTGTTATCTCTTATCCTTGTACAGATCGTCCGATGATTAAAATTCAACAAAGATCTATGGCTGGTGTTATCCCTTAAACTAGTGATGAACAATCTTTACCCATCAAGGCATCACAGACTATCACCACATGTCTTAGACCCGCAAGCATTTTGAGCAAGTAACGAAGATCTACAGTTAAAGATCAGACTCCATCAACGACTGGCGTAATCCCACAATCAGAAAGTGAATGTGCTTTAGACATTAAGGGAATGCGCCTAGATGACATGTTTCCACCAAGATCTCACCTAGTTCTATTTGTAATGCTATGACTGAAACAATGAGAGGAGACAAAAGAGAATTCAAATGGACACAGGGAGATGATAAGAGTTTTGAATCTCTAAAGTTGAAGGTTGCTGAATTACCTGTGTTGGCCTTACCTAATTTCAATAAGGTATTTCAAGTTGAATGTGATGCAAGTGGAAGTGCAATTGGAGCTGTGTTGACTCAAGAAGGTAAACCTGTCACTTTCTGTAGTGAAAAGTTGAATGATTCTATGAGGAAATATCTGGTCTATGATCAAGAATTCTATGCTATTGTTCAGGCTATGAAGAAGAGGAGACATTACTTGATGCTAAATTAATTTGTGTTGTATACTGGTCATAAGGCTTTACAGTATTTGGGTAGTCAAAATAAGTTGAATCTGAGACATATGAAATGGGTAGAGTATTTGCAGAGCTTTACATTTGTGATTAAGCATAAGAGTGGAGTTTCTAATAGAGTTGCTGATGCATTAAGTAGAAGAAGGTCTTTACTAACTGAAATGAGAATTGAAGTTCTTGGTTTTGATGAAATGAAGCATTTTTATAAAAAATGATCTTGATTTTTTAGCGAAGTGGAGAGTTCATATAGAACCTAATTCAAATCAATCAAGTAAGTATGAATATTATTTCATTCAGGAAGATATGTTGTTCAAAGGTATTCAGTTGTGTATATCAAGAGGTTCAGTGAGAACTAATTTGATAAAGGAGAAACATAGTAGTGGATTGGCTGGACATTTTGGTATTGATAAAATATTGAGCTTGCTGAAGGAGAGGTATTTTTGGCCTCATTTTTATAAGGATGTTCAGAAATTTTTGAAAGGTTGTGGAGTTTGTCAAGTTGCAAAAGGAGTAAGTCAAAATACTAGTTTGTATACACCTATTACTGTTCTTGAGAAACCTTGGAGTGATATCAACATGGATTTTGTTCTTGGCGTATCTAGGACAACAAGAGGTAATGATTCCATATTTGTTGTTGTGGATAGATTCTCTAAGATGACACATTTCATAGCATGTAAGAAAACATTAGATGCAGTAAACATATCAGATCTTTTCTTTAAGGAAATTGTCACTTTCACTATCATTCCTAATAGCATGTCTATGACTTGACTTACTTATTTTCAAATAAGATTTGAATGCATATTCTATAGATGGTAAGACACTATTATCAAAGTTATTTATCTCAAATGAAATTAGTCTACCAATCAGACTATCTAGAGTAACTGTATTGTTTGCAACTTCTCAAATTTCTTTAATAAAAAAAACTCTAATAGCATATATAGGCATTAGGTTTCTTAAGATTTTACTTACCACTATCTCCTCTTCAAGTACACCTCCAACTCCTCAGATAGCATTGACTACCTCTTTGATTCTACAACTATACTGAGTGATATTTTATCCTTCTTTCATCCTTAGGTCATCAAACCTCCCTCTTAGGCTTTCTGCCTTGGCTATTAGTACATTAGCATCTCCTCCATGTACCAACTTCAACTTATCCCACATTTTCTTTGCAGAGGTGCAGGTTTTAACATCTTCAAACTCATCATCGGAGAGTGATGAGGCAAGTTCTATCATCATGCAATTATGCTAATGTTTTTCTCTCAATTGATCAAGAGTATGAGTTCCTGTAGGAAACACATATTCGGTATCCAGGTGTTGAGTAACATCATTACCAATACCTGATAAGTGGAGTCTTATTCTACTTTGTCACGATGCAAAGTTGTCTTTCTTCAACTTGGGCACATCTCGGTTGTTCATCTTGTGATCTATTGCTTGAGCTATTAAACTCCCTTTCTAAGCACACAAGCTCTGATACCAATTTTTAGTAATAACTAAGAGGGGGGAGGGGGGGGGGTCAATCAATGGCCTAAAAAATATTCCAATTAATCAACCCAAAAACTTAGTACCACAATATTAAGCCTCTAGTTATCTTCAGTCCTACAAGATGTATGCCTTCAAATATACTTATCAAATAACTACTGCCCAGAATGCTCTGTTAAACCTTATTCTTAATGTTTATCAAATAATAGTCTTTCAATTTACTGAATGATAGTAAATAGTTTAGTGTATACCGATCAATCTAGATTAGTTATGTGTAATGCAAAACACTAAAGTAATGAATCATAAACACATTGAAACATGGATTTTTAACGTGGAAAACCTATTAAGGGAAAAAACACTTGGGACTGGTAACCCAAAATTTTCACTCTTCTGAAGTGAGCTCAGTGAAGAGCCAACCCTGTTAAAGGTTACAAACACACTGTTAGGTGTGACCTTGTTAGAGGATTTAAAAGATTAATTTGTCACTTGATATTGGGCATCTCTATGCTACCTTCTATGACCAAACCCTGGTTTGTCAAATGGTATCTGGCATCTCATGCTATCTTCATGATCAAACTTTTTGATACTCCTTGGGATGTATCTTAATATAGAAAGGATATTTAAATCCTACTCGGTTAAGAGACTTTCTGAATCAATGGTTAAACTGAAACAATATGATCTATTCACATATACAACTTATACTTGCAGATTTTCAGATCTATTATAAGATCATTAAACCATTCTGATCAATATGTATTTTCAATACCTTTGCTCCACTATTTCTTTCTACTCGGTGATGTTGTTCTCTGTTTCTCAGTGTCCACAAAAATCTTTAGCTCTTTCCTTAGCTTGATTGATCAGGACTGTATGAAGTTGTTCTTCATCAATTTCTCTCCAGCATCCTCTTTTTTATTTACTCCCATTAATTCATAATGAATTAAGTTTTCTCTTTATAGACATGATATCACCAATTCCATTTTCTTGATTTTTTTGTTCTTGGCATGATCCACAATCTTAGCCAATCCTCGATTTAAAGCATAACTCTTGTTTTATCTTGTAGAAATATTCTTGCCAACTGGATAAAATAGATTTAAATCCTTTACTTATCTCTGGCTTATCTTGTCGATGAAAATAATGATAACAACTATTTAAGTCTATCTTTAGCTCTGCCAGCTAGATATTTTGTCATTTCTGAACTCGAGTTAACTTTGGTGTTTTAACTCTTTGATAGCTTTGGTCAACACTTAAGTTCTCCTTGAGCTACTCCATCAGGGTTGTCTATCTGTTGGGGTTTTATGTCCTTCGAGCTTCACTACAAAGTTCTGCTCATCGATTAACACTATAATTCTGGCCATCGATAATGCTTGTGATTCTACTCTTCAGTAATGCTCGTCAGTTTCTTTTCTTGAGCATAACTGTGACTTAACTTTCAGTTATCTCTATCCATCGGGTTCCACTAGCTGTTGGTGTTTGAAGTCACTTAGTGAGTGCTTGTCTTTTATGCATTACTGAAAGCATAATCTTTCTCTATCTGATTCTCTGAAGTCTTCGACACTTTGATTATAACCGATTAGATTACATCAAGTTGAAATCAATGACAATACAATCCATTAACTAATTTAATGTCTTGCATTATCTTTCTACATTTTAGTAATCAACGTAACATCTTCAAACATTCAATCTGTTACATGTCATCATAAAGTTGTATTTCCTTGCATTGTATAAAAGTTTTCTTATGGTTGTTTATTTGGGGAAATTAGTTGGACCTTTATGAAAGGTATACCAAAGGCTTGGGGTGTGTTTTCAGCCAAATTTTGTGTGTGTTCTTGATGTGGTTGTGGTTTTGATTTTTGTTACCCAACCTTATGTTTTTAAGATTACGATCCTATGGACACTTTGAGAGTGTATTTATGATGTTATAATTGTTCCTTTTATCTTGTAAGGAACTATATTTGGTTTTCATGTTTATGTACCTTTTGAGATCAATGTGTGATATGTGAGCCTAGGTAGGTAGACTGAATGTATAGAGGGGAAGTGGATTGCAGTGGTGGCCAAGGCCCTAAGTGGCTACTAGGGTAACTCATATGAAATTACTTAAGAAGTGATAACATGATACATTGATGGGGTTTTAAAGATAATAAATAAGATGTTCTGTGCTTCTTTCTCATGCCTTGAGTGCTAGTACAGGCTAGGATGGGAGTTAGGATCCTTGTCTTTATGAAAGGATTACTGAGCCACATAGAGTCACTTAGGGGCTAGGGTCCATGGGGGGCTACTAGGGAAAATCAAGGGTGGACTTATGTGATGACACTTCCCTACATGCATCTTAGGTTTCCTACATGTGTTTGGTACCTCTAGTAATGTGTTGTAATCCTTGTGTTTTAGAGATCTTCTAGGATCTTCTTGAGCTTACCCTTGTGATGTCTTGTATATCTTTGCACTTTACTTCTTGTGGTATATCCATGTGTGTGGGCCCATTTTTATCTCCTCAGCATGGTGGGAGTGGACCTTTGGTTCCAAGAGCTTTGGTGGTAGTAATTCTTTTACCATTGAGATCCGACGTTCTTGTTCATGCCTAAATAATTCTTGTTGCAGTTCTATCTTCTTCCTCTTCTAGAGACTTTTTCTTTATTTTGATATTGTAAGTTGTTCCTTATCTGTATATTGGTTGACATCCATTCAGAGGATGTGTTATATTGTCATTCATTATTGCATATACTGTGACTTTTGCAGTAGATGTTGATTCAGTATGTATACCTTGGGTATCAGTTGTATATGTGATCTTGTTATATGAGATGTATATTATGATTTTAGTTGATGTACATTTTATGTTAGTTTATTTATGTTTTTTCAACATAGATTAGTTTTCTTGAAGTAACTCTACATCAAGGAACCCTTGAGTTTGTAATATATATTTGAGTTGAATTTATGTGTATGTTATGTATTTGATTGTATTTCTTCTGCATTGTTATTCATTATTGATTTTAAACATTTAAAAAAAAAAATTATGTAAACTTAGTTGCATTTTTAGGTTATATTATCCTGGGTTCCTTGGTGGGGTATTACAACAATACAACACAACCTACCTCACAAGGTTATGGTAACAGTATCAACATCACACAAGGGACAATTAGTATCTATAGGCACTATAGCCTCATTGTAGTCAATGCAAGGTAATACAATGTTACAAAGAATGAAACCACTAAAGGAAACAATTGAAAGTGATGCTTCACAAAAAAAACCACATAAATCCTCAAGCGATTAAGGAAACCATGCAATTTGGGGACATAAGTCGTTCACCCAAATGATCTATGACAACATAATAATTTCACTCCTCTTACCAAATGATGTCTCTTTCATAAATGCAATGGCGCATAACTATTTCTCTTCAAGAATAATGTATTTGAATGCAAGAAATAAGATGCCAACAAATATAACACAAATTATTTTATTTACTTTCACAATGCAATAATCACAAAATAAAGTGCACCACACTTCACTGGGAGTCAATCAATAGGAAATCAAGGCCATGCATGGACACCAAACAATCACCTTGACCAAATAGAGTCACATGAACAACCAAGCCACTCAAGGGCTACCAATAATTCAAAGAAACCAATAATATGCATACACATATCAACTATCATGCTATAACAAATGACAACACAACCACCGTTGCCAAAGCATCCATACACTCAAACCACACTAGGGTCACCAAACACTCAAAACCAAGAGAAACACACCAAAAAATTGGTTTAACATGCTCTAAAGAGTTTCTCACATAGGGATACCATCCATACTTGATAGATGAAAATATCTAGGAGGTACCCTTCCTCCACCACACAATACTTGGGTCGGTTCCTCTAGAACTCTCAAGAATACCACACCTAGGCACCTAAGTAACATTCTACCACTACTCACAACACAAGATACGTGAAATCACACATCAACAACATCAAATGTGTGGGAATCATATACCAATAGATCCCATAATATGAACATGGTATCTGATACCAGATGTAATGCACGATCAAGGAACCCTTGAAAACATAGGGTCAAATATGCACTCAACATTTTTTTTTCAAAAGGTAAAGATATAACATAAATTACATAGTGCAATAATAACCAATAATATTAACAAAGATAGAACAACCAATGATACTCAAATGATAGTGCATAAGAGGAGGACTTCAATCATATCCAAAGGTTCCAAGACAACCCCAAGATAAGAACGAACAACTAAAACAAGTTCAAGCCACCACATGAGAGTTTGAACCCCATCCATGAACCTCATGAGATAAGACCAGACCATCATCAATGGTTTCTAATTGAGGAGACAAGTTCACCCTTAGTGTAATCCATAAAAAGGTTCATTTTAATCTTGAATTGGAAAAGTGATCATAATAATACCATATAGAATCAGAAAAATGACTATAAATACTTGAAAATAACCCCCAAAACATAAGGAATTTGAATATAAAATTACATTTTGAACAAACATTCAGGAAGAGATCTCTATTTGATATGCACTAAACTGGTACAACAAATGCGCTAAATTATATTGCATATGCGCCACACTATTTTGCATATGTGCTACACTATTTTCCATATGCTCTAATCTATTTTTCATATGCTCTAATTTAGGATACACATGCACTAAAAGAATTACCATATGCACTAAAATGCACTGAAAAAAGCAAAAATGAACTAGAAACACTTCAAAATAGAATTATATCAGTCTAATAATCCGAGTATGATGGCCAACACCAACATACGACTAAAATACAAGGCTTGCTCCACATCGGGGAGTATTGAATACAGAAAATTGAGGCAATAGTCACTTGATAGAGACAACAACATAATAGAAACTAATCTAATAAGCATAAACATCAAGTGTATATATATCAATGAACTAGATGTAAGGGATAGTATTGAGCACTCAATGCTTAGAATATTTGCCTCTAGAGGAAGGTCATCACCTATACACTGGTCCCCAGTAGTGGTAAAGTGAAATTCCACCCTACCATGTGGAATCATTAGGCCCTCCTTGTAATCACATAAAAATGGTCATCTAAACCCTAGACCCCCAATCACAATAATTAATCAAGAAACCCTAATCTTTATAAACCTTAAGTCCTAAATCAAACATACAATTCCTCAATCTATCAAATTTGAACTGATCTAACCTAAACCCTAGGTCCTAATCAATCATCTTACTTGATTAATTAATTAATTCCTAAAAATGCAATACATTGGTGTATCATCTTAAAATGGAAGTACTTCCATGTTAAGATGATTTAGCCCTCGTTAGGGGGTGTTTTGGGCCATCATCATCTTGTCCTCTCATTTCTTCTCCTTTTGCATCTTCTGTGCCTATTTAGGACCCTAATTGGGCCTCTTCGGGCACTATTTACCCCACTTGACACATTTTCCAAGGGTCCTAACCCATTGGGTCAAGGTTGACCTCAACATTGACCTAGGTCAAGGTTGACCTTGATCTTGACCTAGGTTAGGGTTGACCTTGACCTTTACCCAGGTGCCCTTTTTCAATTGGAAAGTTTGTTGGTTGCCGGAGGACAATCAAAAGTTAATTTCCCCGCTTCCAGGTCAACTTTTTTGGGTTCCAAAGTAACGAATCTTAAAATATATTTAATATAGGTCCACTTCTAGGGGTATTGGCATAATTGGAATTTAATTCTCCTATGTAGGCCTCTCTGGAAGTTTGTGCTCTAGACTTGTATATAAGGAAGCCTTTTTCCTCTCATTTTCTAATCACAAGCACTAAGGATTAAAGACACATATAATCAAGAAATCTATCAAGGAAATCATCAACTTTAAAGCTTCCAAGTGTTCAATCAAGGTTGTAAAGTCTTCTTCTTAAGCATTTCAAGTTCTCCATTGAAGATAAAGGATTCAAGCATTCAACCCTTTGAAGGGATTTGGTTTAAGCATTCAAGATTCATCATTCAAACCCTAGATCTATCCATCATGGTGGTGTGATCTTCCTTCAAGATATTTTGTCCATCCTCAAGATTCATTCATTCTTCCTTCAAGGTGGATTCCAAGCATAAAATCATGGAGGTTTTGATTTACATTTATGATTTCTAATTTTGAGTCCAAGCTTTCCAATTAACATACTTGTTTACATTCAAAATACAATTGCATATCTATTTGAGTATCATAGCTTCATTGTTAGATTTACTTCTACTGATTGCTAGCATTCTCTATTTCAATTATTGATTTGAAGGTTAATTCCTAAATCAGGGTTTGACTAAGGAAAACCCCTCCCCTCAACAAAAAAAACCATTTTTCTTGCAGGTACAGGTACAAGACAATGAATTATAGAGCAGATTCAGATACCCTTTTTGGCCAACTTTCAAGAGCTGCAAACAAGATTTCTGTTGGAGTAGTGCGGTGCAGGTCAAGGTCAACATAAAGATGTGCAATTGTACCCCCACATTTGGGTCAAGGTCGACCTTGAAACCACCTAAATTTGGTCTGTTCTAACTACGGACCCTATTTGCCCTAAGTGTGATCATACCCTCAATTATGTCCAAACGACCCTATTACTGCTTGGCATAATTCTTTAAATCAATTTAAATGTCCTAGGTAATTTTTATCACTGATTTATATTAACTATTATAGCCATACAATTTAAATCAATTTCAACCAATCAAATATTATCAAAATCAAACATGGCTATAATATTTAAATATAAAGGAATTAAATAAACCCCTAA
>MU227359.1:59693-76989 GCA_018584345.1 Thuja plicata
ATATATATATATATATATATACTAATTAAATCAACAACAATCTATTTAACCGAGTGGCATGATTAAATGGAAGTAATCGACTCAGTCGATAAAGACAATATTATTGTTATATAACTATCAGTGGATAGTTAACGTAACATTTATATATATGTTACGTTAATTATCAACCGATAGTTAAATGTAAGTCCATGCATTAATATATATCGGGTCGACCATTATATGCACTGCTTCATATGAGGCATGTCTACGTATAGACATGGCTCTACGTGGCTTCAGCCACGTAGAGTCATGTCTCTATGTAGAGATACCCTTGAATGATATTTAAATGAATCATGTGTTGAGAGGAAAGCAATCAATTAAAATGACATCGTATTCTCCTCTGCAACACACAACAATATATAATCAGTAAAATGCATACAACATACAACACAATAATAAGCACCAAATTTTCTCTATAGGATGATCTTGATTTTACAACATGGTATCACAGCCTAACCTATAAGAGAATAAAATATATTCACAAGCAATCGGTGATAAAGTAGCAGTGATATTAGTGACAAAAATCCATATATGTTCTCGACATGGGTCTCCACAATGCTTGTGTGGCTCGTACAGAGTCTAACAAGGAGATATGATGATGAAAGGATTAGCAGAGATTTGAGCCATTGACACAAACCTGTGTCATGTTAACACTGGCTGACTTAAAATATATTATCCCGATGTCTTGACACCTCCCATAATAGAAACGCTCTCATCATTGGTGCTGAAGGTGAATATTGTTGATGCATCAACCAAAAATGTAGAACAAGAGATTGAGGTTGGTTTCATACTCAAAATTCTATTGAATAGTGGAGACATGATTCACCGTCAGTAGTATCAACGTCTCAAACTAGAATATTCTGCATCTTGGTGGAGACTGAGAATCTTCTGCAATGTAGGCCATCAAATCTGTGAGACATAGTAATACCGATTGGTGGCTTAGATAAAACATATATTGGGATTTCTATCCTTATGACTTAGACCAGTCACAAGGAACATTACATTTCAATTCATCCTTAAGACAGATAGGCAAAATCCTAAGTGTATGCTAATACCGAGATTATATTCTATCAGAAATGAATAAATAATTGGGTGATCACCGCATTAATATCAGAGGAAGTTGAAATATCCGTAGAAACAAAATAGGATACAAAACACAAGAGCACAACCTTATTTTTGGGTCCCATTTCATGGACTCATTTGTAGTCTAGAAAGGATGCAAGATAAGCAGCCCGAGCGTACTTATCTAATGACGAGAGATATATGAATCTGAATCAATGCCTGAACAGAAGCAATGTCTATTTGGAAGGTCCACAAAATAGATCGCAGTAGGAAATTGGAAGTGCATTCTCTGCACACAACCATTGATGATACTAGAAGCCTACATAATGCGAAAGGGATGCAAACAAGATAAGGTCAAGAAGAAAATTCAATAGCATTTCCAAGAAGTGTCATGAAAGGGTTGCAGGATACTTTGACGATGAGAAACTCAATATAGCATTAGCAACCGTATTCCTTAATAAGTGACACAAGACTTTTAAAATCTTTTGAGTAGGTAAAATTGGCTAGAGTAAAGTCATATTTCAAAGTCTCTTCCTACATCCACCCTACCAATATCAATCTAAAGTACTCAAAATATTATACACGGATCCATTAAAATTTGAATTTTTGTTGGATGTTGAATTTGCAAGTGCCCCTCATAATATGTATACAAAATATGGAAGCACAAGACAATGCATTTATTGTTTGATAGGGGAATTCAAAGGAATTTGTATGCATACAGGAAACACCCATCAAACCATTGTTCAAATGTAGAACACCATGCATCCTTCACCCTTAATGCTCAAAAAAGAATCTTTGAATGGATATGAGAAGTTACCAAGAACATTGAATTAGTCAAATAAATTTGGTCTTGTAAGAAGCAATGATTACAGGATTTATTCAACAGATTTTAGAAACCTCCAAACAGATGACAATGACAGGGGGTGCTCATGAATGCATAGAGAAAGACATATGAATAATTTTTAAAGGAAATATTCAATAAAGGCGTAATGATCTGTAGTCAGTCTATTTGTTGAAAAGGTTTAGAACCTTCACACTAGTGTAGTAGCAGGTATGATATTGAATACACAACCTCTACCATCAACTCCTTTCCTTGTGGAAAATCCAAGCATTAGAACATAAACATGGGTATATATCGAGGCGTATTGAAAGGGGTAGTTTTTTTTGGAGACCATTCTCATAGACTTTCTTGGAGATTATAGAATCATCATAAAAAATATTATGGTTTGCGGGCTTCGTGCTTCTTGGCATAATAGAGTGTTTTTTATTTAGAAGAATAAAATCCCTAATTCTTTGGGTATGTAAAAGACAACCTGCAAAATTGCAATGAGTGTCGCTATTTTGTAGGCTCCCAAAATGCATGTTTCGATATAGCGAATGTGGTGTGAAGGTTGTTTTGTAGAATATTCAATGAAGTGTGATCTCATCATCTACCATGATTGCAAGATATGCACAAAAATAAATTTGTTGAAAAGTCTTTGAACATCCCAAAAGATGCAGTCAGTAATTTCACGATGGCCTTGAAGCAATGACCTGTTTCCATCAAGTCACAGGGAATTTGCACTAGATGTCCTCAAAGACATGCTCGCAGAAAAGGGACACTCACAGACTACCTCATTATGAACCAGAAGGAATGAATTGAGTAGGATGCAAATAAAAATGAAAACACAAACCCCAAATGTTAGATTTTTCAAGAACCAGCACGTAGATATTCATCATGAAACTTGAAGCAAAGAAATGTATACCATATGTTTGATAAACTGTCACGGGGAGATTGCAATAGATGTAATGAAGTCACTCAAAAATACGCTCAAGGACATTATGGAGGAAGAAATCATTTGTAAGGACACCCATCAAAGCATTTCAAAAGTGGATTTTGATGGATAAGGGAAATTCTATGGGTATGAGTATCGTATTAATGGGATCACCTTATGAAAGGAAATACTTGAAAATATTTGAAAAGGATGAAAGCATATGAAATCAAGATTCAAAGGGAGTCTGAAATTTTCAAAAAGTTCAAGAAGTTGGCAAAATTTAGCTTCTAAGGAAATAGATGATTCAGTCAACTTGTGACAAACTTGATCATATTGATTGAGAGGGAGTTCACTATTGAAGGTAAAACAACTTTGAGATTATAGTAGTGGGAACACGTGGATAGAATCGCCGATGAGATGCATGTGGATTAAATCCTTGATTAAGGTATTCCATACATCATGAGACTATAAATCATTGAGATAAACATCATACTAGAAGTCTTTATTATCTTCCCTCAAGTCCAAGAGGGAGTGTTAACATTGTGGCCTTGGAAAAGATCAAAATGCATTTTATGCTAGCCAATGAAACCTTATGACTATTCAGATTATTTGTATTGGTTCTCTCAGGAAGGAAGGTATGAAGTGACATGGCTCTTCAGAGGGAGTAGACCATGTTTTGTTGGTTCTCTAGTAATCAAGAAATTGTAGCAGAGAATTATGATTATTACCATGTGAGAAGGCTATATGTCTGAGGGAGAAGCTAGAAGATCAAATAAAGTTGGCACCCCAGGATCTTGGTCATACAAATTCAGAGGGAGTGTACCATGTCAAGATGATGTATACCTTGTAAAGCTCAGAATTCACCAAGACTATGAGACAGTGCAAACAAATACAATTCAGTGGAGAACAGATGACCGATATTCTTACCAAGCCCCTTGCTAGAAAGAAGATTGTGTACTTTCAGATAACCTTGGTATGTTGAGGAGTAAATCCTTAGCTAAAATGAAGGTTTCAGATTCAGTGATCCATCATCTTGTATCTTAAATGATTCTTGTCTTTGATAGATATGTCCAAGGTTGAAGTCTTGGTTTCCACTCTCTGTGATGAGCCATGATGGATCCACCCTCTGAGAAGAGTCAAGGTGGATGTCATATGTATAACCTTATGGGCTTATTCATTTTGTGTTATATTATGAAAGGTGATGATCTTTCATATGTGTTGGGTTACTATTGCTAGGTGACGACTTAGACAATAGCTTAACCTAGTGTCAGGTATGACTATGAATTGTAGTCACTAGTCTTGACACTGAATTTTTGGAGTTGTTAAATCCAGTTTTGAATTGGTCAGGGATTATAACAACATGTGAATCAAGATTAGACTACATTAAGTTGTTGTCCTAGAATGTGCCAGATATCTTGATTTTTATCGCTAAATCTAGTTCTGAATTGGTTGGGGATTGTGATAACTCTTCTATCAAGATGAGTACATTATATTAATGTCCTGAGCTATGTTAGATATCTTGATATGAAGTCATATTTAAAGTTATCATTTAATCTAGTTCTGAATTTAGTCAGGGATTATGATAACATGTGCCTCAAGTTTTGATCCGGATTGCATCAGATATCTTGACACCATTAAGTTATCCTCTAATCTAGTTTTGAATTCAATTGGGGGTTATGATAACAAGTGATTCAAGTTTTGATTCAGATTGCGCCGAATATCTTGATACTTATGTTTATCACCGAAATCCAATTTTGAATAAGTCAGGGATTGTGATAAATTTTTCTTCATCAGGTTGAACTTATGTTTCAGATCATGCCAAAAATCTTGATTGATCATATGAGTGAAATCTAGATCCGAGTTAAGTCAGGGATTTAATAACACTCACACTTTTGTTTATCAATCCACTCTTGCTAAGAGGGAGTGTTAAAATAATAGATCAATTTGATTGATATAATCAAATAATTTGTGTTGTTATTGTTCTATCATACATACACACACACACACACACACACATATATCTATATCTATATATATATTATATATTATATATTATATATATATAATCATTACTAATTAAATCGACAACGATCTATTTAACCGAGCTGCATGATTAAATGGAAGTAATCGACTCAGTCGATAAATACAATATTATTGTTATATAACTATCGGTGGATAGTTAATGTAATATATATATGTTACATTAATTATCAACCGATAGTAAAATGTAAGTCCATGCATTAATATATATTGGGTCGACCATTATATGCACCTCTTTGTATGAGGCATGTCTACGTATAGACATGGCTCTACGTGGCTTCAGCCACATAGAGTCATGTCTCTACATAGAGATACCCTTGAATGATATTTAAATGAATCATGTGTTGAGAGGAAAGAAATCAATTACAATGGCATCGTCTTCTCCTCTACAACACACAACAATATATAATCAGTAAAATACATACAGCGTACAACACAGTAATAAGCACCATATTTTCTCTATAGGACGATCTTGATTTTACAACACTCCATTGAAGATCAAGGATTCAAGCATTCAAGCCTTTGAAGGGATTTGGTTCAAGCATTCAAGATTCATCATTCAAACCCTACATCTATCCATCATGGTGGTCTGATCTCCCTTCAAGATCCTTTGTGCATCCTCAAGATTCATTCATTCTTCCTTCAAGGTGGATTCCAAGAATACAATCATGGAGGTTTTGATTTACATTTATGATTTCTAATGTTGAGTCCAAGATTTCATATTAACATACTTGTTTACATTCGAAATACAATTGCATATCTATTTGAGTATCATAGCTTCATTGTTATATCTGCTTCTACTACTTGCTAGCATTCTCTATTTCAATTATTGATTTCAAGGTTAATTCCTAAATTGGGGTTTGACTAAGGAAAACCCCTCCCCCTAACAAAAAAAACCATTTTTCTTGCGGGTATATGTATAAGACAATGAATTAAAGAGCAGATTTGGATACCTTTTTTGGCAAACTTTCAAGATCTGCAAACATATTTTTTGTCGGAGCAGTGCAGGTCAAGGTTGACATAAAGGGGTGCAATTGCACCCCCTCATTTGGGTCAAGGTCAACCTGACTCAGAAAAGAAAAAGATTTCTGGGTTTTCTCTATTTCTGTGTTTCTGTTCCCGATCCGGTTGCAGAATTCTCTGAAACTCAGTACAGACATTAGAAAACAAGTATTTCTAGATCTGCTACTTTCCAAGATAAATGTTTCATTTCAATTAAGGTTTTAAGCAATTCATATCTATTGATTTACTTTATAATTAAGAAATTAGATCCCCCTTTTCCCTCTTTATCCATAACTAGTTGATTCCTTTTTGCATTGATTGTCTCCTTTCGATTAATTAATTGGGATCTCCTTGTCTTGGATTAGGAGACCACACATTTCCATACCACACCCCCACACATGCCACACACACACACACACATATATATATCTTAAAATTGGTAAATAAACCTTAAATTAATTATTTAATTGATATTTCTGATATATTAATTAAATAGAATTACAAATTTGTCAATTAAATAAAAAAAGGGAATTAAATTAATTACTAAAAAAAAAATGTGCATTCAAAATCATTTAAATCTTTAAAAATGCATATGACATCATCAAATCCAGTTAACTAATTATTAAATTGGAAACAATCCAATTCCACCTAGTTAATGGATTCTCCACTATTTATCATTTTGGAAACAAAGTTGTGAACTAAAAACAATTTTGGAAGTTTCCAAAAAGACTGAATCTTTTAACCAATCAAATTTATTGCACATGGATTGCACTTCCTCAAATTGAATCCGAGTCACTCATTTCCTCTAATCTTGACCATCGATTTGGGAGATATTTTCTATAAAAGAGAGCTTCACTTCCTTCACAAGGATCCTAGTTTTAGCTATCGTTATTATACTATTTTACCATTCAAGAATTTTAGCATTTCATAGCTTTTTGATTGAATAATTGTTATTTTACTTTCAATCATGCAACACCACCCTACTATGTGGAACCATCAGACCCTCCCCACTATGTTCACAAAGATAGTAACCCCAACACAAACACAAGGTATACACACACACACACACAAAGAACGGCTATCACACACGCTAATCAAGTGTATAACTTAGGGAATAGTACAGAGGTTCCAATAAAAATCATATATGAAAAAATATTAAGGAATAGATACAAAGGCCACTACTTAGAGCTATCAAGACTACAGTGAAGGGACTCAAGGTGGAGTGTCTTTACATGGCCTGAGGTAGCCCATGTAGTATCGAATCTTCTACCAACATCCACAGATGACTATGCTCGATATGTATATTTGATCAAAACCCTTGGGTGGCTAGATATTTTTCCTTCTATCAACATCCTCGGATGGCTAGACACTTACTTACCTTTGATTAACACCCTTGAGTGGATAGGTAGTAAAGTTACTCTTTTTAATGTTTTTAACCTCATATAGTTTATTATGTTATCACTTATTAGGAATCTCCTTCACATGTCCTATATCAACCACTCACAGGTCAAGATTTACATAAGGAGCCACCCCACTACACTACCCAAACACTAGGATCTTTTCAATCAACAAACAGGCACAATGCACAAGACAAGAAAATACTCTCAAGTCAAATCCACAAGAAACATGGTAAGCTCTATTGGTCTCTAACCAAGAGCATAGATCCCTTGGGATCTGATATGCCACACTCAATGTGCTCATGATGAAATCTCAAAAATTGTCATCAATAACTCAAGATGTGATCTCAAATCAAGCATCGACAAAAGTCCAAAAAAGAGAATATGGAAAACCACTTGTGCACACAACACACTCAGTGTCCGACCACATTTCTAGGAGTATGGATTCAAAAATAAATATGATAATAAAAAAGTAAAACTATACAATGGTTACAATCAAGGGGAAATATCAATTCCAACAATCCAATCATGCGAAGCACAGTGACAAACAAATATGGAAGGCATGCAAAATGATGCGCCCACAAAAATACCCAAAATTTAAACTTAGAATTAAGACAAAAAATTAAAACCCATTTTCCCTTAAGGCCCTAATAGCCCAAAAATATAATAAAATATGAAACCCAACTCCATGGGAGAAAATGGATAGTCTTTCGGCAGACAATTTCCAATAAAAAACCTCATAACTCACACAAGCCCAAACGGGCATTAAATGCAATCAACAAAGTATGAAAAACATAGATATACATCATGATATTGCATTACAAATAAGAAACATCTAAAAATATTAAGAAATGAATTAAATACATAAAGCCCTACCTCTCAAAAAACTGGAAAACTAAAATGTAGAGAAATAAATGAATGCTCTGTGAAAACCAAAATGGCTCCAAACAAGAGGGAGAAATTATGGCATGAATCCAATGAGCCGCTACCCACAAAAATAGACGCCCAAGTAACTCCCAATGAGAAAATTTTGAATTTATCCACAAGAGGGTGGAGCAAATTCCCAAAACTCAACAAATAAAAGTGAATAATGCTTCACTTTTAAAACATAAAAAGGGCCTTTTCCAAAAAGGCATTTCCTAAAATAAATAAATCAAGTAAATTAAATCACTTAAAACTCAAATAAAATTACCAAAAGCCTAGAGGTTAATTAAATTAACTCTAATAAAATATTATGCCCAAGGCATAGTTTGATGGAAATAAAATTAAATCCCCAAATAATTAAAATTAACACTAAATTCTAACTCAACCGCGATAACTGCGAGAACTCTAAATGCATAGACACGTATCCTAGTTTATCAGAATATGAAAATGAATGATGAAATGTAACTGATTGAATGTTTGATAATGTTAAGTTGAAGATGATACAAGACATTAAATCAGCTAATGGTTTGTATTGTCATTGATGTCAACTTGATATCATCTGTATGGTCATATACATAATGCCAAAGACTTCAGAGAATCAATGGAACAGGAGTTATGCTTTCAACAATGCATAAAAGTCAAGTATTCACCAAGTGACAGACTACACCGACGGAGTGCACACCATTGGTAAAGACAGAGATAAAGTCACAGTGATGCCCGACGAGCAGAAAATAGTGTTGCCAGACGAAGAAGAATCACAGGATGCCCGAAGAGCTAAAAACAGTGTTGCCCAATGAGAAAGATCCAATGATGCTCGACGGACAGAGATCCTAAAGCTAATTGAAGTTGTATCGATAGAACTGGCAGTTGTCATCAGCGACGAACTGCAGAATTGACCGACGAAACAGAGAGATTAGAAAATAACAAAATATCTAGTTGGTAGAGCTTAAGGATAGACTTAACTGGTTGTTTTATTTGTTTTATTCAAACCGTAGTTAAGAAATTGATTTATACAGCTGGCAAGAAGATAAATACGAGATAAATCCAGAGTTAAAGCCGTAAATAAATTTGACTAGATTGTTTTTCACACCAAGAATCAAGAATCAAGAACCAAGAATTAAGGAATATCATGTCTATATAAGAGACAAACATGATTCATTTTTGGAAGCAATCAGATACATGGGGGTGTGAATTGAAAGAAGATGCTGAAGAGAAACTAATGAAGGTTAAACTTCATGCAGTCCTGATCAATCAAGCTAAGAGAAGAGCTAAAGAATTCTGTAGACACTAACACACAGTGAAGCACAACATCACAGAGCAGAAAGAGTTAAGTACAAAGGAATTGAATTGATACATTGATCAGAAAGGTATTGTACGTAAATAGATCTGAATATCTGCAATTCAAAGTTGCATTAGAAATATGTCGTTGTGTTTCAGTTTAACCATTGAAGCATTAAATCTCTTAACAGAGTAGGACTTAACAATATTTTGTAATTGAGGTATATCCTAATAGATTACCAGAAGGTTGACTCATGATAGTAGCATCGGTCTTACCTAAAGCCTATTGACAGTCTAAGAAGGAGGCTGATTCAAGGATGGTAGTAAGATTAGCATAAAGCCTATTGACAGTCTAGAGGATGATTCAAGGATGGTAGCGTAGATGCCAGATACTTAGTGACAATCTATGTATAGAAATCCTCTAACAAGGTCGCACTTAACAGTGTGTTTGTAACCTTTAATAGGGTTGGCTCCCAACAAGGCTCACTTCAGAAGAGTGAAAATTTGGGGTACCGGTCCCAGTGGTTTTTCCCTTAACATGGTTTCCATGTTAAAATCCTTTTGTTATGTGTGTATGGTTTATTACTTTATTGTTTTACATTTCACATATGCATTTATGGATTGACTGGTATACTCTACATATTTACTTAGTATCGGTAAATAAGTTTTACTGCTTATCGGTTATCAAGGAGAATAAGGACAGACAAGGTAAACCGATAGACAGTTATTTATTTCAAGTATTTCAAAGGCATACATCTTGTAGGGACTTAATAATCTGAGGTGTATTAATTGGTGGGTTGAATTTTAAAAGGATAAGTTGTTGAGGCCACTGATTCACCCCCCCTCTCAGTTATTACTAACAATGAAATCTGTATTTACCCACATGTACCAGAGGAATAATATAAATTAAGGATACATCATCCATATAGGGATGATATTGGCTCAATAATGAAAGGTTAGTGAAACTATCTCCTGTGCCAATGTCAGGGATAAGTCACACTCAAAACTGCAATGTAGGAGGAATAGTGTTTGGTACCTATTCATTAAAACATGCAAACATCAAGTGCAGCCGCTCATAGTATAAATAGTTTAAGCACATGAACACACATGATATCAAACAATGAAGGAGAACAAGAACTCATGTGGACCTCACAAAAGAGAAACTACGACTTCATCTCACATCATACAATCACATCAAACATAATTCATAACAATTATATGAACATAACAGTGAATATCATCTCATTTAAATTAACATAAAATAGTCATATACAAAAATATCATAATATATCAATTAAAATACCCAACAACATATAAGGCACAATATAACATGAAATCAATGATAATCATCATAATATATTAATTGAATGTTCTTGAATGTAAAATGCACTAGATATCATCATGTAGATCTAATCAAAATGGTAATAGAAACATAATCTAACATCTAAATCAGCAATGATACTGGTAACCAAAATAATATACGGTAATCAAATGCATCACACATTGCAACCACTGGATAACATCACATGGATAATCAAAAAATCACATCATCATGATACAAATATAAAATCCCCAATCCAGATAACAATCATAGTCTTGTAACCACTGGCACATACATCAGTGAAACCATCCCTCACATCATAAGCCATATAATCCACAATATCTCATGAGTCATATAAACCAAATACCATCAAAACCATAGTAGCAATCTCAGAATGATCACAAGAATAAACTAAACTAGGTGCATCTTAGAATGCAAATATAAAATCATAACACAATAATAATCAACAAATCACTTTAAAGAATCATACTCAGATAAAATCACCAAGAATACAATAAGTCTGCAAAACCCAAAAAATAGTCTTAGGATGTCTAATACCCCAAATTAGGTATGCAACAAACCACAACATAATGGTTCTCACAACCAGGCATAAGGGCATAAATAACTTGCCAATGCAACAACAAAAGTTAGATCACTCCACAGGTATCAAACTCTCACGGTTCTAACTAGATCAAGGAATACAAACATATATCCAACCAAGAACATGGCGAACTCCACCAATCATATAAATCAACAAGAAAACTTCCTGATCCAAATAAGGTATCAAAACAAAAATCATCCATCAGCGTGAAGACACTAACACAACATACTATTGAGGTCATATCCATCATGATGTCATGCAGAAAGAAAATGAGAGAGGCACTACATTTATTGATACAAAAATAGAGGATATGGTTGATTCTGACTTGGAAACATAGGGTTTGGTTGATCTTGATTATGAAATGGAAGATGTAGTTGATCATAATTCAGAACAAAGGAATGAAATTAATCTTGATTCTAGAATAGGGGATGAATTAGAGAAAAATGAAGTTGAAACTGTAAAGGAGTTCCCTTTATTTCGTTGCCTATTGATTTTTGACACAGGGTTGAAAACAAATGAGTGTTCATTTGGTGCAGGAGCACACCTAGGCTAACCTCCATGTTTTAGTTGTTTTGGATTGTACTTGACATTGGCCAAGTCAAGATAGATAGTTTTTTTTTAGACCTTAGAAGGTCATTGCAATGTGGGCTAGGTGAGTTAGTCAGTAGGACTAAGGTCACCAAATTAGCCATTGTTAGTAGTTTTTAAACTCTTAGTGTTAGGAGTTTGAGTTAGAGTCTTCAATGTGTCTTAAACACATCAATGATGTCATAGAGATTCCATACTATCATGAATGATCTTGGATCCTTGAAATGAAGAGGTTAGAGGTCCTAAAATTTAGGGAGGAGGCATAATGGAAAAGATGCCAAAAGTTGCTAAAAAGATGCTATGACAACATTTGTAATAATCGCAAATGTTGCATGCAACTCAGTTACATAGGATTCCCTTGAAATTAGGAGTGGGGAATCAACCAATAGGACCTAAAAACATGGAAGATGGCATCTAATGTTACCCAAGACTCGAATCTCATGAGTAGTCATGCATTGTAACAAGTTTTGAATATTGAATAGTAGCTCTGTAACTTTGTATCAGAAAACCATAGCATTTTGATGTGACAGTCATGTGTAATGGATTGTCAAAGACTAAAAATAGTGATTGTTTAGTGTTCTTTATATTTTTCTAAGACTTTTTTATTTGATAGACAAGTTGATTAGAGTAGTTTTAGTATGTTGAATAAATTGTTTTTGGTTTAGAGTCTCCAATGGTCCTGTCCTGACTAGTCAGTCGATTCATTGCTCACCCATGAAATCTATCCATGGGAAACAACTAAGGATGGATGGATATGTTAGGGGATTTATTAGTGTATATATGTTTAGGATTATGAGTCTTAGGAAGATGGAGAGATATTTTTACTACTAAGCCCTAGGCGAGCAGACAGTGCCTGGTTAGAGGTTTGGTGATGAAACAGTGAGCATATCTTGCAAGGTAGAGAAGTAATGTACATTCCAAGTACAGTTCCAGATAGGGTATGGTCATACCTTGACATACTATGAGGATTGAGTTCATACCAATCCATGATACCAAGTTTTGAGCAATTTTTCAACTATGTTGTAGACAGTCCTAGAAATTTGGCCTATTAGCCCTATTGGACCTAGATTGTAGGAACCCTATGTACGAAGGGTCTAGGAGACTAAACCTAAAAAATCCTTTGTAAAATGATAAAGGGTATCTGAATGTGGGATTGGATTTTCAACTTCTTTCAGAAATTTTTGAAAGAATTGGGAAAAAGTCATTGTAAAATGTTACAAGGAAATAAGCCCAATTAGGCCTCTTGGAGACTAAAGTTTGAACTCAACTAGTAAGAGCCATGGGATCCATCAAAATGGAATCAAATGGGAACATATGCATGGATTAAAACATTCTTAGCACCCCTGCAATGAATCATGAATGCTAGAATGGAGTTGGCACTTAGACCCTTCTAAGTGTAGTAGGAGAAGTGAAGAATTGAACTAACTAAAATGTGTTAGTCTTTCAAGGTGAAGCACAAGGATTAAAACTCTTAGAGAAGAGTTGGATTTGGATGTAGTTAATCATCTAAGCCAATCAGGACCTATAGGAGATTAGGTTCCTAGAAGAGATAAGCTAAGGTCTCTTGGATGAAGTGCTAGCAAGCCTTGGAACACTCACATCATATTGGTATCAGAGCTGGATTGAAGATCAGGCTTGTGGTGGATGTTTCAGCCTACTGAATCAGTTGGAGAGAATACACCATTGGGATCAGTAGAAGAAAAAACCATGGTGACTAACACTGAGTTAGCCAAAAATGTGGATGAGCAAGAAGAAGACAACAAGTTGTTAAGAGAAAGGTTGTCTCAAATGGAGCAACTCTTGGGAGAAGTCCAAGACAAAGATGATAAGATGAAAGATAAGATAGATCAAAAAGAAGAAGAAGAAGAAGAAGAAGCAAGGGAGAAGGGAGTGGATTTATAAGAGGAAGCTCCAACCCCTTACCTTATCAATGATCACAAACTATTCTTGAAGGCATTGAAGGATTTAAGTGGCAAAGATTTGGAAGGTGTACCACTTTTTAGTGGACAAATGGATCCAGATTTAGTTGTGGATTGGATTAAAAGTATAGAGAACCATTTCGAATGTGATGGTATCACAGTGGCCCAAAAAGTGAATGTGGCCAAGTCAAGACTGGGAGGATCAACCCTCACATGTTGGAAGTTTCTTCAAACTGAAAGGGAGAAAGAAGGAAGGACTCCTATAGTCACATGGAAGGGAATGGTGACTAAGTTCAAGCAGACTTACTTGCCTAATGATTATGAGGTTTAGCTACATAGAAGAAGACATAACCTCAGATAGAAAGATTTGGATGTCCAAGCATACACTAAAGAGTTCCAAAAGTTGTGCTTAAGGTCACAAGTGGTAGAGGATGAAAGCATCAAACTAGCTAGATATTTGAATGGACTCAAGTGGTCTATTCAAGAAGATATGAGTCTTGTGAACTTCAAAATCATTCGCTAATGGTATCAAATGGCCTTAAAGATAGAGGAGAAAGGAAAAAGAAAACAAGAGCAAACCTCCAAAGGAAGAGGTAAAGGAAGGGATAGTAGAGGATCAAGAGGTGGCTATGGTGGAAGGAGTTCATAATCAAGGACACAAGGAGAGGTCAAATACACTAAGAAGCAAGAGGGAAGTTCTAGTATAGGTGGTAGAGGAAGGAACTCAAATTTTAGAGGAAGAAGTGGTGGACAAGAAAGAGGCAATTACTTTGCCAATATGAAAGGTTATCATTGCAACCAAATGGGACACCCTGCCTATAGGTGTCTAGAGAAGGGAAGTACTTCTCAAGGAGTTAACAAGAGAACTAATTTAGTTAATGAAGAGACAAATGCAGAAAAGACACACTCTGAGGTACCACTAAATTTAGAAGAAGGTGAGAACCTCAAGATGAGGAGAACATTGATCAAGTAGCCGGTTAAAGAAGAGCCAAGCCAAAGAAGGTCCCTATTTAGAATCAAATGTAAGGTGATGGGAAAAGTATGTAGAGTCATTGTGGACTCAGGGTCTACTAAAAACATTGTATCAGAAGAAGAAGTCAAAAATTTAGGCATGCCAAGGATACCCCACACCCATCCTTACAAGGTCACATGGCTCAATAAGGGACAACATGTCTTAGTCAATGAGCAAGCTTGGGTGGATTTCTCTATAGGGAGATATAAGGACAAGGTTCTATGTGATGTGCTACCCATGGATCTATGTCACTTTCTCCTAGGTAGAACATGGAAATTTGACCACCAAGCTATCCATGAGGGAGTGAAGAACTCCTATACATTCAAGAAGGACAAAGTAACTTTCAAAATCTAATCATTGTTAGAGGATGCAGATGTGAAGACATCAGGTCCTAATGTGCTTATGGTGGGTGAAAAATAATTCATGGAAGCCATGGAAGAAGGAGAAGGAGTTGGCTATGCATTGGTACTAAGGCCAAGAGAAAAGAATGAAGAAAAAGGAGACAAGAAGTCAGAGGTACCTAAGGAGATACAAAATATGTTGCAGACTTATGAAGGCATAGTAAGTGATGGAAAACCATTAGAATTACCCCTACAAGAGCCATAAGTCATAGGATAGACTTCATACTCAGAGCTTCCCTACCTAATAAGGAAGCTTACAAGATGACTCCTCAACAAAATAAGGAGATTGCTAGGCAAATAGAAGAACTCCTTAACCAAGGCCTTATCAAGAAAAGCATTAGCCCTTGTGCAGTACCTACTATCCTAGAACTAAAGAAAGGAGGGACATGGAGGCTTTGTACTAATTCAAGAGCCATAAATAGGATAACCATTAGGTATAGGTTCCCCATACCTAGGATTGAGGACCTAATGGATTGTCTAGTTGAAGCCAAGTATTATAGCAAGATAGAATTGAAGAGTGGGTATCACCAAATTAGGATACATGAGGGAGATGAATGGAAGACAACCTTCAAAACCAATGAAGGTTTGTATGAATTGCTTGTCATGCCATTTAGACTATCTAATGCCCCCTCTACATTCATGAGGCTCATGAATGAAGTCCTCAAAGACTACATTGACAAATTTTTAGTAGTATATCTTGATGATATACTAATTCATAGTAGGAAAAGAGAGGAGCATCTTCAATACCTTGAGACTATCTTCAAGAAGCTGCATGAAGAGAAGTTGATGATCAACTTGGAGAAATGTGAGTTCATCAAAACAGAGCTAGTGTACCTTGGGTTTGTTCTATCTCGTGGCAATTTGAAAATGGAAAAAAGTAAATTGGAAGCCATCATGAATTGGCCTACTCCAAGGACAGCAATAGAGGTAAGAAGTTTTCATGGCCTTGCTTAGTATTATAGGAAGTTTATAAGGTAGTTTAGTGCTATTTGTGCTCCTATGTTGGACACAATCAAAGGAGGAATGAAGACTAAGTTCATATGGAATGAACAAGCCACTAAGAGCTTTGAGTTGTTAAAAGAAAAGATTTCTACCCAACCTGTCTTAGTCTTGCCAAGATTTGAGAAGCTTTTCACCATTGAGTGTGATGCAAGCAATGTGGCTATTGGAGCTGTCCTAAGCCAAGAGGGAAGACTAGTAGCATTTCATTCAGAGAAGTTGAGTGAAGCTAAGAAGAAGTATTCTTCTTATGACCTTGAAATTTATGCATTAGTTTAGGCTTTAAGGAAATGGAGACACTATTTAATCCGCAAGGAGTTCATAGTCTACTCAGATAATCAAGCTTTAAGTTTCTTGAATTCACAAGAAAAGTTAAGTCACAAGCACATGAAGTGGGTTGAGTACCTACAAGCTTATACCTTTAATATCAAACACAAGAAAGGTGTCCTCAATAAAGTGGTAGATGTATTGTCTAGAAGAGCTCTCACAATTTAGGAAATTTAGTTGAAGAGTATGGGAATAGATCATTTCAAGGATCTATATGCTGATGATGAAGACTTTGCTGACATTTATAAGGTATGTGCAGAATTCAAGAATCATTTTCATAGAAAGTATGATGAATACAATTTGCAAAGCAACCTATTTTTTAAGGGAAATCATTTGTGTGTCCCTAGAGGGTCTATGAGGGAGAAATTAATCCAAGAAAATCACAATGGTGCATTGAGTGGTCACTTTGGGATCACTAAGACCCAAGAACTTGTTCAAAGGTTCTATTATTGACCAAGGATGAATATTGATGTTAGGAGGTATGTGGAAAGTTGTATTGTATGCCAAGAGAAAAAGGTACTTCTTCAAATGTAGGCCTTTATCAGCCACTACCTATTCCCACTAGGCCATGGGAATGCTTGAGCATGGATTTTGTAGTTGGGTTACCCAAGACAAGACAAGGCATGGATAGT
>MU227359.1:87414-98375 GCA_018584345.1 Thuja plicata
TATATATATGAGATCTTGGACTCACGCATACTTTCTTTTTTAATTATATTGTATATTATATATGTATATTTTTAAACAAATGACATTAGAGAAAATAAGTTTTTCTTATCTGAAATAGAAGAATGAAGTTCAGGTGGAGTATGTTTTTCTATATTAATTGTTTCTTTAAATACTTCCACTAATTTTAACAGTTTGTATAAGTTATTGGCTTTTATTTAATATTTATTTTTGTTCCTATTCAAATTATAAAGATCTTCTAAATAATTTAGCGAAGAGGTTGATTAATTAGTTAGTTGAGTTTGGCTTTTCTATTTGTAAAAGGGACTCATGCCTAATATAAGTAGAAGAATTTATGTCATATTCTCTCTAGCTGACTAAATATTCTCATGATTAAAGTAGGTTCAAGTAATGGGAACTCGCTTAGCTCTATAGGTTCAAAATTGGATAAATAAATCTTTCACCACAACTTTTATTGAAAGATTTGAGGATTTTGGAATTTTTAATAATTTAAAAACATGAACATCGCTTAGAATATTAGTGGAAGGTTGAGAGAAACATAAGAATTCTTTCATTTCAACTCTATTAAATCCACATTCCACATTTGTATAATAAGTTGACCCAACTTCTTTTATTCTTAATAATAATATTAGCAAACCATATGAACATTAAATGCATGCATGGATAAACCATTTCTAAAATAAATTGGCATAAAAAATGATAAATATGTATAAATATCCAATAAAAAGATATATCCAACACATCAACACTCTCTTCACTCTAATAATACTTTGGTAGTATGTACATAGAAAATAAACTCACAGAATTACTATCTCATGCCTGTAATTTATACAACAAATAAAAGAGGAATACCATAAATAGTTTTCCAAAATAATACATACCATCAAATTATGGCTTATAGTCCTAAATTGTAAGCACCTAACTTGTGCTCAATTTTAGGATTATTTTGTGCCTACTTTAGTGTATTTTCTATGGTAGGACCTCATATGGCACTAAAAGGTTACCTATACTAAAATATGGGTCCTCCACCTCCTTCAATATTGCTTAAACATATGGTTGAACCTTGTTACTAGGCATTTTTTCCCATTTTCCATCCAATCCCATATTTCATTTCCTCACCTAGGACCTATCCATTTATTTTCGGCTTTCTGATCTGTTCTGACCATGAGATGAGTTATCCTTTCTTTTCCCGCACATACTCTATCTCCCTAACACCCAGATCAAATCTAGGCCCATTCTCCCAAGTATAGATTTCCATTGGGAATATATCCATGGGATAGATCTCTATTGGAAATTTTTCCATAGGAAAATGAGCCCAAATTTGGCACGATGCCTGATGCAAGGATTTGGGAGGAAAAAATGGACCCGTGGTCGCCCTGCTTAGGTTTAACTCCCCAAAATAATGTGAGATGTATATAAACCCCCTATCTGGTGCAGGAGAACCTAGGGGTTATATTTGGTTAACCCTTAATTTTTTTTTTGGGAAGACCTTCTTAGGGTCATGTACAAAAATAATATTGTGTAGGGATGTTGTTGATGACATTAATTTTGCCATTAGTACACTTAGTGAAAAACATTGACAGAGATCATCGGCAGACTACAAGCATTACCATAAGACTACAAGCATTACCGGTAGACTACAAGCATTATCAAAAAATAGCGAGCATACCTGACAGAACACAAAGGTCACGAGAAAATGCTAAGTATGGAATTGACCGACGAACACTGACAAGTGTTGCACCGACGAAGTGAACATGACATCACCGACGAGTCAATAACATAACATTGAGAACATTACCAATGACACAATTTTGAGAACAAGACCAACGGAATAGAAAAGGCGTACCCAACGGCCAGTTCAAGAAAGGAACATCGATGACCAAGAAAAATGACCCTCAGAACTGACAGTCAGTTAAAGAACCCACAAAAAGTCAATCTGAATTTTACATGACGGATAAAGCAATGCAATTCTATTTATAGAGTTTTAATTTGTTTTAAATCATAACTTGAGGGTCAAGCAAGCTTTATGTAAATGTTTTAAAGCATCATAACGGATCTAAAACATGTCTAACTAAAGATCAAGGTCAAGTTGTATACCTTGGATCTAGAGTTAACTTGCGAAGCATGAATCAAGAATTGAGCCAAAATGTAGTATAAATAGATGTTCAAATAAATTGTGAGGAATGAATTCATTGTTGTTGATAGCCACGAAGAGAATCTAAGGAGCAGAAGGAAGAATTCATGCAAAGTTCAGAAATAGATCACATCAGTTGTCAAGAACACACAAAGGCTATCGACGAGCAGAGAAAGGTATTATTCAATCATAGAAGGATGATTACTTATATGTATGAAGCTTAATAGGATATGTTATCAACAATTAAATATTGCATACATCATCAGATCAAATACCTATGTAGTTTCATTCTAACAAGTGCATAACATCTAAAATCCTTTTGTAGAAGGTGGACTTAACCGTTCTTTACAAATCTCTTAATAGAGTGCACACTTAACAGTGTTGCTAAAGCTTCAAATGAAGTAGATCTTAACAGGGATCCACTGTAATACTCCTAATAGGGTAGGTCATCAGAAGTGACCAATTGTAAGCCTTAACCATCCCCTTCTTATCTGCAGATAGTGAAGTCTTGTGGGTAACAATCCCCACCGCAATTTTTACTTCCTAACAGGAGTTTTCTGTGATATCATATCTTGTGTTATGTGTTATCTATTTTAATGAATGTTTCTGTTATGGTTACATACTAAAGAACTTATGATATGATTGCATATACATAAAGAAATATGAACATTTAGATAAGATCATTTACAAATTGATGATTAAGGGTTAATGGGCTAACCAAGAAATTTTTTAGAGGTACTGATTCACCCCTCCCCTCTCAGTAAATCATTCCAATATAATTCCAAAAATTGGTATCAGAGCTAAGTCTCTCTCTTGAAAATCTTAAAGACTTGAGAGAAAAGATTGGAGCAATGGACAAGTTCAGACTGGACATGACTATTGAGAATGAGCAATTACAAATGCAAATAAACTATGAGCAGTATAAGGAGGTGAGAATAAAACTGAGAAAATTTCTTGATGAAAGAAATATTATGGTAACCAGGCTGAATGAGAAAGACTACAAAGAATTGGAAATACTAGATTACTTTGAAAAAATGAAATCATCAATGAGCAAAGCTTCAGACGCATTAGTTGAAGAAATTACAAGTATACAAGAGATCAATCTACATCTGACAGATCAAATCAAGATGTTGCAAATTGGTCAAGAGACTCAAATGGTGAAAATGATTGATGTCATGAATGATGCAAGAAAAGCTGAAAATGAAAGAACTCTAGACATTGATGATAGGAGGAAAATTACAGAGAAACTACAAGAGAAAGAATCAGAGATTCTAAGACTCATTGAGCATCACCATGAGTCAAGAAGCAAATAGATTAAATACAAAACTCATTGAAAGAATACAGATCATAGGTGAGCTAAGAGAAGAGAATGAAAAATTGAAGCATGAAATCAAAGTCCAAAATCAACACAACGAATTAATTAAAAAGGCTAAGGATAGAAACAAAAGAATGGATGATTTTATTGATGGACAAAGGAGATTCAACAACTACACAGGATTAGGGTACAATGAGAATGGTGAATCTTCTAATCAACCAGATTAGAGGAATGTTTTCACAAACCCAAGATCCAAGAAGCTGTCATGCAATCACTGTGGAAAACCAGACCACACCTCAAACATTTACAGAAGCAAAATGAAAGGTATTTCTCAAGCACAATCAACTTTTATTGGTAATTGTTATAAATGTCAAAAGAAAGGACACAAAGCACATGAGTGCAGATCTAAAGTGACAAATACAAAGAGAAAAACCTATATGGACAAGTACTGTCCTACATGCAAGATGAATGGGAATACACATAAGGAATACTGGAAAAAGAACAAAAAGGCATGGACACCAAAGGAAACTGATAAAAGCTACAAATCAGCAAGAGCAGGTAACTCATATGTTTGGGACTATAACACATGGGTAAATTGCACAGCATGTGGAAGGTATGGTCATATTGCTGCCAACTGTATGAGAAAATGGACAAGAAGGTCAAGAGGTTGGACCAATCCAGGAATGGCATGCTTACATTGTCATAAGGTTGGACATATGATAAAAGATTGCAAAGACTGACCGACAGACACAAGTACACATCCCAATGGAAATACCATTGATGACATCAAAAGAATGAGAAACAAGATGTGGGTAAAAGCCACTAACACTGAAGGTGTTGGAACAAGAAATTCAAATGGTGACACCTCATCCAATGGATCCAGTGACATCACTACATCCAACTATATTGCACAAGTAAGTATGGAACTGCATTATGACAAGTTTTACTATGCATCGGTTCCATTACACATAGTTCATATTGTAATATTAACATGAATAAATATGCAATGTATTGTTATTTGCTAAACTATTGAAAAGCAACCACCAGTTATTGGGCACAATTTGCATCAGTGAACACACACAGAAAAGTTAGCACTACTTACTAGAATGTATTGGTCATTACACAAGCTAAGTGTAAATCGACGGATATCAATGAATGTTGAATCAACAAAAGTTGTCTTCGCAACCTCACCGACAATCATCAGTGAAGTCTCCAAAACCGTTAGCTACCCTGATGCTTTGCACAGACACCAAAGATGTTATGAATGTCTCTACCGACAAAATTAGTCTTCATATACTGATGAGTTGGTAAGCATTAATGACAACTTAGGGTACAAAGAGGTTATACAAGCCCGACAGGTAAACTGATTTTCACACCTGTGATTTTTTAGCAGAGTAGAGAAGACCAAAGTGATTTAAGAGAAAATTTGAAAGTGATCTAGCAAAAATCAATTTGACATGAAGCATTCACATTCACAGGCAATCACAGAGAATCTGTAAGTAAATACACTCACCGACTGCAGTGTTTTATTTGCAAAAAGCCCTAAATTACAAACAAGATGGCATCGAATTCTAGAGTAGAGAAAATTAAGGAGGATAAGAATAAATCCTTCAAGCTTATCAGTAGAGGAACATGTGCTGAACCTAAATACAAGTTACATCCTGAAATAGCTTCACAACCTGATGATTCTAGAGCATTCTCCAGAATCCCACCTAGGGTTTTACTGGTAGAGGATGTAAGGTCCTATATTCACTGTAAGATCTTGGAGATAGGAGATCTAGACCTAGATAATGCCTATAGGGAACTATGTGTTGATGCTGGAAATCTCAAAGAAGAGCACAAACACTTGGAAGTAAAGGGACTCACAAATGCACTGCATTTTCCCAAGGTTTCAAAATAGAATGGATAAAAATTATTCTTAGCAGAGTTCACGACAAGACTCTATGGCTAAACAAGCCAAAGGAAATAAAAAAGGATGTTATTCACATGGTTACTGGTTATCCTAAAACTGATAAACCACAGGCTCACAAGCATCCATCTCTAGCAGAAGTTGAAAAACTAACTGGTGCTAAATCAGATAAAAGAGCACTAAAGGTCAACACCATTACCGATGTAGAGCTGAAGTTTGGAGCATTTTTTGTTGGATATAAGATCTTCCAAGCAAGCCGAATGAACATCATATCTAGTACTGCTATGATCACAACATACATGATTATCAAACAGGGGAAGAAGATGGATCTTGCAGAGATCCTGTTACATCAATTTGAGGAGAACATGTGCACAATAAGGTCTTCAAGGACAAACACTTGTCAGTTTGGTTCTCTCATAATGTGCATATTCTTTTATTTTGAAGAATACTTTCCTTCCATTGGAAAAGTTGTATCGGACACAAGCAGACCCATAACCATTCAGATAAGTGAATTCATAGAATCACTAGGAACAAATTTTGATAATGTTATGCATGAGTATTTCAAAACCATTAAGGAAATGCTGCAAACAAGAACTAGGATTCCTGAGAGTCTGATAGAGGAACACCGAGAAGAAATATGTTTCATGGTAGATACTGATTTCACATACATCCAAGAAGTAGTACCAAGGAAATCATGGCTTTCAAAATTGGATTATGAAATCAAAGCAGGATTAGCCAATGAATGCATCAAGGCATAAATGAACCAGTAGAAAACAAACAACTAAGATTTGGTACCTATGAAGAGGCCAAACAGAAGATTAAAAAAAATCTTGTTGTCAAGAAGGCTGTAAAACAGTCAAAAAGAATGGTGAAGAACTTGAAAAAGAACTTGAATATATCTTCTGAAGGAGAAGAAGAAAGAGAATGAGAAGAGGAACAAGAGGGTAAGGAGGAACTCACTGAGGACTAGTTTCCCATCGGTGATACAGTAGAGAAAAATGAATCAAAGGTAGAGAAGTCTGATTCACCACCTCCTCCTCCACCAAAGAAGTCAAGAACAAGGAGTCAAACAGAAAAAGATGCAACTCCCTCTCCCATGGTGAAAGGAAAAGTATATAAGAGAAAACTTGACACACAAAAGGCAAAACAACCAGCTAGGGCACCTTCCAAAAGGAGAAAATGTGTTCAGACTAATGAGGACTTAGAGGATTCAGCTATGGATGAACCTGAAACTATGAAACAAGCAAAGGAAACAACAAAGGTTACATCACCCACTGAAGACATTGATGAAATATGTAAGTATATTTATGAAGCTGCATCTATTGGACATCCTAAGATTAGGAAATGGTTAAGATGGGATACTGTAGAAAAGAATAAGATTGAAGATGCACTTATTGCTAAGATGTGCAGACACTATTATGTCCCACTATAATTCACTACATGTGATGTACCACAAGAAATATTGATTAGAATTTCTTCTAGATTCACTTTTGCACTTCATGAGGAGAAAAGGATAAGAGAAAGAGTACTGGGTTCTCTTATGCCTCCTGAATCAAAGAGAAGAAATCAATGAAATCATGGAGAAACATGAAAAAAGCTCCTCACCCAAGTTAAGAGCTTATAAATTTATTAAAGAGAAGCTTATAGAGCTTGAACAAGAACCGCATAAGATATGGAGTGAGATACTCAACCCTGATGAGGAGAACACTTATGAGAAGGAAACCATCACTAAAATAGATAACTCAACAGTTGAGTTAGATAGTGAAGAGGTACAAATAACATGCCAAAAATAGACTGACATTATAGATGAAGACTGGCCAAAAGATGGTGATGATGATCAAGAACCAGCAAGCCCCATCCAGATAAGTTTAGAGGATGAAGAAGTTACCAAAGAAGAATTGTCAATAAAAGGTAACTTAGATGTTGATATAAATGATGAATAACGGTTAGACAACATTGTCAATACCACTACAGGACAATACCCAGCAGTAGATGTTCAAAAAGATGAAGACATTAATGCTGCAAAGGGCAATATCGACAGATAGGATACAGTTATTGACACTCCAACAGTCAATACACTGACAAACATGAATATATTAATAGATGTTATTGATATTCAGTCAAGTCAGGATAAATCATCTAAGAAAGATGATAATATACCCAAGGATATGGGTACCGATGAAAACAAAGATGCATCCAACACTCACAAGGATACAGATAAAGAAATGAAGGATGCAACTGACAACCAGCAAGAAGTGTCAAAAGATCAAAACAAAGAGGAAAATAACAAAACTGATGATACATTGAGAAAGGTTGAAGAAAAAGATAAAAGTGAAGGAGTCAAACAGGATGAAGGTATAAAAATTAAAGAAGATACATCTATTGATACACCCAAGGCAAATGAGGAGACATCTTCACCAAACCAATCGGTGGACTCAGGACAGATACAAAAGGATGCCTCATCTTCTCGACCCTCACCTACAAAATCAACCCAATCTCACACTTTACAGATGGTAGTACATCAATCTGTCACCCAGCCAAAGAAGAAGAAGAAGAAAATAGTAAAGAAAGACATCTTGGCTGTAACACTAGATAAAGTGATAGAAGTTCCAAACTGGGATATTACCACTTTGGACAGTGATAAACTTCAAGAGTTTGGAGTGCTATGTCAAAGAAAATCCATTCAGAAGAAAATGATACAAGAACACAAGGAAGAAATGGCACTTGAAAAAGCAAGATACATTCTCCAACTTTTTCTTGAAGTAAAAATTAAAGCAAATGCTACAGTTAAGGAACAAATTATTGTTCTTACCGACGCAATCTCAGAGCAGAATATCGATGCAGAACAAGCTATGGAAGAACAAGCAGAAAAGAAGTACCAATACAAGTTAATTGATAAAATCGGCCAAGAAGTGGTATTGAACAAGGTAAAGCTCTTTGACTCACTGATCAATTAGAGCCATTGATTTCTAAAGCAATCAGCTTAGTTCAAAAGGTGTGCACACTTCAGAATTTTACAAAAGAAAATAGTGACAAATTAGCGGAAATAGATTCTAATGTCACAGCAAGTGCACAAAGCCTAACCTCACATGCAGATAGCATAAAGGTACATCACGAAAAGGTCATAGAGGCTAACAGGCTAAGGCAAGAAATATGGGATTCTGAAACTCAACTAAGAGGTGAGATTACAGAACTGTAGGCACACATTCTTCCTAATCTTACTATTTTACAACAACATATTTCTGAAGCAAGAAATCTTATTGCAACCCACGAGATGTCTGTAGTAGATAGCATCTATGATATACATGTAAGGATATCACTGGAGCACATGGCTCTAGAAATGATAAAGGAGAAATGGGAAAATATGATGGAGGAGATCAAGTCCTCTCATTCCCACCTTTTTGACAAGCTGTAAGTACCTTTGCCTTTAGAATCAAAAAAGGAGGAAAGGAAATATATATTGTATGTACAAAAGATAAAGTTATGTACAGATATATATCAAAAATATAAGTACATAAGGATATGTATATATACTTACACTTACCAACATATACACAGGGGGAGTCATTAAAATGACTAAGGATGGAGTATACACAGGTGTACATACTAATACACTCAGTGTGTTGCACATATCATGTTTTTGATACTAATGTCAAAGGGGGAGATTGATGACATTAATTTTTCCATTAGTACACTTAGTCAAAAACATTGACAGAGATCACCGGAAGACTACAAGCATTACCGGCAGACTACAATCATTACCGGCAGACTACAAGCATTACTGGCGAACAACGAGCATACTCGACAGAACACAAAGGTCACGAGAAAATGCTAAGTATGGAATTGACCGATGAACACTGACAAGTGTTGCACCAACGAAGCGAACAAGACATCACCGACGGGTCAATAACATAACATTGAAAACATTACTGATGGCACAATTTTGACAAAAAAACTGACGGAACAGAAAAGGCATACCCGATGACCAGTTCAAGAAAGGAACACCGACGGCCAAGAAAACCGACAGTCAGTTAAACAACCCGCAAAAAGTGGATCTGAGTTTTACATGATGGATAAAGCAATGTAATTATATTTATAGAGTTTTAATTTGTTTTAAATCATAACTTGAGGGTCAAGCAAGCTTTATGTAAATGGTTTAAAGCATCCTAATGGATCTAAAGCATATCTAACTAAAGATCAAGGTCAAGTTGTATACCTTGGATCTAGAGTTAACTTGCAAAGCATGAATCAAGAATTGAGCCAAAATGTAGTATAAATAGATGTTCAAATCAATTGTGAGGAATGAATTCATTGTTGTTGATAGCCACGAAGAGCACCTAAGGAGTAGAAGGCAGAATTCATGCAAAGTTTAGAAACAGATCACATCAGTTGTCAAGAACACACAGAGGTTACCGACGAGAAGATAAAGGTATTATTCAATCATGGAAGGATGATTACTTATATGTATGAAGATTAATAGGATCTTTTATCAGCAATTAAAGATTGCATACATCATCAGATCAAAGAATTATGTAGTTGCATTCTAACAAGTGCATCACATCTAAAATCATTTTGTAGAAGGTGGAATTAACCATTCTTTACAAATCTCTTAATAGAGTGCACACTTAATAGTGTTGCTAAAGCTTCAAAAGAAGTAGATCTTAACAGGTCTCCACTGTAATACTCCTAACAGGGTAGGTCATCAGAAGTGACCAATTGTAAGCCTTAACCAGCCCCTTCTTATCTGCAGATAGTGAAGTCTTGTGGGTAACGATCTCCACCATAGTTTTTACTTCCTAACAGGAGTTTTCTATGATATCATATCTTGTGTTATGTGTTATTTATTTTCATGAATGTTTCTGTTATGGTTACATACTAAAGAACTTATGATATGATTGCATATACATAAAGAAAGATGAACAGTTACATAAGATAATTTACAAACTGATGATTAAGGGTTAATGGGCTAACCAAGAAAAGTTTTAGAGGTACTGATTCACCCCTCCCCTCTCAATACATCATTCTAATATAATTCCAATAGTTGTAGGTGATTTTTGTTTTGAAATGTTGTGTTTTGGTTGTGGTCCAATTTGAAAGGACCCTAGACATGCTTTGGAAGCCAAACTTGGTAAGATATATAGAAAGGTGCCTAGAGTGAACAAAATGATGTAATTCAATTGTAATTAGGTCTATGGATGGATTAGTAGTCTTGTGGAACTTGTACATTGGGTCAGAATAATGAAAGTTGAAAAGATGTAAATATTGTAAAAGTTGCTTGAGCAACTTTTGCAACTTTCCAATGTTGCATGACAACATTTGGAAAAGTTTGAAAAAATTCCCTAAATGGAGCTATGGTCAGCATAGGGAGTTTCCAAAAGTCCATGGGACATATATAAGGAATTTTGAAGCATTGTACGTGTAAGGAAACTCAGGTGTGGAAACAGATTCCTACACTAAACTCTATAGGAAAGTATTGTGCAAATTCTTTTAAATCCTTACAATTTCAGATTCGTTAACTACTTTAACAATGATATTGCAGCCACATACCATGCATACAAAAAATAGAGAATGACACAATGATTTAC
>MU227359.1:100221-124678 GCA_018584345.1 Thuja plicata
ACCATGAAGGAAAGTTGTCTTCACATCCATCTGTTCTATCTCTAAATCATATGATGCAGCAAGAGATAATAGAAATCTAATGGATTTCAACTTTGCAATAGGAGAGAATATTTCACCATAATCTATTTCCTCTACCTGTGAATACCCCTTTGCAACCAATCTAACTTTGTACCTTTCAACACTGCCATCTACACAGAATTTCTTCTTGAACACCCATTTACAGCGAACGGATTTTCTCTCTTTAGGAAAAGGTACAAGGTCCCAAGTTTTGTTTTTTTCTAATGAAGCCATCTCATCATCCATAGCCTCAATCCAGGAACCTGAATCTTCCATTCCCAAAGCCTCTTTCATAGATCTAGGCTCATCAGTGTTAGTAATCAAAGCAAAAGCACAACTAGAATCTAACATAGAATAACCAGACCTTTCTGGTTTCTTTCTTTCTCTCGTAGATCTCCTCAAGGGTTGAGGTTGAGGTTGTTTTTCCTCTTCTTCTAAACTATCAGAGCTGCTAGAGCTCTCCTCATCATTAGACCCAACATGGTCTCTCTGTTCAGTCTTCTCAGGGGTAGGAGGAAACTGAACAACATCTTTTTCCTTTTCTTTTTCATTTGGTTGCAGCACAACAGGAGAAGATGTTATCTCTCTAAAAATAACATTTCTACAATGAAACAACTTACTAGTCACAGGATCCCAAAGCTTTTATCCTTTCACACCAAAACTGTATCTGATGAAAATACATTTGACAACTTTGTTTTCCAACTTAGATCTTTTCTCCTTTGGAATATGTGCATAAGCTTCACAACCAAAAACATGAAGATGTCTAAATGAAGGCTTCTTACTAGACCACACCTCCATGGGTGTCTTACCAACAAGAGCTAATGTAGGAGATCTGTTAACCAGATAGCAAGCAGTGACCATAGCTTCAGCCCAAAACCTTTGTTCTAAACCAGCTCCACTAAGCATACTCCTAGCCTTCTCCATTAGTGTCCTATTCATTCTCTTTGCAACTCCATTTCCTTGTTCTTTACAGAACTGTTCAAACTCTATGGAACAAAACTCACCACCATTATTAGTTCTCACACACTTGATTCTTTTACGAGTCTGATTCTCCATGAGAGCCTTAAATTCCTTGAACCGACTGAAAACCTGTGTCTTACTTTTCAGGAAATATATCCAAGTCCTTCTACTGTAATCATCTATAAAAGATACAGAATATATAGAACTGGAGATAGAAGGAACTTTTACAGGACCAAATACATTAGAATGAATAAGATCCAAAATACTAGAAGACTTGTGAGAACTGGAGTAGAACTGAACACGATTTTTCTTAGCATAAACACAGTGTTCATAGAAATCAAATTCGAGATTACAATCATTTAGCCCCTCAATGAGATTTTTAGTTTTCAAGGTCCTAAGACCCTTCTCACCAATGTGGACAAATCTCATATGCCACAACATTGTCTTTTTTGCAGGAAGCTTGCCTTCCAAAGTGTTTGCACCCTTAGGTACACTTACTGCACTGCCATCGGAACCCATTGCCACAGTCTTCTTTACTTCTCATTCAGATGATGGGGATGAAGTGATAGCCGCTCTCTTCTTTGAAACAAAAGAACTATTGCACTGAGAAATGCATGCATCAAGTTGAAACAAAGTACCTCTCCTAGTACCTTTAGCGAGCACCATAGAACCTCTCATCGTCTTGCATCCATCTTTCGAAAAGACAACTTGCACACCTACATCATTCAACATACTTATAGATAATAGGTTTCATGCCAAACTTGGAATGTGAATAACTCTGTTGATTCCCTTTACTCATCCATCATGAAATCTGATAGTGACCCTTCCGTGTCCAACTATCTTTAGGTGAGAATCATCAACCAAGTACACCTTTCCACCATCAAACTCTTCATATTTTGAGAACCAGTTTCGGTGAGAGGTCATGTGAAAAGAAGCACCTGAGTCTACTAACCACACATCATTGGATGCATGGGCTGCCAAAGCTATAATAAAATCATCTCCATCTTCTTGAGATTTTTTAGAAGATGAATCTGAGCCTTTCTTCTTCTTCTTCAGTTCTTTGTAGTCCCTCCAGAAGTGCCCAGATTTATCAGAGTTCCAAAATTTTGCCTTGGACTTTCCAGGAGTCTTAGAACTCCCATAGGATTTGGATCTTCCCTTCTTTGACTTATTTTCATTCTACTTTCCTTTGTCATTGGATCTCCCATGAATATCAAGGGCTTCCTTAGATGAATCTGAAGTCTTTCTTCGCATCTCCTCAGATAGCAGCGAAGACACCACATCATCCATACGAAATGTGACTATAGTACTTCTGAGAGCCATCACAAGACGGTCCCACGAATCTGGCAAGGAACAAAGCAGGTTCATACATTGATCCTCCTCCTCGATCTTGGAACTGGATGATGCCAACTGTGCAATCAATAAATTGAATGCATTGAGATGATTAGTTATGGATCTACCTTCCTCCATTCTTAAATAATAAAACATCTTTCTTAGGAACAACTTATTCACTAGATATTTGGCCTAGTACACAGACCCAAGCCGTGTCCACAAAGAATTTGTAGTAGTCTCATCAAGAACATTCAGAAGAACGACATCTGCTAGACAGAGTCTGATGAGACCCTTAGCCTTCTGATCCTTGATCTCCCAATCTACTTGAGATATCACTGTAGGTCTCACATCAAGTGAAGTAGCCTCCCATAGATCGCGGTCTTCAAGCATGTCTTCCATCTTGAGTTTCCACAACTCAAAATTAGTTCCATTAAATTTCTCCACCTCCATTCTACTGTATGAGGAACCTGACATCTCAATCTGCAAATAAGATTCAGAATGCTCTGCACAAAAAAATCCCACTCAACTTGAGATTATCTCAAAAAACCCTACCCAAAAACTAGGATCAAAAGTTGATCAGGCTCTGATACCACTTGTAAGGAAACTCAGGTGCGGAAACAGCTTCCTACACTAATCTCTATAGGAAAGTATTGTGAAAATTCTTTTAAATCCTTACAATTTCAGATTCATTAACTACTTTAACAATGATATTGCAGCCACATACCATGCATATAGAAAATAGAGAATGACACAATGATTTACCCTGGGCAAAACCTTTCGGTAAAAAACCCTAGCACTCCAAAACCTGCACAATGTATTATCTTCAACACAACGGTTACAACACACTTGCAATGCAAGTTATTTTAGGAGACAATAGACACTCTAAGACAAATCCAATAGCACCAGTTCATACCAACAATACGCTCTTTTCATATCCTTTCTTGTAACCCTAAAAAACACTTATATCATGCGCTTTCCTTTTTAGGGCAACTTCCAAGGATAGCCGTATTAGGGTTTTACCATTCTCTGAGAGAATAGAAACCCCATGATTATGGAAGAGTGTAAAGTACTTAACTTTATTAGTTGCCAAATGTCTTGCATGTCTTCACCTGTCATTGAAATCTCCTAGAAATAGCTCTTACGTGTCATAGGAATCCGTCATAACTATTTCAGCCATGATCTCCTTACACACAATTCAAGATGCTGACACATCAACATGCCAAATAGACATGTACACTCGTACTTAATTACATTATTTGCAAGAAAATACATTTTACAAAAAAAAAAATAAGAATAGGAATTATCCAAGGTTGAGACACCTTATTCCTAACAGTACAAGGGTTGGACAAATTTGGATACAAGTGTAAAGAAGAAAGATTTAGAAAGTTTTTTGGTTTCGGTTACACTTGGAAGTTATTGTTTGAATGAAGTTGTAAATGGATTGAGGGACTTGTATCTCTATGTAGATTAGTTTCATTTCCTTGTTTCCTTGTTCTTTAGATACTTTTTTTTATGTTTTTGTGTAGCTTTTGTGGATTAATTAAAATCCAAACTCTCCTGGCATGTTCACTGCTAGTGTTGGGGTTTGTGTGTAAATAATGGTTCCATGATGAATTCCCACCATGGGATCTTAATGGCCCTTAGAGGATGGATAGTGGAGCCTATGTACATTATTTTTCATTTTCTATAGTTGCAGGAAGTGCCAATGGCTATTTTTGAGAGATTTCCCTAGGCAAGTATGTTAGCACCCGGCTAGGAGAAAGTTGAAGACAGTCAATGTTAAAGTGCGGGATTGGATTGGTGGGAATAATATAATTATTGGAGAGTGTTTTTAGGTGACTAGATGAGCACTAGAACCCAAGCCAAGAGCTGGTGAAACCATTTCAACACTGTGTTCATCAAAACAATGCCACTAGTGTAAAATCTAAGAAAAATGACCCAGTCTAGAAAAAGGACTGTACTGACAGTTTGGTGACCCCAAACCCTAAAAATATTATAGAGTGTCATAGTGGGTGTCTTGAAAACTGACATTTTTGGGATTTTCTTTGGGAATTTGTGAATTTATTAGGCTTTAGGGACCTAATTAAGCCTAATAGGTCTACTAGCCCTTAAACCAGTGAACATTGAAAGTGATAAGAAAAGAATGTGTACAATGGGGCAGAAAACCTCGAGAATATTTGAATTTGTTAAAATTGAGAGACATACAATCCTGCAAGTGTTTGTCAATAACATAGTTGTTGTTAGAGAGAAATTACCCTAGTGAGCTCAAGGAGTAGTTTGTGTTACCTTGGTAGAGAGGCCCTTGGTATTGGATATTGGATCAAAGATTATTCTCCAAAGTTAGGGTTAAGGACCATACCCTTAGAAGGCCTAGGAAGTGACCTTGAGAGGACTCAAGATGAATCAAGGAGAAGAGGCTCCCTATAAAATTGGTAGAAGGACCTATAATATTTTGGATAAGTGAGTGCATGTATAGCCACTAATTAGTAGGTGAGACAAGGATGGTTACCAAAGTAGAGTTGGAAAAGAAGGTCGATGACCAAGAGGAAGAGAATAGATGCCTAAGGTAAAAGTTGATAGAGATGGAGAGTAAGCTTGGTGAAGTGGAAGCCAATACTGAAGAATTCAGTGAAAAGGTTAAAGAAATAGAAGGTAAAGGGAAATAAGTGGTAGAAGAAAATAAAGTGCTACAGCTTGATCCAATATTACAAGAAGAACCATTTCTTAGAGCATTGAAAACCATGGGTGGAAAAATCTAGAGGGAGTACCTCTGTTTAGTGAAAACATAGAGCCAGAGTTAGTGATGGAATGGATGGAAGGGTTAGAAACTCATTTTGAATGTGAGAATGTGATTGAGGCACAGAAGGTGAAGGTGGCTAAATCCAGGCTGAGAGGAGCTACCTTAACCTGGTGAAAGTTTGTGCAAGATGAGAGGCAAAAAGAGGGAAAGAATCCCATTTCTACCTGGAAGGGTATGGTTTCCAAGATTAGAGACACCTATATCCCTGATGAATATGAGACACTACACAAGAAAGGAAAAAATCTAAGAAAAGGGATCTAGAGGTGAGTACTTACACTAAGGAGCTCTACAAATTATGTTTGATATCCAAAGTGACTAAAGATGAAAGCATTAAAGTTGCAAGATATCTAAATGGACTAAGATGGAGTATACAAGAGGACATTAGGTTGTTTAAACCTACCAAAATAAATTAATGTTATCAATTGGCTCTTAAGGTAGAAGAAAAGAGAAAGAAGAAATATGAAGCCACTAGTAGAGGCAGAGGAAGAGGCCAAGACACAAGAGGTCATATAGTAAACTATGGTGGCAGAGGAAATGAATAAAGACCACAAGGAGAGTCAAGAATGATATAACAAAGTAGTGAATCCAGTTGTAGAGGTCATCATGGAAGAGGAAGGGTTCCTAGCAGTAGTAGCCAAGGAAGATTTGGGGGTTCTAGCAGAGGTTACTATTTTAGAAACATGAAGTGCTACCATTGTCACCAATTTGGTCATCCTTCTTATAGTTTCCCTGAGAAAGCAACTTCATCTCAATCAAAAAAGAGGGTCAACTATGTAAAACAGGAAACTAGTAGTGTCAAGTCTCCTGAGATCAATCTTGATTCATAGAGTGGTCTCCTGAGATCAATCTTGATTCATAGAGTGGTGATAACCTAATGATCAAAAGGGTCCCAATAAAAGAACCAATTAAAGAAGATCCTAAGAAAAGGAGGTCACTCTTCAAAGTAAAATGAAAGATTTTTGGTAAGGTTTGTAAAGTGATTATAGATTCAGGGTCATCTCAGAGGAAGCAGTAAAGAAATTTGGATTGGATAGGATATCTCATGACCATCCATATAGAGTTACATGGTTGAATAAGGGACAACATGTCCTAGGCAATGAGAAAGCATGGGTGGGGTTACAATAGGAGGATATACTAATAGAATTTTGTGTGATGTGCTACCTATGGATGCCTTCCACTTGTTTTTGGGAAGACCATGGAAATTCGATACAAAATCCATGCACAATGGGGAGAAAAACTCATACTCCTTTCAGAAAGATGGAGTAACCTATAAGATCCAATCTTTGGTGGATGAAGAAGGGATAAAATCTAGTAGTCCTAATGTGTTGGTAGTTGGAGGAAAATAATTCCTAAGTTATCTCAAGGGAGAAGGTGGAGAGTTTTTTTCTATTATGATCAAGCCTAAAGAAGAGAATAAAGTTGAACAAGCACCTTAGCCTAAAGAAGTACAATAACTCTTGGAACAATTCAAAGACATTGTCAGTGATGGATTGCCTACAATTTTACCACCATAGAGAACAGTAAGTCACTAAATAGATTTCATACTAGGGGCATCATTTCCAAACAAATCTTCTTATAAAATGACACATGAACATAATAAGGAGCTAGCAATATAAGTACATGAGGTACTTGATCAAGGCTTAGTGAGGAAAAGCATAAGCCTATGTGAAGTTCTAGTGGTGTTAGAAACCAAAAAAGGAGGTAAATGGAGACTATGTACCAACTCAAGAACAATCAATAGAAAAACAATTAGATATAGATTTTCAATCCCTAGGATTGAAGATTTAATGGATTGTCTTGGAGGAGCACAATACTTTACCAAGTTAGACCTAAAGAGTGGTTACCACAAAATTAGGATTAAGGTGGGGGATGAATGGAAGATAACCTTCAAAACCATAGAAGGGCTCTATGAGTGGCTTGTCATGCCATTTGGGCTTATTAATGCCCCTAGCACATTCATGAGATTAATGAATGAATTGTTGAAGGACTACATAGGAAGGTTTGTAGTGGTATACCTTGATGATATACTTATATTGAGAAAGAATAAAGAAGAAAACCTTGAGCACTTAGAGACTGTCTTAAGGAAATTAAATGAGGAGCAGTTAGCTATCAACTTGGAGAAATGTGAATTCTTGAAGAAAGAACTGGTCTACTTGGGATTTGTGGTCTTACAGGGGACTTTGAAGATGGATCCTACTAAGGTGGAAGAAATACTCCAGTGGCCTACTCCAAAGTCTGGTACAGAGGTAAGAAGCTTCCATGGACTTGCACAATTTTATAGGAAATTCATTAGAAGTTTTAGTGCAATTTGTGCTCCAGTATTGGATACCATTAAGGGTGATTTAAAAACTAAGTTTAGGTGAAAAATGAGGCAGATAAGGTGCTTGAAATTTTGAAATAGAGATCAGCCACCCAACCTATCCTTGTTCTATGTAGTTTTGAAAAATTGTTCACCTTAGAGTGTGATGTAAGCAATATAGTAGTAGGGGCTATTTTGAGCCAAGAGTACAAACCGGTGGCTTTTTATATTAGTGAAAAATTGAATGAGGCCAAGAAGAGGTATTCCTCATATGACCTATAACTCTATGCACTAGTCCAAGTCCTTAGGAAATGGATACATTATCTCCTACCCAAGGATTTTGTGGTGTTCACAGATAATCAAGCATTAAGCTTTCTCAACTCCCAAGAAAAGTTGAGTAACAGGCATATCAAGTGGGTGGAATTTTTGCAAGTATAAATTTAACTATCAAGCATAAGAAGGGACAGATGAATAAGGTTTATGATGCTTTAAGTGTGAGACTTCTCATAGTACAAGAGGTTCCATTGTAGAGTATAGGAGTGGAAATTTTCAAGGATCTCTACAAGGAGGATGAAGATTTTGCTAAGGAATACAAGGTATGTAGTGAATACAATAATCCTTTTCATAGTCAATGCACATAATATACTTTCCAAAATGAAATTTTGTTCAAGGGTGGTCAATTATGTGTTCCAAAGGGATCCGTGAGAGAAAATCTCATTGAATAAAAAGCATAATGGTAGTCTTAGTGGACATTTTGTTCTGAACAAAATAATTGAGTTAGTCCAAATATTTTACTATTAGCCTAGGATGCATAAGGATATTAGGAAGTATGTGGAATAGTGTATTATTTGTTAAAAAAAAAAAGGTAGTGCTTCTAATGATGGTCTTTATCAACCATTACCAATTCCCAATAGGCCATGGGAATGCTTAAGCATGGATTTTATTGTTGGTTTTCCAAGGACTAACACTAGTTTGGATAACATCTTTGTAGTTGTTGATAGCTTCAGTAAAATGAGCCATTTTATTCCTTATAAAGTAACACATTATGCTAGCTACATTGCACATTTATTCTTCAAAGAGGAGGTTAGAATCCATGGACTGTCAATCATCATAGTCTCTAACAGAGATGTCAAGTTCATGGGCCATTTTTGGAAGACCCTGTGGAAAAGATTGGGAACTAATATTTCATTTGGATCTTCCTATCATCCTCAGAAAGATGGCCGAATAGAGGTCATTAATAGAGTCTTGGGTATCCTTTTGAAGTTTTTGAGTAAAGAGTATAGATAGGTTTGGGATCAAGTGCTACCATAGATAGAGTTTTCTTACAATGACAATGTGAACATAACTAATGGTAAAATCCCTTTTGAAATTGTCTATGAGAGAGGTGTTTGTGAGCTTAGAGACCAAGGAAGAATGAAGGGTAGGAGTGGATATGCAGAAGATTTCACTCAATCTATGAAAGAGGTGCATGATAAAGTAAGGAACACTTTGACAGAAGCCACACAAAGCCTTAAAACTAAAGTGAATGGAAAGAAGAAGGAGCTACAGTTTGAAGTTGGGGACTTGGTTATGGTCCATTTAAACAAAGCTAGGTAAATGAGGAGAGCAGGACCTTGTAAAATCCTAGACAAGTATAGAATGAATTCTTACAAAGTATATCTCCTTGCAAATTTAGCAATTTCCCATGTCTTCAATGTGCAAGATTTAGTCAAGTACAAGGGTCCTATATTAGAGGAGGTTGGAAGTGTTTCTGATATTGAGAGAATCATTGGTGATGTGCCCTTACCACCTAGGAGCAAGCCACAAATAGAGAATATTCTAGATTCAATGGTGAAAAAGAAGACAAGACATGGAGTTTACATGGAGCACTTAGTCAAATGGAAACAACTACTAGAAGTAGAGGTGACATGGGTTGAAAAGTCTCAGTTTAAGAAGCTTGGCATTGATATTACACTATTTTCACCAAGTGTGACCTAACATCCTTTGTATAGGGGGAGTATGGTGCATGAGCTATTGGAATGACTATGAAAAGTTGGGACTGAGAGGGGAGGGATGAATCAGTACCACAAAAACTTTTATAACTAAGACTGTCAATAACCATATAATATTGTTTCTTGTTGTTTACCAAATTCAATAACTTGAAATGAAACTAATATAAAGCTTATAAAAAATAACATCAAAACATTCAAGTAAATGAACTCATAACTCCATGATTTTTTTAAAGCATAAATCCTTGGTTAGAGGACAAAAACTATGGTGGGGATGATCCCCACAACCTTCACTAACTACAGTATAAAGGGTGCTTGATTAGAGCTTACAAAGTTTATCCATTTTGATAGCTTACCCGGTTAAGAGTATACAAAGACTTGTTAGGTCTACCTGGTTAGAGGATTTTACAATCTCTACACTTAGAGATTTACCGTATTAAAGGTTTTACAAATATCAGATTTGTTAAGATCTACCCAGCATTGGGATTTCTAGCTCTCAATACAATAGTATTAACAACTTAACAATGTCTGCTATATTGCATCAAAAAAAATGTTGATCAGACTCTATCTACTTTGAAATATTGTGTTACCTCAATATCAAGCAGTAACACTACCCAGATTTTCTATGTTGTATCTAGATATCAGTTCGGTGCTCTCTGCTCTGATCTTTGTCCTTCAATATAACTCCTTTAACAATATCAGCCTTCTCTGTATCATTAATTCCTCTCTCTCTATTCTCTAATCTATAATTCATTCTTTAAATATAAGATTTATTGCCTCTTAATCTTGTGCGTTAGGTGCACTGTGATTTGTTTTAATCGTTAGATCTTCTTTTCTGCTCAATGACTGTGTCACTTTTACCTCGGTACTAGGTGTATTTCTTGGAAATAATAAACTTTCATTAATCGCTTAATATGCTTCTCAGATCTTCTCTTTGAATTATCTCAATCGTTGATCATGTAAAAAAGTATTCTTTATGCATTGTATAATCATAATTAATGTTGTGTTAGTGTATTAAATGCATCCTTATTGCTTTACAATCTATTAAGTAAATGGGTAGAATAACTTCTCTTTGCTCAGTTAACTTGATCTTTTAGTACTCGGTAACTATCAACTTGGTGTACTTCATATGCGCTCAGTGTTTGGTAACTGTGGGCTCTCGGTGTAGTGTATGTGCTTTACCGACTTCACTGCCTTGCTCAGTGTATATTACCGACTAGTCAATTATTTATTTTTCTCCTTTTCACTAATTCATTCTTCTTACTCATATGACTTTGTCTTAAGTAATGACAAAAAATATTCATAGAGATAAAAATCTCCCCCTTTGATATTAGTTAAGCATTTTGACAAAAACCTCAAAGTCATCAAAACTAGTAACTCCCCCTCAGATGTTACTCTCTATACAAAATGTGTACATCTCTTCTCCTCTTTTTTTTCTTTTTCGCATATATACTTTTTTTTGTGATTTTGAATTGACTCTGTTTGCCTTTATTTATTAATTTTCAGAGATCTATCTAAGATTTATCTATATTTCCCCCTTTTTTGACAAAAAGTCTCAACAATAAAACTTATATATCAAAAATGTGTTTATACCTTTGTTTAAATCCGGCTAGTACAGTCTCACAAGTGTCTCAGAGATTATGTAGTATCATGGTGTGTTCATTTATATCTGTCGATAAATCAACTATAGTATCTAGGGTGCTAAGTTCTGGAAAATTTGCTAGCTCTTTTCCTTTCTTTATATGTATCTGCATTGATTTCATATGGGGAATTATTATTGCTTGCAATTCAAGAAACTCTAATCTCAGCTTATCTTCCCCCTGTCTTAATGAGAGCTAAACTCACATGAGTTCTTGTATCTTTTAGTAATATGTCTGGAATTTTCCAGGCTCGGTTGTTAGCTTTTCAAGATGCTCGGCCAACTCTTTTTCAGTATCTACCTCTTTCTTATTAATGTCCTCGGTAAATTTAGAAAGAATACAAATTTTCTAAAACAATAAAATGATGGACTACAATTGTTCTTCAACTTTGGAACATAACTCAAAAAGAGTTACCTTCAATCTAGCAATGTTTTTTCGTAGGTCCTCCATCAATTTCTTCTCCATTGATGCATTTTCAATATTTAACATGTAGTCTGTCATGTCCTTTTTTGGTCCTTTTATTTGATGGACTAGATTTCCAACTTGGTATAGTAGAGGCTCAGACTTGTCAATGTTAACTTCAGGAATAAATCTCCTCGAAAACTTATTTTACATCTTCCAATATATCAACATTTTTCTTCTTTGCCAATAGTTTTTCTTTCTCGGTCTTTTGAGCTACAAGTTCTTCATAAATCAAAAATTCCTAAGGCTTCATCATATTGGGATCTCTGGGTAGTATGATAATTTTCTTACGCAAATCTATCACAGGTTTCCTTTTCTTACTCTTCTTTTTCTCAATTAGCCAGCTCTCTCATTTAGAATGTGATGCCACTATTGTATCTAGTGACTCGGTATGGTGACTGACTATTATTTCCTCTTCTTTTACTTCCTCATGTTGTTTTGTTTCTTCTTTCTCTACATCCTTTCATTTTAGATTCGATTCTTGTAGCATTTCTTTTTTTGTGTCTTGTGGCTTTTGATCATTTTGAACATTGGATGTTTCGGTTAGTAGTGTATTCTACTTCTATCCTTCAGTGTCTGTTGGAGCTTCCAACTCAGTATCCTTCTTATGTTCAGTCTTGATAGCCTCTAGCTTATCAATATTTATATTTCTTGTGTCAATAGGTGGCTCAGTTGCCATAACTTGTGTAACTTCAGTAGTACCAATCTGCATAGTAGAATAACTTTGTACTTTTACCAATATAGTTTCAGTACTCTGCAATGGTGCAACATTTACATCAATGTACTCGATGTCTAGTACTTTCATATCCATTACATCTTCATCCTTTGACAATTCTTTTCTTGGATCAATATCCTCCAATGCATCTTCAATAATTACTTCTGCATTATCAATAGTTAAATCAATTAGATCTACTTGGCCTGTGTTGTTCTTTATATGATTAGTGATTGTATCACCTTGATTCTACTTGGTTTCTTGTTGCTTGGTTTCATATACATGATATATTTCTTTCCAATTCTTAGTAGTATCTCTATTAATTATAGATCTCCATTCATTATCCTCAAGGCTCTTCCCTTTACCCAATTTATTTTAATGTTTCTTCAATGCATCTTCAATCTCAGATGGTGCCAGATCGGGAATAGTATGCACAAGAGATCTTTCTCTTATCTCCTTCTCAAAATTAATTGCATACTTCCACTGTGCATCAATTTTGTTGTAGAGTTCCTCTGGTATCTTATCTACAAGCTCAATAGGTGTCACTCTATATCTCATTAATTTCACTAAAACTGCATCTTCAATATTTTTTTTTCTTCTTCATTTCTCTTCAAATACTTCACTTTTATAAATCCTTTGAATCCTCTTGATTCTTTTAATCCTTCCAAAAAGTCATCAAGAATTTGTGGAGCTCATGAGAGTTGATCCACTGGAACAGATTTGTTTGGCTCATTAGATTCAGTCTCACTATCCTTTCCAAGTAAAATTATTCTCCTTGTTCTTGCAGGTTGCTTCTTGCCTCTTTTGCTCTCATAGGTTTTACCTTTCGGTTGTATAACTTTGGTAGCCTTCTTCTCTATCGGTTGTACCAATGATCTGGTGTTCCTGTAACACCTCTCTTGCTCGGTGAGGGAAATTGTACATTATATTTCTCAACCACTACAATGGATTGTGCATTATCAGTATCCATAGTATCATCAACTCCAAGAGTCTTTGATAAAACATTTATCATCTTACTTGCATTCTAAATTGACCTTGGTACTAAAATACCTTGTTTGATTTTGTCTTTAAATTATTCATAAGTCCCATATCTCTTTTCATTGGGGTCAATTGGTTTTGCTAATAGGGATTCAATCTATTTAGAACCTATATCAATTTCCATTTCATAACTCATCGATTGAATCCATTCAACTCTTGGTTCAATAGATTTGACTATACACACATCTGTATCTACTTCAAAACAAATGTTTTCGTGATATTTTGCAACTAGTTGAGGTGGTATCCTATACCTTTTGTGTAATCTAACTTGGAACTTTAGAAAATAAATAGACATTATTGCATCAAAATTATCTCATAAACTATCTATAAACTCATGTATCTAATATATAACTGGCCTATCAGTCTTCCAAACTACATCTCCAATGGAGGGAAATGAATTTTGATAATAGAAGAAGATACATACCAACAATGAACCAAATTTCAAAGTGTTGGTCTTTGCTTTCCTGATAGTGTTCATGTTGTCTTCCAACTGCTTCAGTGAAAATTCACACAAGTCTATATGTAAACCTTTCTTTACAATCTTATACGCTAGATCAACTACTACACATGGAACACTATCCACTTGGGATGATTGGAACTCTCGGTAAGATATAATGCTACATGAAAACCTTAGCTCAAGATCTGTCACAATTGACATCTTCATTCCTCTACCATCACATTGTGCTTTACTGAGCTCGGTGAGCTTTCCCTTGTCAATCTGCTTAATTTCTTTCAGTCTATCTCCAATTGGGAATCCAGTGATGATGTGAAATAAATCCTTAGTGATTTTGATCGGCTCATCCAACCACATGAACTGGTCGTGTACTCATTTGAGTACCATTCTAACCCACTCAAGATTGAATACCCTTGGTAGATGTATAGCATGAACCAAACCTTTGGTTTCAAGATGGGTGTGCTCATCTTTGACCTTTCCATCCATGCACAACTTGTTGAATGAAGCATCTATCTTAGTTCCACATAGATCTTCAATTTTATAATGAATGAATGTGCGGACATCTTCAATTAACAAAAAATGTGGTAGTATAGAAGAAAATGCTCCCATAATGTCATTTTTTGTGGCTATAGCTGGGAGCAACTTGTATTTCAGATTCACTGGTTCAACATTCTTCACTAAAACTAGTGTCTGCATCTTTGGTACCATGACTACTTTGAAATGTATGTAGAAATAAACTATGGCATGATTGATAATAACCTCGACATAGCAAACACAATTGGTGTGCTACAGATAATTTAGAAATATATCTTAAATGTCTTGCAAAGATTCATAATTACCTTGAAATCACTTGAATTCACACGGGATAGTTGCTCTTCAAATGTGCTCAATGCTTTTCTGAAAATGTTAGGCTCAAATAATTTGCAAAATGAACTATTTATACCTTTTCCGTGATTAAGGTTTCCAATAGATCTATTAAGGTGCAATAAATTCTCTTTCCAAGTCCCTTTTAAACTTTATACTAACTGCATTGTTACTTTGCTTGACCGAGTTAAACAAAATAACCATATATAACAATATTCATCCAAAAACTTACACAACTTATCCAAATGCATCTTTAATATGTTGATATGGATCTCAACTCTAATTCTAGGAACTGAAGTTGAATTTATTATAAGCATGCAGTTCCTACATACCTCTCATCAATTAGGTGGATCTTGGTGCAACCAACTCGGTAGAGATGGTTCAGTCTGTGCTTCCGGATGATGTCCCTTCATCCTGAGTCTTTCTCCTCCAGATTATGTTCATTTTTTCTTGAATCTCAACAATAGTAGTAGGGGCTTTCTCTTTAGATTCATCTTCGATCATTGTATCACCTCAGTATCTACAATTCCTCACAAGATGTCCTACCTTATGACAATGAAAACATGTCATTCCATCGTTTCTCCATGCTCTTTTGTTGTTCCTTCTGTGCATCAACATGCAATTTTCAGCAATATGTCCATACCTTCCACAAGATAAACATGAAATTATTGTATTATATTCCCATGGTATAGAAATTCATGCTCAGTTAGTATTAGAATTCCCTTGGTTAGGCTTCCATTTGTCATTTATTTTCTTTATTCTGCACTCTTCAGCTTTGTGTCCAAACTTATTACAATTATTGCATTAACCATCAAACTTAGGTTTCCTTATGTTGTTAGCGAGGTTATTTATGCATTCAAATGCTTGATTTCCATACCTATTGCATCTAAAACAATATCCCTCAAACTTAGGTGTACTCGGTGATTTACCTTTCTTGCTCCTACAGACATTAGTTGTATGTCCAGGCTTCCCATAATAATTGCAACTTGGCTTCTTTTGTTTTGGTGGGGGTTTAGTACTTTCATCTTTCTATGAATTTGATGATTCTCCTTTCTCGATAGTGATGTCCTCTTTGAATCCAATTCTTTTTTTGTCATTCCTTTTCTTCTGATTCTTGAACTATTGATCCAAAGATTTCAGTGCTTCTTTGTTTCTTTTCAGTATTGCATTTTCATATTTCTCATCTTTCAGTCTTTGATCCATTCTTTAAATTTTAGCTTTCAGTGCTTGATTCTCAAATTATTTACTTGTGTTATCTTGATTTTCACTCAGAAGTTGGTCAGTCATATCGTAGTGAACTTGTGTTATTCTCATGATCTCATTATCTTTTTCTAATAGCTCGATTTCAACTTGTCTTTTATCATCTTCTACCATTTTCTTTTCATCTTCAGCAATCCTTTTTCCTTCACTCAATTCAGTCATTCTTATTATGTTGGTTTCAAGACCTATCTTCATTAGGTCTAATTACTTGGTAATTGTATCTTTCTTTTCTAGTAGTTCTTTTATAGTTGTTTCAAACTCATTAGTAACACTACCTTCAGATGTAGTCTCAAGTGTATCAACTTTTTCTTATGTAACCTTTAGTTCATCATATATTTTCAATCTAACCCTTAGAGATTTATCAAGTTTCTTCTTTAGATCAGTGATCAACTCTCTTGCACTTTCCAACTTAGATTCAAGACCATCTATTCTTTTAAATTTCCTAAAACTTTCCATGACTTAAGATCTTTAACTCTGAGGTGGTCAAACCTTATAACTCAAGAGTAGAAGCTTTGATACCAATTGTTGGAATGACTATGGAAAGTTGGGACAAAGAGGGGAGGGGTGAATCAGTACCACAAAAATTTTTTATAACTGAAATTTTCAATAACCATATACTACTGCTTGTTGTTTACCGAATTCAATAACTTGAAATGAAACTAATATAAAGCTTATGAAGCATAACATCAAAACATTAAAGTAAATGAACTCATAAATCCATGATTTTGTTTATGAAGAAATCCTTGGTTAGAGGAAAAAAATGCGGTGGGGATGATACCCACAACCTTCACTAACTAGAGTATAAAGGGTGCTCGGTTAGAGCTTACAAATTTTATCCATTTTGATAGCTTGCCTAGTTAAGAGCATACAAAGACTTGTTAGGTCTACCTGGTTAGAGGATTTTACAATCTTTGTACTTAAAGATATACCCTGTTAAAGGTTTTACAAATATTGTATCGGTCAAGATCTACCCAGTATTGGGATTTCTAGATCTCAATACAATAGTATTAAAAACTTAACAATGTATGTTATATTGCATCAAAACAAATGCTGATCAGACTCTATGTGCTCTGAAATATTGTGCTATCTCAATCTCAAAATGTAACACTGCTCAGATTTTCTCTGTTGTAGCTTGATATCATCTCGATGCTCTCTTCTCTGATCTTTGTTCTTGAATATAATTCCTTTAACAATATCAGCCTTCTTTGTATCATTAATTTATCGCTCTCCTTTCTCTGCTTTGTAATTCATCCTTTAAATATAATATTTATTGCCTCTTAATCTTGTGCATTAAGTGCGCAATGATTTTTTTTAACTATTAGATCTTATTTTCTGCTAGATGATTATGTCACTTTTACCTCGGTACTTGGTGTATTTCTTGGAAATAATATTGTGTTTTAGCATAGGCTACATGGGTTGTAAGGTCTCAGTTTAAGAAGCTTGGCATTAATATTACACTAATGTCACCAAGTGTGACTTAACTTCCTTTTTGTAGGGGGGGTATGGTGCAGGAGCACCTAGGGGTTAGATTTGGTTAACCCTCAATTTTTGTTTTGGGAAGACCTTCTTAGGGTCATGTACAAAAATAAGATTGTGCAGGGATGTTGCAGGTGAGTTTTGTTTTGAAATGTTGTGTTTTTGTTGTGGTCCAATTTGAAAGAACCCTAGACATGCTTTGGAAGCCAAACTTGGTAAGATGTGTTGAAATGAACCTAGAGTACATAAAATGATTTAATTCAATTGTAATTAGGTCTAGGGATGGATTATTAGTCTTTTGGAACCCATACATTGGGTCAGAACAATGAAATTTGAAAAGATGTAAATCTTGTAAAAGTTGCTTGAGCAACTTTTGCAACTTTCCAATGTTGCATGACAACATTTGGGCAAGTTTGAAAAAATGCCCTAAATGGAGCTATAGTCTGCATAGGTAGTTTCCAAAATTCTAGGGGACATATATAAGGACTTTTGAAGCATTGTATGAGGGTTGGACAAATTTGGACACAAGTTGAAAGAAGAAAGATTTAGATTGTTTTTTTGGCTTCGGTTACAGTTGGAAGTTTTTGTTTGCATGAAGTTGTAAATGGATTGAGGCACTTGTCTCTAGATGTGTAGATTATTTTCATTTCCTTGTTCTTTAGATACTTTTTATGTTTTTATATATATCTTTGGTGGCTTAATTAAAATCCAAACTCTCCTGGCCTGTTCACTACCAATGTTGGGGTTTGTGTGTAAACAATGGTTCCACGATGAATTCCCACCATGGGATCTTAATGGACCTTGGAGGATGGATAGTGGAGCCTATGTAAATTATTTTTCCTTTTCTATAGTTTCAAGAAGTGTCAATGGCTATTTTTGAGAGCTTTCCCTAGGCTAGTATGTTAGTACCCGACTAGGAGAAAGTCGAAGATAGTCAGTGTTAAAGTGCAAGATTGGACAAGTGTGAAGAATATAATGCTTGGAGAGTGTTTTTAGGGTACTAGAGGAGGCCTAGAACCTGAGACAAGATCTGGTGAAACCATTTCAATAGTGTGTGCCTCAAAATAGTGCCACTAGTGTAAAATCTAAGCAAAATGACTCAGTCTAGAAAAAGGGTTGTACAAACAGTTTGGTGACCCCAAACCCTAAAAATATTGTTGAATGTCATAATGGGTGTCTGGAAAAGTAACTTTTTGGGGGGTTTATTTGGTAATTTTTGAAGGTGTTAGGCTTTAGGGACCTAATTAGGCCTAATAGGGCTACTAGCCCTTAAACCAGTGAACAATGAAAATGATAAGAAAAGGATGTGTAGAATAGGGCAAAGAACCTCAAGAAAATTTGAATTTGTTAAAATTGAGAGCCCAACAATCCTGCAAGTGTTTGTAAATAACATATTTATTGTTAGAGAGAACTTACCCTAGTGATTTTAAGGAGTAGTTTGTGTTACCTTAGTAGAGAGGCCCTTGGTATTGGAGATTGGATCAAAGATTATTTTCTGAAGTTAGGGTTAAGGAACATACCCTTAGAAGATCTAGGAAGTGACCTTGAGAGGATTCAAGATGACTCAAGGAGAAGAGCCTGCCTATCACTATCTCTCCTTATTTTATCTATCCATTATGCACTAATTAATCAACCATCCATTGCAAGCATTCATCATGTGTTTTTTATTCCAAAATCAAGTCATCAAGAGTCATCAAGTTCAAGCATTCAAGTCTACATTCCTCCCAAGAAATAAATGTTTCTTCTTCTATAGATATAGCTTCTTTCCACCATTGGAGGCAAAGAAAAGGAGTTTCTATCAAGAAAGGAGATCCACATCCATCCATCAATTTTCATTCTTCTTCCCCTCAATCAATCATTGTGGAGAATTACAACATCTATTCCATGAGGTTTTGTCTTGCATGATTCCGTTTTGGTTTTTTTTTGTTTATTCAAAGATATTACATCAATATACTTGATAAAATCTAAACAAGTAATTGCATTTACAAGGGATGATATGCTTTATTGTTTAGATCTAGCCTCTTCTACGTGAAAACACAATTTTCCTTTCATTTCATTTCAAGGTTGATTCCTAAACAGGGGTTTGACTGAAGCAAACCCATTTTCAACATTCTTCCTCATTTTTTCTATGTGCGGGAACATGTTACAAAGTCATTAGAATTTTTCTAGTAGTATAGGAAGAGTTGCATATTCTGTGAAAATTTCATCTAAAAGTGTTGGCTACATATCAACTTTCTCCCTATCCCCTGGGTACACATTAACGTTTACTAGTCTCTACCATTTTTTACTGAAATTTCTGGAGCAGTTCAATTTCATCTTCTGATTCCTATTTCTATCCATTTCATCTCAATATGAGTTCACATTAGTATGTTTTGATCATATTTTCAGTATCTCCTCTATTAAATCTATTGCTTCATTTTCACATCCTTCCATTTTATCATTTACACATCCCAAGGAAAAATGAACCTTATTCGTAGTAAGATATTGAGCCAACTCTTGAGCCTCATGGGCATGTCCTTTCTTCATAATGTGAAAATTGTGAAGTGGGGAGTAATTTACATCTTATCATTGCTTCCCATTTTCCTATTGTACACTTTGGTGAGCTTGACTTATTACATTTCAATTCATATTTGGCGTCTAGATATCATTTGTTTGCATTGCATTAGTCAATATTTACATTTCAATTCTTATTTTTGGTGTTAGATTTCATTAAGTATGGAGCTCACTAAATTATATTGGTGTGTCATAACATATGTGATTACATTTATCCTTAGTTCTCTTTACCAATCACATGGAATGAATGAGGAGCTCTTTCATGTTATGGTGTTTGTACTCCTTCATGGTTTTCTTACATATGGTATCAAAAGGTTATAAACAAACATTTTTCTTCCTTGTAAGGCATATTTCAAGACCTTTATCAATATTTCATATGTTTTCCTTCTTAAAATATTAGCAATATGCATGGGATATATGGATTTAATAAGGTATTTTTTCAATGAACCTAAAGATGACACTAATATCAATCCTCTTAATCTTGATCCTTTAATGAGTAGTAATCATGATGATAGAGATATAGCTCCTAATGATCCCATTATAGTGAAACCTAGATCTCCCATTCCTCAACCTAGTTTAATAGATAATAATGAGAATCTATCTTATGCAAATCCTTGGATGATCTTAAACAATCCTCCTTTTATCAAAGCATTATCTGTAATCCCGACGTCCAACACTTTCTTGAGGATTTTTCTACAAAAATATTGGCTAGACAAGAAGACCATGATAAGCCTTCTTCTTCTTCACCACCTAACAATGAAAGTGTTGGAAAGTTGACTTCTTGAGGAAGCATGACTTATTTTGTGTTGTCAATCATGGCAACAAAGTCATACCTAAGTTCTGTCATGAAAGGAAAATGACTAAGTGTGAAAACAGAGCAGACAGACACATATAGAGATTAACACATCAGCGCACATGTTAGAGATCACACCAGAGCATGCATGCTTAGGTATATACTCTATGGTTTATATACATGCTAGATCCAAATGCGCAGAGTATGGAACATCAGTACGGAGAAGTTGCAGGCAGATTAGTAAATCTGCAGTCCAGGAAACAGAGCATGGAAGCCGACTACAGTTTTGATCAACGTGAATGATTTTATAATTTAATGGCTAAGCACCTTTAGTTATAAGTTTGTATTAATGTAATTAATGTTGTAGTAAACACGCTTAGGCTGACTTGTTCAGAAGCGTTGTATATTTTTGTTTTAGGGCCAACTAGTGATTTGTTTTGGGTCGCGCCTATTCATATTTGAAGATATAAGTATGTAATGTAAAGATATGTTACAAGCATCGATTGTGATTTAAGAAGATGTTACAAAGGGACAGTATAATGAAGTTAGAAGATGATATAGCTCTTTAAAGGAGTAAGAGCATATGTGCATACACGGAACTGATCAGACAGTTGTATCATTACAGTAGTTCATTTTTTATATAGTGCATATCAACATTTAGAGGGTTGTAGCCTTCATCTTATTGGGCAGTGAGCCTAGGCCATGAGCCATACACCCCTAACAGGGTTATTGTAAAAGACTCCTAACAGGGTCAGACCTTTAACCAGGTCAATGTACCTAATTTGTAAAGACTGCTTCTATCAGGGCAAAGGAACTTTAACAAGTTCATTATACCTAGTACAATATTTTGTGGGTACTAATTCCCACCGGAGTTTTCCTCTGATCAAGGTTCTCCGTAATCACATCTTGTGTTATGTGTTCTTGTGTTATGTTTCTTTGGATGCACATTTGATAAATGTTTAATTGGTTGAAATATAATTAACAGATAAACACTGATTCACCCCCCCCCCTCTTAGTGTTTCTAACAATTGGTATTAGAGCTCTGGTCCTCTAAAAGAAAGTTTAACCACTTGAGGAGATCATGGACTCAGCTGAAACAAAACATTTGAAAAAGAATCTTGAAGCAGCTCTTGAAGATCTTGACAGATCTAAGAAGGAAAATGAAGAACTAAGATTGAAAAATGATGGCTCTCAAATACTTATTAAAAGGATAAGAAAAGATTTGAAAGATCGTTCTACAAGTGATCTAGGACAAATGGTCAAAAATCTTAATGAAGAGAATAAATCTCTAAAGGATAAACTTGAAGATATGGAGGAACAGCTTACAGATAGCCAGAACACCATTGAAGACAAGATCAAAGAAAGCAATCAATTGGAAGATGAACTTCTACAGGAAAACATGAAAGTCTTGGAATTGGAAAACATGAAGAAGAAGTTGGAATATGAATTAATAGAAGAAAAAGAGAAGATTGATAAACTTCACACAAGTTCTGATTTGATTCAATCCTAGCTCAATGCGCAAAGAAAAAAAGGGAACACTACTAGTCTTGGATTCAGTACAGCACAAGATGAAATCAAATCATCACAAGAGAAAGAAAAAACACTTGAAGCATCTTCAGAAGCCAAGAAAGTTGAAGATACTATAGAGATTATATCTGAACCACCTAAAAGAGAAATCAAGCAAGTTAACAGAACTTGTTATGCATGCAATAAAAATGGGCATTTGGAAAGAGATTGCAAAGAGGTAAGACCTTTTAATGGTTATTGTTACTCCTATAATAAGTTTGGTCACAGGGATATACATTGCAGAACAAGTCATAAGAATCAACATCAGCAGAATCACAGAAGTATGAATCAAAGCAATCAAAGAAATCAACTCTCAAGAAATTTGCAAAACATTACATGTCATATATGCAACTATAATGGACACACAACAAAGCAGTGCATCATGATGAGAAAGAACATTAGACCTCCTATCATTTTTCACACATGTGGAAAGGCTGGACATATCACAAGGTTTTGTAGATCCAAAACTCAGAAACAAGACGATCCTAAGAAGTCACTATTTGAAGAGAAAGGAGAAGTAAATTTTGTCAAAGCAAATGAAGATTCAAGCAAGATCTGGGTTGAAGTAAAGAAGGGTAATAAAGATAATAAAGTAGTTGATACATCCCCAGTGGATGCACCCTCTACTTCTACCTAATAGACCTTCTTGGTCTTAGGGGGAGCTATTCTAGTTCAGAACCCCTGCACGGTTGGTGTACTCACTTCAGACTATGCACCTTTGGATTCATGGTTAAAAGCATAGATTACAGCTATATGCATTCACGCATTATCTGAATTGCATCGGGATCAAAGTTTGAAAATACCTATGTATTGTTGCAAGCATTAAATGTGACAGATTGTATAAAAAGAAATTTGTGGTCGATCATTTTCACACTTACATTCAAGAGCATAGAAATTGAAGAGCATTAGAGCACTAAGACATCAAAGAATGAAGGCATAACAGTTTGGCAGTTGGAGCGATCGGATAATCAGTTTGAAGCGGAGCCCTAGCCGTTGTGTCATTTTAGAATTTCATGGAAACCCTACATAAGAAAACACCAAGTAAGTATGGTGACCCCAGTTGTGTTTGATGTGGCAGAGAGGAAGAGGTTTATATTTAAGAAGCATCCATTCAAATCCATACTGGATGATGTGGAAGGGGATTTCTCAAAAACCCCGCTTGGCGTTGTTCATGTGGAAGATATCCGCGCGTACATATACTGTAAGAAGGAATCATTAGGAGATGATAATATAGCTTCTCATATGGCATCAATGCTAAATCTGGACTTCACATTCAAGGATGAATTTGTGCACTTACAAGATCACCCTATTTTAGAGTATTCGAATGCGCACGAGTTTGAAGAACCAAAATGGGTAAAGATTCTATTAAGCAGGATACATGATGATCTTTTCTAGATTGGAGATGTCCCTGTTTGCATCACTACAGAACTAATCCATTAGTTAACCGGAGTTCCAATGACTAGACCAGTATTTCCCACTGGTAAGGATGTAAAGAAATAGATTGAGCAAGTTTGTTTGTCCAGGAGTGATAGGCGTGGAATGACAGTTGACCCTATCAAGGAAGATGACATTAAACTCATGAAAATGATACTTGGATACAAGTTTCAACAAGCAAGCAGGTTAAATAGTGTCTTTGTAGCAACAGTCCTTACAGCTATCAGAATAGTGAAGGACAACACCCAATACAATCTATGTGAGGTCTTGCGTGATCAGTTGATTGAAAATATCAGAATTATCAAACATGACAGGAGAAAAACATTCAGGTTTGGATCACTGATCATCTATTTGTATCACCACATAGTCAGAAAGGCTGCAGACCTTTATCTAGACAAAAGAAAACCTACAATGACTCAGATATCTCTTAAAGCCATAGTAGAAAGTAGTGCAAGAGATAAAATGGATATGGATATAAAGATATTCAGGGTCAAAATGTAGAGCAGGTTCAGACTATCTGAGAAGATAGTTGACAAATACAGGGATACAATATGCTACATGGTTGAGAAAGATTGCACATGCATGGAAGTTGTTGAGCTAAGAACTAAGTGGATTCATCCACTAGGGTATGAAGTAGAAGACCTGATGAAGGGTGCTCCCCTTAATACCAAAAACACATAACATAAACAGAGAAACAACAACAATATGCAAGAACAGAAAATTGGCTTCTTATTATCTCCACAAATGTGGAATTACAAACTTTCAGAAT
>MU227359.1:130966-146010 GCA_018584345.1 Thuja plicata
CTTCTCAAGCCACCTCAAAGAGTCCAAGATGACTCATGGGACACTTGTACCAAGAGTCCTCATGAGGAAAAATTCCTTCCTCTTTCCTCTCCATGGTCTTTGTGAGACACTTGACATGTGTCTTTCCCTTCCACCTTCTTCTCCTCTATGTCAATGTAGGAGGAACATCCTCCCTATTCTTCCTCTCACATTCTAACTACATCCCCCTTTCTCTCAACCCCTTTAACCAAGTCAATAGTAGCCCTAGGATCTTCCACCTTTCATTCTCCAACCTAGGATGGTTCCACCTAGGCTTAGGTCCTCTAAAATTCTATGAAAGGAGCCCCATTCCCCCTTTGTGATCTAGTAGTGAGCATTCAAGTAATCGAGCATTCAATCCATCAAGCATTCAAGCATTCAAGCAATCAAGCAATCAAGCATTCAATCCATTACATTCAAGCATTCAAGACATCACATTTAAAGAATCCAAGCACTTCCACACCATTCCATCATTCATCTAGTTGCATTTTGCATAAATTCACTCAAATCTCCACACTTTGGTGACATCTTGGCTAAGAAGCTTCATTGGAAATCTGAGAGCTCAAACATCAAGAAATCAAAGCTAGGAGGACAATGGAGACAAGTTGCAAAGGGTAGGTGAAGGTAAAACTTGTTATTTTACTTCATTTGTTTATTTGTATTCTTCATTGGGTTGCATTTAGATAGATTTATTATCTTTTCAATAGTAGTATTTCATTTATCATAGTTGACATCTATTTTGAATACATTTTTTGCACTGACCGTGGGGTCATCCCCATAAAATTGACATTTGGTTCTTAGTTTTTCCATGTGAAGGATTCTACAGGTTGTTCCTGTGCATTCATCTGTGATACCTATGCATCCATCTATTTCTACTGCACTTTTGTTAAAATTGCACATTCATTCATTTCAGCTGCGCTCGCATTCACTATTTTTGCGCATTCATACATTCTGTGCATTTATCCACTATTCCTAAGCATACATAATTTCACCAGAAAGAGCCTATTTTCTTGTCATTTGGTTTAGCTAATCATCTTAACAAGTTTATGTTTGGTTTTTGTAGCTTTTAGGCTATTTTGCAGATCGTAAATCTGAAGACCCCAATCTCAAATTATTGACAGTTTACTTGCAGGTTCCTAGGGGTTTGAAAAATAAACCATAACCTTCGTTTGGGTTTTAAAATACTACATGATTTTCAAATTTGTGTCTTCTTTAGTTTAGAAAGTTGTTTTTTATGTCTTTCTTTTATAGATCAATTTGTAATCCCAGATTATAACAACATATCCTCTCCCCTTTCCATTCATGAACCTTGGGTGTAAGAGAAACTGTTATAATCTTTAGAGGGCAATCTTTGGTGGGAAAAGAGGTACTCACCCCAAGGAATGACCCAACTGGTAATAGGCTAAAGCCAAGCCCCTCCAAATTGGTATACAAAAAATGTCATTGTGATTAGTCTCACAATGGACAGGTGTGAATTCATTGTGGCAACCAAAATCTCCTCTAGTACCCTCGTGGTGCGTTAAAGTCCCTACATTGTTAAGGTGAAAATCTTACTTTGAAAGGATTGGGAGAGCCCCCTTAATTGGGAAAATGACTTGATCACAACCACCTAAACAGATGTCCTTGCTACAATCTTTTGTTTAGTAGCCAAAAACCTTCTATTTGTTTGTTCAATGAGTCGCCCAACTTGTGAAGACACCCCACATTACTCACAGTTCATAGTAGAGATAGCAGTTCTTTGGGAAGTAATGACCCATTGAATTTGGAACTTGGTGTGCCATAGAAGTGAGTGCACTATAAGGAGGATCCCGTGCCTCCAAGTTCCTAGGCTATTCGCTTTGAATTGCGTGGCTGGATTTTATTATCCAAGTGGGGATTCAGCAGATACTGTCCTTGCCAACCTTATGAATTGTAAGCATGTTTGTGCATACATATTAGATTAGATTAGATTAGATCATTTATGTCTTGCGTGTGTGTGTTTATATATTTTCATTTTTCCAAAATCAACTGAAAACCACAAAATTTCCAAAAAAACATTTGAAAAACCATCAAAAAAATCAGAAGCTACGCATTTGTCATTTTCTGTTGCGCATGTGTTCCATATTCCTGCACATTTGTTCTTGCACATCCATAACAGTGAGACATTGTACGGACCCTCAAGTTTTTAAAAGTACACTTTCAGATACCCATTTTTTTCCTCAGTGTGATTCTCGAAACATATTCAATTTTATCAGACTTTGGATCTTCAATTTGATCATTCTCATCATCTTTCTTACATCCAAAATTTTCCTAAATCATTCCCCAATCTTCCAAATCTATAGTTAAGTGTTGGAACATTATCTTGATTATCAGATTTTGGCTTTTGTGAGTTTTTATCATATCAAGATTTATCATCCTTCATCAAAACTTACCTAGGTCATTATCTCTTGATTTTCCTTGGCCATATCATAGTGAGATCCATACCTCCTATTGACTTAGCTTATCAAGTTACCCTATCTACATCAACACTTTTGAATCTATTTCCTCCCATCTCTTCTATCATCATATCTTCATATATTTCATCTTTCACCTTTTATGGTTCAAACTCGATCTCAGAAACTCAAACAAACCGTTAATCCAGAATCCGTAGGTAAGGAGGTAATACCAATGAGGAAAACCCTTGGTCCAAGAAGACTTCAATTTTTACATCAGAGAATGAACCCACTGATCAAGAGTTAAGAGATGCAATGCAAGATGCTAGGTTTTACAATGTCATGGAAAGACTATTAGACATGGATAAAGAGATGTATTTCCTTATGCTTTCTCAACAATGAGAAAAACTACCCAATTATTTTGATGTCTCTACTCTTAGAGAACCACCTATTGCAAATGATCAAGAAAATCTTGGCAGTTCTCAAGAGACACATACTCATGGAGCAAAGGAAGACAAACAAAATAGTACTTTCCAAAACACACAAGGACCTCCACCACCTTTGGATCTCGTCCTATAAAAAATCTAAATTCTTTAACAACAAATGCGTGACATACAAACTGGATCATCCACCAAGAAATATTCCTTGGAAGATATATTTCCCTATCCATTTGATAAGAAATTGGCTATGATTCCATTCCCTCCTCACTTTGAGGTGCTAAAATTTGATAAATACAAAGGGAATTCGGATCCACAAGACCACATCCGTGAGTTTTGTGCTGCTTGTATTGAAGTCGCCCATAATGACACATATCTTATGTGACTATTTCCATGAAGTTTAGGAGGAAAAGCCATGTAATGGTTCTCCAAACTATTCCCAGGTATCAAATCCTTCAATGAGCTTATTGACAAGTTTGTGACTCACTATTCCTATAATATCAAACATGAAGTCACAATGCATGATCTTTGCAATGCACAAAAAAATAATGGAGAACCCTTCCTTACCTTTTTGCAAACATGGCATCAATTATTTTCCAAGTATCCACGAACAATTCCTTAACAAGAGAAGATGGATATATTTGTGCATAACCTTACACAAGAGATGAGCTACAATTACAATGTCCTCCAAACTTTAACAAGCTCATTGAAAATGGAGTCAAAATTGAGGAAGCTATGGTTAGAAATGGTGAGATTAAGCTCTACTCCAAAGACAATGTTGGATCTTCAAGTTTAAATTCCAACAACAACAACAATAATGACAAGTCCAAATTTTGGAACAAAAACAAGAACATTGTCAATGATGGGATTTTGGATAATCGTCATGTTAAATCAACACAACCTATCTTGAATCTCACGAGCAAAGCCAATGCTACTCAACCTACTCGTAGAAATCAAAGTGTAAATCATAATACCAACAACAATTCCTCAAAATTACCCTTTATGCCACGTAGAAGAACTTTTACTCCTTTTGGGAAATCTGTTGAATCTGCATTAAGGAAGTTGATTACAAAGAAACTCATTGCACTTCCTGAAACTAGAGATTTTGAACCTAGGGTGAAGCCTTCTTGGTGGAATGATAATGACTATTGTGAATTTCATAGAGGGAAAGGTCACAAAACCAATGATTGTCAAAGGCTCAAACATGTGATACAAGATTTGATTGAAAGCAGAGAAATTAGTGTTGATGAACATACCTCAAAGAAGTCACATACGGCTTTCAAAGATCCGCTTCCCAAACATGAGAAAGGAAGTTCTTCCAATGCTAAGGGTGATAATCAAGCAAAATACAATACCACATCTTATAACTATATAAATCACATTTATGAATGTCATCCTTCCCAATACTATGTCAATGTGATTTATATTAAAGAAAAGAGTCAACCAGCTAATGTTACTACTTGAGCCCAATCCAAGGTTACTCTTCAAGGTGTCCCATACAAATCTAGCACCTCTCAGAACAAGTCTACCTATGTTCCAAAGTCCATGCCAAACATTTCAAATCAATACAATCTTTTGGATCAATTGAAGAAAACACTAGCCCAAATATCCATTCTAGAGCTTTTGCGTCTGTCACCTTCTCATAAGGATATTCTTGAGAAAGCTCTCCTAGAAACCAATGTTCCTACAAATATAGATCAAGACCAATTCCAAGCTATGGTGGGACATTTGACAAATCCACATTACCTATCCTTCACTGAGAATGATGATCTAGCCATTAATCAACCACATAATTCTCCACTCCATATAGAAGGCCTTGTACAAAATCATAAAATCAAAAGAGTACTAATAGATGGAGGAGCTAGTTTGAATATATGCACTTTAAAACTAGTCCTTGCATTGGGATTTTCTGAAAATGTTGTAGATCCAAAGAAGAAAATCACAATTAAAGCTTATTACGAGGAAGAAAGGTCATCCAAGGGATTTTTTGTTCTTCCCATCAGAGTCGGTCCTGTTGTCAAAGATGTACTTTGTCAAGTCCTTGATATGGATTTAGCCTATAACATTCTCTTGGGGAGACCTTGGATTCATTCTATGCAAGTTGTGCCATCAACTTATCATCAGTGTCTGAAGTTTCCACATAATGGTCAAGAAATAACTATCAAAGGGGACCTAAATCCTTTTCAGTATTGCAATATTGTGAAGGAAACACCTGAATCCTTGGTACCCTATAATCGTATTGTATCTTCTCTACCAACACCCATTGATTCTAGTAATGAAGCATCAACCTCTAAATCCAAAGGGATCAAAATAGACATAAAAGAATGAAGTATGGGAGAACACACTTTGGGTCAAACTCTGTGTATCACAGAGTTACCCTTATCTCGTAAGTCATATGGAAAATCTTTGATTACCAAAAAACAATCAGAAGCTCCTTCTACACTTGTTTATGGCACATTTATAAGTGGGGGAACTATATCAAAAGAGGCAGCTGAGCGTAATGCTAATCATTTTCTAAACCACCATAAAGATCAAGAAGATGAAAAACATGAGCTTATATCACCCGATGTATATGGCAAGGGATATACTTTGTTGCAAAAGATGGGATATCAAGGCAGCGGACCTATAGGGTTGCAAAGAGAGGGTGTTATAAAACCAATTCTGAAAAATCCAAACTATCAAAGAGATACCACCGGATTAGGGTACAAAGGAGAGGGACCAAAAGAATCTAAAGGTAAAGAAAAGATTACTCCTTTCTACAAGAATTCTAAAGCTCTTGCATCACAGTTTTGGAAACATGGCATGTATGTGGATCCAGAAAAGCAAATGATAGCACAAGAAATCATTAACAGACTTAGAAATGATGATGATGATGATGATGATGATGATGATGATGATGATGATTCTAATGCTTATGAATGGGATTCATTATCTAACTATACCAAAGATATGGGAGTTGATGTTGTTCATACCTATGGTAATGATTATCATGAGCAGGAGAGTCCAAGGATGGAACCATTAGGATTAGGTTCACATAATATTACTCTTGACGATTGTGAGGACAGTGAGATTTATCTTGAGATAGGCAATTCAAACAAGAGTATGGAAATAGACCTTGTCAATACAATCATAAACTTTGAGAACTTTTCCATCAATACCATCTCATCTTTTGAAATTGAACCAAATAATCCAATACCCCTTATCCACCCTGAGCTTATCGCTTGGGATTCTCCCAATAACCAGAACTTGATGTTTTCCATAATGATGACGCAATTATCGACTATCTTGGAATTAGAGATCATCTACCATCAGGGGATCATAAATAAGAATTCTGAGTAGAACTCAATGACATGGCTTACTTTGGAGAGGGTGCCAATCCTTTCAGTCGTAAAAATGTGAAAATAATAAATAGATCTAACGGTGAAAACCACTCAATGGCAGTGTTAGATCCTAAAAAAGTAAAAAGAAAAGACATTATCTTAGGGTGAAAACCTCTCTAAGGCACCTGAAGATGGAAGGATTGATACTCTCCCCAATTATATGTATCGAGAGTAGTCCGCAATACTTATTGACCCAACATTTCCTCTCAACATTGGAACGGAGGATTCCCCACATATTCTGAAGATAGCAACATCCTTAACAGAATTAGAAAAAGGAGCCTTTTCACAATTTTTCAAAGAGTGACAAGTCAACTTTTCTTGTTCTTATGCTGATATGCCTGGGCTCGATCCTAATCTTATTATGCATCATTTGTCTATTAAACCTAGAATTAAGCTCGTAAAGAAAAAGCTTAGAAAAATGCATCCCCATATTGCACTTATGGTCAATTGAAGAAATTATTGGATGTCGGCTTCATTCGAGCCATTGATTATGCTGAATGGATTTCCAATATTGTACCAGTATCCAAGCCAGATAAGTATATCTAGATTTGTATAGATTTTCGAGATCTCAATAAGGCTTGTCCTAAATATGACTTTCCATTGCCGAATATTGATATCATAGTTGACTTAACAGCTGGGCATGAGATGTTATCCTTAACGGACGGGTTTTCCAACTATAACCAGATTAAGATTGCACCAGAAGACTAGGAAAAGACTACTTTTACATGTCCTTGGGGCACATATTGCTAGAATGTGATGCATTTTGGGCTCAAAAATGTTGTGCAACCTATCAAAGGGCCATGACCACAATCTTTCATGACATGATGCATACCATAATGGAAGATTATGCTGATGATATCTTAGCAAAATCCAAGAATAGAGATGGTCATCTAAGAGTGTTGGATAGGATATTCACCTGAATGGAAAAGTACCAGATTAGACTCAATCAAAAGAAATGTGTATTCGGGGTTACATTAGGAAAACTGTTAGGATATATTGTCTCAGCTAAGGGCATAGAAGTAGATCTAGAAAAGGTTAATCAATCAGAAGGTTTGTCTCTCAATTAGCAGACAAAAGTCATCCTTTTCAGCACCTGTTACATAAAAACATCTTATTCAAGTGGGATGATAAGTGTAAAGAATCTTTCACTAAGATTAAGCAATACTTAGCAAATCCTCCTACTTTTATGTCACCAATTCTGGGAAAGCCACTCTTACTCTATATTTCAGCTACAGAAGTCTCGCTTGGTGATCTTTTGGCCCAACAAGATCAAGAAGGAAAAGAGAAGGCTATATATTACATCAATCGCACCCTTGTTGGATATGAGCTCAATTATTCACCAATTGAACATGCATGTCTAGCAGTGGTCTTTGCTTCACAAAAGTGGTGGCATTACATGTTGTCACATTTGATCAAGCTTGTTTCCAAGATAGATCCTTTGAAGTACCTTTTTAGAAAGACTACATTAATAAAAAGATTGGCTAAGTGGGTCATGTTGCTTAGTGAATTTGATATTGAATATGTGGAAAGGAAGGCTATTAAAGGGAAAGTAATTATCGATTGACTGGATGAGGCGCCACTAACAGATGATCATCCTATCCATACAGAATTTCTAGATGTACATATCCTAACATTATCTACACAAACATGGAAGCTATATTTTGATGGATCATATACTCACCATGGTTCAAGAGCTGGAGTGTTATTTGTTACACCACAAGGATATACCATACCAAAGTCCTACAAATTACTTTTTCCTTGTACAAATAATGTAGCTGAATATGAAGCTTTGATGATCGGGTTGAAGATGGCTCTGAAATGGAAAGTGATTGAATTGAATTTCTATGGAGACTCCCAGCTAATTATCAATCAAGTAAACAATGAATATCAGACCAAGGATGACAAGTTGTTACCATATAAGCACATGGTAGATGACTTTAAGCAATATTTTTCAATCATCACCTTTGAGAAAATTCCAAGACATGAAAATAAGGTTGCAGATGCTATGGAAACAATTGCTTCTCTATTTGATGTGGAAGATACCAAATCCCATTTTGAGTTCTTAGTGGAATCCTTGGCTTATCCTGCGTACGATGATCCTGATACAAGTATTATATGTCATATTATCGGACAAGATTTGCCTACCTATGGAAAGATATATTCCTACCTAAAAGACAATGTCCTTCTACCCAATTTATCCAAAAACCAAAAATGAACCTTTTTACGCCAAACCTCCCGCTATCTCCTAATATTTGACACCTTGTATCGACGAGGTCTTGACGGTACTCTCTTACGATGTCTTGAACATGATGAAGCTCAAACTGCCTTACAAGACGTACATGAGGGTATTTGTGGAACACATTCGAGTGGTCCTTCCTTGGCTATGAAGCTCATGTGTATGGGTTACTACTGGCCTACTATGGAGACAGATTCCTTTCACTTTGCTAGGAAATGCAAGAAATGTCAAATACATGGGAATCTTATTCATGCGCCAGCACAACAACTTCATCCTGTTACAACTACATTGCCATTTATTCAGTGGGGACTCGACCTCGTGGGCACAATTCACCCTCCATCTTCCAATGAACATAAGTTCATTATAACTGCAACTGAGTATTTTACCAAGTGGATTAAAGTTGTTCCATTGATCACCGCCACAGGCAAACAGGTTTCCATGTTTATCCTTAACTATATCATTTGCTGATATGGCATCCCTATACACCTTATTATTGATCATGGGAAGTAGTTCCAAAATCAAGATATCGATGAACTATGTGTCGAATTCCACATCACCCACCATTATTCTACTATTTATTACCCCCAGGGTAATGGCCAAGCTGAGGCGTCTAATAAAACCATTGTCAAAATCCTTCAAAAGATTGTCAATGACGTTGGTCGTGACTAGCATGTCCAATTGAATCCTACCCTATGGGCCTATCATACTTCCATCTGTACTCCCACTGGCGCCACATCGTATTCCCTTGTTTATGGATCTAAAGTTGTCTTGCCCCTCGAGGTTGAGTTACCTTCTCTTCATGTGTCCCTGAAAGATTTGATTCCAGATGAAGAGTATAGAGTTGCACGGCTAACTGAATTAGAATTGCTGGATGAACATCGTCAAAGAGCCTTTGATAATTTAAAAGTCTATCAGCAATGTATTTATCGTCAGTATAATAGTAAGATGAAACATAGGGATTTTCATGTGGATGATCTAGTCCTTTGTGAGAATCCTAAGAATCAGCAGCATCATGAGAAGAAGGGCAAGTTTGAACCAAACTGGTTAGGTCCTTTTGTGACTACAGCAGCCTATGGTTCTGGAGCCTATCAGTTGTCTACATCTGAGGGAGATCCCTTGGATGAGCCTGTTAATAGCATGCACCTCAAGAAGTATTATGCATGAAATCCCAGTGCAAGGGACAAAAAATATCAAAAAAATAAATAAAAAAATTAAAAAAAATTACAAGAAAATTGCAATAAAAGCATGTGGTGAAAACCTAGAAATAGGCGTCATTTGTGAAAAGTTAGCTCCTCCCTCTATTAGGATTCTTCTAGCCCATTGTCCCATTTGTATATATCCATAATAAAGCGACAGTTCAAATCACCCTTCACCTTGTACATATCATAATAAAATGGCCAATCCATGATTCATATTCATTGTATAAATCCGTAATAAAATCCCATCATAGCTTGGTCTACTGTCCTAGTCTTCACTCTAGTCCAGTGTGTTTTTATTTTCCCATAATATGTCAATCCATCACCTAGCTGGGGGCATGTCCTCAACCTAGTTTGGGAAGTGGATCTATGATAGTCACGACTCTTAAAGGACAAAACAGAGTATTTTTTTTCACCAGACAAGCAAACACAATCAACTGTTCTTACACAATGCTATTCTAATCACGATTCATAATCTATGACCCATCTTTCAAAATATGATTGTTTATCTATACATTTGCAACAACATCATATCAACCAAACTAATTAACAAACCTAACACTATCGTTTGGCAAAGAAAGTATATTCATGGTAGGCATGTTAGAATGATTTATTATATGATTATGCATTCATATATGGATTTCATTGTTATTATGTTCCTATGCTATTCTGGGATATCTTTGGCATGATTTTAAACACTCCAAATATGTCATTTATTAGAATAGTCAGGATGGGACATGATATTTTCTTTGATTGTTGTTTTTGGGGTATCTTCCAATGAAGTCGCAGGAACAAATAATTGGGGTGTCTGTGCGTAAGTGCCTTCATCTGTCTAATGAGTATTGACAACATGCAAATATTTTTGTTATATGAATGTTATTGACGGTGATACACGACACATACCTCAACTCCAAATATTTGTCCCTTGATGGAGGAGGGGGATATTCCTTGTCTGTTATGCAAACAAAACTTAGGTCATCTCGGTTCAATTATACCTAGATGCTTGTCAAGTTTTCTACATTAAATTCCATGCAAGAAGTGCTCAGATCATCCTGGTTTAATTATACCATGATGCTTGCATCTTCTTGCAACCTAACGAGCTCAATGATGAAAATCAAATTCCAATATTTATGAAGTTTTAAGATGTTTCTGAAGTTGTGGAGATACTCATTTTGCATATCATTTTACATTGCATTTAATAGATCATAAAAGCTCCTTTTATAGGGTTTTGTAGGATATCTTGCTTAGCTTAGCTTTTCTATTTGTCTATTCTTCTCGTGTCGGATACATGGTTGTTTAAAATTGAGGACATTATCGATAATAAAAATATAACATTTATCATGGGTCATTATGTAGATGTCCTTAGTTTTTCTTTCTTAGGATTGTTCATTTGTAAGTAGCCATTTATATTCGCATGCATGTTTTGATCATCTCATTTTGTCATTAGTTGTCATTTCATCATAGGTCATTATTCCTATCATTAGACATTTCATTTTTATTGCATATCATTAGGTTCATTATCATTACTACTTATCCATCTATTTTAAAATTCATATACCATTAGTCATTATGTGATCAAATTATAGTAATTTTGCATCTATATAGCAATAAATAGTCATAAAGGAAAATGTGTAATCAAAGTCATTCATCACATCCTGCATGTGTTAGTATCCAAAAATGCATAATCAAAGTCATTCATCACATCCTGCATATGTCAATATCCATATATATACATCATCATAAGGAATGCATCAAATAAGTAATCATAATAGAACTGCATCATATAGAAAGTCCATCATCAAGAGTCCATAAAACATAAATAACATGTCCAAATGTCCAATGAGATCTCATAAAATAAACCATGTGTCCATGAGTGTCCATCAAGTCTATCATAATAATACAATAAAGATACAATGAAGCCATAAATACACAGTGTATGTCAAAATAGCTAAGACCCACTGCCTCCAAACTTTGTATGTCGATGTCTATGTGCTACAATAGAAGTACCTATCATTGATGGCTCTCTAGACCCTGATGGTGGTCTCCCTGGGCGTGATGATGTACCCCCGCTACCCATCGACCCCTATCTCTGATGTGTTGTTGTTTGCACTACATATGAGCTCTCCCTAAAACTCCCAATCCATTGATCCCATGGAACAGCATGTCTGTATGCCTCTCTCTAATAATTAATCTCTCTACCAGCTCTCATCATCATCTGGAGACTATCTGCGTGCGGCCCTGATGTATCTATGGACTCTAGCTCATCGAGCAATGTCTCTGCCTCCCCTAACCGCTCTATGGCGTTATCCCACTCCTGTCTCACCTCTGTGATCTCTTCCTCTAGCCTCTCCATCTGTCTCTCTAAACCAGGGACGTGGTCATCATGTACCAATATTGTTGCTAGTCTAGCTAGAAATGCATCAATATCTATATCCTCCTCCTCTGTTGTGTCCCTCTGTAAGTAGGGATCGCACCTCCAGATATCCATCTCTACCTTTATGTCTTGTTCCCCCACATCTGGCATCTGTACATTGTCTCCAACATCAAGTATAGGCTCGTCCTAGATGTCCTCCTGTCCAACTCCACCTAGTACCACTCCCACCTGGCCTAGTATCACAATAGCCTCATCCTGTGTATGTCCTACCTGAATCGACACATGTACCTATATAAAGGGATCTATTTATACTATTATATGTACCTGTCTCTGTACCTATATCACCTCCTATCTCTAGGAAGCTTCTGGTCTTTGTATCGGTGGCTGACGTACCTCCTGTCTGGATGAAGGTGACATCAAATCCTATGGTGTCTAGCCCTGTCCCCCCTCCCTCTTCTGGGACCATCACCTCCCTCATCACCATGATCATCACCTCTACCTCCCCCTCACCCTCTCCTATCTTAGCCTTGTCACCTGCCTCAGTGTCCATCCTCAGGGTCTCTTTGTGGTGGTCTCTTTGCTGGATCAGTGAGTCTCAGGAATGGATGATCCCTCAAGTATCTCTCATACTCTACTGTCATGTCTGGGTCCACAACCCCCTATCTCATTGACCATTCCTAGAATGGCATATCCAAGAACTCCTATCAAGAAACCTCAAATGATACCATCAATCCCCAGTCCCGTCTCTCCTGATGGGTGCATGTAAACTCTGTCACCCCCTAAGGCATCCCTTGAATCCTGCCAAATTGTCACAGGACCCTACTCACCATCTGCCACTCTATAATATAGGGAGTCCTCCCTATCAACCATCATGACTCAAAATAGTATTTGAGCTGACGCTCGTCCTCCCATGGCTCGCACCCTAGGTAAGGTCTCTAGATCACAGCATATATTGTATCAAAAGTGTACCTCCAAAACTCTAATCATCCCAGCTTGCGCTGAGGCTGGATCAATGCATAAAGAAAAATATATGGCTGCCCTACGCCTTGGAATCTCAATGTTGTCAGCCGTGTGATAGCAATGTGCTCCCATGCCCACGCATGGAGCAATGTGACACCTGTTGATAACGAGGCTCCTCTCTAATATACAACCTGATGGGGATCATGATATAGATGCGCTATTAAGCACACCCCAAGAAAAATGGGTACCCTCGTCCATCATCCTCTAAAGTGTCTAGCCCCAACCAACTGCGAAGTCGTGTGATCTATAATCTTGGCAGACATACCCTCCAATCGCTTTGGCCAACACAATCGGCAGTGGCTCATACAACTCTACCATCTCCTCCAAACTGATCTCAGCCTCATCTATGTCCTCATCACCAAAAACTCCTCTACACTCTGTCAACCCACCATGTCGATCATAATGCACTAACTCTCTTATGATGGGCAGTCAAAGGATGTGATACACGTCATCTAGGGTCACAGTCATCTTGCCTGTCGACAGATGAAATTTACTCATCTCCGAGTGCCATCTCTCTGCCAACACAATTAACATACCTAGATTCGCCTAAATTGTGGGCATATAGATGACATGGTATAGGCCTGTCACCCTGATCTATACTCTATCGGTCTCTGACAGCGCTGATCTCAGACTCTGTGTGGTGGGATATCTCTCCCGTGACATCAAGACATCCGTAATATCCTCCTATCATCAACAATCAACAAATCAAACTATCAGATTTCAATCACGTTGATTTATCTATCCTATTTATAAATCAATTGAACAGATGTTTATCACATGTATCAACAAATATTTCTATCAATTATCTACCACTCAAGACAATTTACTAGTGACCATGCTACAATGTTGCCTATCTTGACATCAAATCGATCAACATACAACGCCAGATCTTATCAGCTTATCGCTATCAAGTTTGACCTAATTTAACTTATCCATTTACTCCAACTTCTATCTTCCCATAAATGTGTAGCCTTGAAACATGCTTGCGCAGTTTTAACATATGCGCAACACAGAAACGTGCTTGCGCAGAACCCCTTAATGTTTGCGCAGGTTTAACAAATACACAGGTTTTCTGTACAAATGCACAGCATCAGATTTCCAATTGGATGCATGCGCAAGTCCCCCAAATGGATGTGCAATGTTTTTCGCAAACATCCTTTGTTGTTGCGCATTGATGCGCCGAAATTGCGCATCCATTTTTCAGGACAAGAACATAAAAACTCCTAATCTAGCCTATGATTCAATCTAACCTAAACATGCTAAAAATCCTATCAAACATATCAAATTGCATCAAATTGACAAAGAAGGAGGAATCACCTACCGGCTCTCCAGAATCTGGTGGCCTCTAGAAGTGTCTGACCCTCTCGAACCGGTGATCTGATAGTGGGAAAGGCATCTTCTTAGCTCTGCTTTTCTCTCTCTCCTAGCTCCAATATCCAAGTGACAAGTGTGCATAATGATCCTATCATGGACCTTTGGACCCTATATATAGCTCGTGGACCCATTTTGTTGGATGTGTGGACCCTACCCACCGATATCATTCCATTTCACCCCATTTTCCCTCCCAATTTCTTCTAATTCTTTTCGTGAGATTTATTGAACATTCCCAAAAACAAAAAAAACACAAACATCAATCAATCTCTTGAGGGGGCATGCATAGGTCGTAGGTCATTCTTCATCGGCATTGTCTGGGGCAGGGGCAAAAACCTGGATTTTTCTTTGAAACAATGTGACCAGCACAGTATTTAAAAGAGAGGCAAAATGTATACACTAAAAAATGGCTTCACTAATTAATTAATTAAATATTTATTATTTAATTAATATTGAATTGATGAAATTAATTATATATTTATTATTTAATTAATATTTATTTCTTCTATTTATTAAGTAAATTATTTTAATTTATTTAATACATTCACTATAGTCTATTCTTCTTATCCTAAGTCTTCTAAATTAGTCTTATTAAAGTGAT
>MU227359.1:183023-199320 GCA_018584345.1 Thuja plicata
GTCACTGTAGCAGCAAGTTCGAAAGCATGGGCTGGAGTATTATGTCAATATTGCTGGAGTAATTAGTGAGTTGATAAATCTACCATGTATTTGGTTTTATTCATTCTGGAAATAACATTTTATTGGCAGTAGTTCCTTGTCCGCTTTGCATATTATTGTAGTTTCTTTCTTGTTTATGTTGTATGATTCCAATTCCTTGCACAAAACACAACAAACAAATAATGTTTGATTTCCGGAGTTATAAGGGGTTTAAAATATTAAATGGAGAAATAAGGAGTTGAATGCAAACTGTTTGACATAATTCCTTTCAGCGATTGGTTTAGTTTTTGGGGCATTCAGGGGTGTCCATTACAAGCTACAAACATTAACACTCCCTCTTAGCTAGGGAGGATAATCAAACAGAATGTGTAGTGGTCTCCCTTGTCAACACTTATGACCCTCACCATAGCTACACAAAACATCAACACTCCCTCTTAGCTAGAGAAGATAAAATCCATCAAGGTGCAATTCACAATAAATCTATTAATTTTGAAAGAGAAGAGATATCACCTCACCGTGATATTAGGAGATATGGTATATGCAGGAATATCAAGTCACATGATATTCACCATAGCTCATAAGAATCCATGGTATGTGCAATGACATTACGTTGCATGATGTTTGCCATATGGATACTAAGTTTATGTAGAGACATGTCACTACGTGACATGTATCACATGGTCCAATCAATATGTAATACTAAGTTCAGAAGGATTCTAATATGATCCATATGGACTAAGAAATCACATATCACATAACTCGTGATATGAAGTATCACCTAACTCGTGATACAGAGTATCACATATCACATAGCTCGTGATGTGAAGTATCACCTAACTCGTGATACAGAGTTTCACATATCACATAACTCGTGATACTAAAGGATATAATAGACTCGAGAACATTACATTCTCCTTATATATCCCAGTTATGGTATGTGCACTGACATTAAGTCACATAATGTCTACCATATGGATATTGTATCATGGCATGTCTGCGGATATTATGTCACATAATATCCACCATGAAGATCTCTAATCATCTATGGTTTATTTAATGATATCAGCCTTACGATATCTACCATGATGTCTAAGAGATCCTAACCATCATGCCATGTCCATGGATATCAAGTCACATGATATCCATTATGATGGAGATGTTGCAAAGTCGTCACCTCACAACAACAATCAAATACAAGTGTTCATTGTTGAAAAGTCGTCACCTTTCTCCAATGTTCATAGGATGGCCCATAAGTCATGGAGTCACACACATGACATCCACCTTGACTCATCTCAGAGGGTGGATCCACCATGGCTCATCCCAGACGGTGGAAACAAGGGCTTTCACCTTAGACTTCTCTCTCAAAGAGAAGAATGCACTAACATAAATATTAATAGATCATAGATGTTGAAACTCCTTTTCATCTAAGGCTTCATTCTCCAACATACCAAGTTTATCTCGAAAGTACACAACCTTCTCTCTAGCAAGAGACTTGGTGAGAATATCAACCATCTGTTTTGTAGTGATAATGTACCTTGAATAGCATACTTATGCACTATATCTCTTATATAGTTTGCATCACTCTTGGTGAACCCCAAGTTATACAGGAATTATCATGACGTACGAGTTAGCATAAAGGCATTTAAGCCAGCACACATGGGACTCAATCTCATGATCATAGTCCTTTGATTGTAAAAAACATCTCCATTGTTGACTCCCTCTGAACCAATATGACCAAATTCCTTGCTAATCAGAATGAATTAGATCCTCTAGATGCTCCTTTTAAATTTTAAGGTCTTGCAACAACCTCCTGACCTCCTCGTCCAAGGTTGCTTTAGATGAACTATCAGACTCCCTGTGAATCTAATATCAACCTTCTGACTCCATGCCAGCAAGTCATGTCTTTGTTCTTTAGTCTGCATCAAGCTATTTTCTTGAATGCCCTTTGATCCAAAAACTTATCCAACTATCTAGGAATATCATGACCTAGATATCTGTATAGAAGCCTTCTAGCCCACATACATGGAACTACATCATTTGAATTTCAATCCTTTCGCTTTTTATAGTTTCTTGGTCACTAGGGAAGCCATCTCGATATGGCCTGGCCTTCTAAATCAGAATGATTAAGATCCTTGAAAATCAATTTTGGGAGATCCTCTAGTAGCTCCCTCTGTTACGAAACCATACATAGCCCCAATCATGAAAATATCTTGCTTCAAGAGACTTTCATCATCTGGTACAGGATCATGTTGAAATTTTGATCATAACTTTATCCACAAGAGCAATTTCCCGTACACAAGTGTATTTGTCTGATTCCAACATGAGTGAATGTAATAAACTGTGGATATATCCCCAGGCTTGGCAACACCAGACATTCATGATAATGTGGCTCCCTTCTGAAGTAGATATCAATCTTCTTTTCCTGCAAGAGCATCTCCGGAAAAGATCAAGGCAAATATCTCTTATAGTACATATAGAATATAGAATTACAGATAACAGAGAGACTACAATGAGTAGATAAATGTAATATTCAAGGATAATAGATACTTATATGCACATCAACATCCTTGACACAAGTTGCTTCAATGAAGGTCCGTATACATCAAATCAGAAAACACCTTCTCAGATTATTTGAGAGACATCTCCCCTTTGAATTATCTCCCCACTAAGGATGGTTCAAATGGGAACGTAACATTGGTTATTATTCCCCCCCACAATGTACAATTCCCACTCTTATATCGTTGAACAATTCTCATGTCTTCTTGTCAAATGACTTGATTTCTCCAAGAGAGGTGACACTCTATAGTTAATGCTTTCTTTATAGAAAGAGACACCCTTCCATGAATACGTTCTTCTTTGTTAATGCTTAACCACGATCATAACAAATTAATATATCTCTTTAATGAAAGCCGCTTTTAGGAATTTCACATAGACCCGTACACAGTCTGTCATAACTTTTGAACCCCGCACTTTCTCTCCAATCGCTCCAGTGAGATTGTTCAAAATTTGTTTTTCACCAACATATCCAAAATTCAGAAAAATCCAACGGTGGATTTGTGAGATATGGTCTTTGTACTGAGACTATATTTTCTGAGACAGTCACACATTCACCATCAACAAACTACTCCCTTACATTTGCAGTCTGGCTCTGATACATTGTTAAGTTTTAGGGTCGCTGCAAATGTAATAGCACTGCCTAGATTGTATATGGTATGTGTTTTTAAAATGCAACAATCTCTCTTTCATTTATATTGGGAAAGAGGCTAAGAGAGACATGTCCCTTCATGGGACATGTCTATTCATTATAATTTTATAATGTTTCATTAATCAATCATATATTAGAATAATATAAGTTTGCATAATATATATTTAATAATAATATATATATAATATAACATATATATATACAAATACAATATATTACTATTAATCAATATCTAAGCATTATATGTATTCTAAATGATCATACAACTGAAGCTACAAACATTAACATTATCTATTCCTCACACCATAGATTTTTTACCCTTTAGCTCACCCCAAATGTTTGATTTAGACATCTTTGTATTCGCCCATTTTGTCATTCTTGGTTCTATTAGTTTAGTTAGATTAGTAAAGTTCAAGTGGCAGACATTATTATATGTTGGGATAGCCTAGGATATTTGAATATAATAACTAACACACAAAATTCACTGCAAGTAACCCTGTATCCAAATAGCACTTAGCTTAGGGTTTCATATTACTTAGCTATCAGACTTGTTCCTTGGAATTTAAATTGTAATACAGGCATGTTGACATTATATTTCGCTTTCCTCGTAGTGAATCATCTAGTTTATACTGGTGGTTTCACGTAATAACAGTGTAAGTTAATGTAAGGTTTCATCTACCTGTCCTAAATCCATCTGAATCCACATAAATCTGAGTTACACAGTTTAGTACGAGCTTGAATAGGATAAAGCAAACAATAAAATTGAGTTGACAAAAGCCAACTACCACAGTTCACTCGTGCATCTCATGGGGATTGTATTAAGAAATGGTTTGAGACTACCCATAGATGGTTAATTTTGACTTTTACCTACAATAAGGTTGTAATAGATTGAATGGGCATCATCACTGCTAATAGATTGAATGAGCATCATCACTGCTAAGGGACGAATATATAAATATATTTATAAATTCATGTATACACAAACACTAAGTAATAGGAAAATCAATAGTTTGGAGCATGGATTTGAGAGTCCCTAAAGCTCTATTTGGATGATTGAAACAAAACTTGAAAGTTATCAAGGTCTTATGGAAGGTTTAAGTTGCATCAAATTTGCATTCCCATGCACTGCTTCTATTTTATACTTTAATATCTTCTTAAATAGTTGTAATTATTGTAAAACGATATTTATGTCATCATAATCAGTCCTAACAATCATGAAAATTTGTATAATTTTTCTATTGATTAAAGAGTATAACTTTGTTAGAGCTTGTCCATTCTTGGATTTGATATAATTTATTTTGAAACGTTGCTTTGAGTTGTGCAATGAAGTGTTTATTCCTTATAATGAGAACTAATCAAATTTAGGGATCAATTAAGATTATATCTATAGATAGTTTTGAGGTAGACTGATATTGTTTTTGCGTTTAGATCTATTAGGTTTATACCTAAGTTGCCGGTTCAGATACGGGTTTGGATTCGGGTTAGGGATTTGGGTTCAAAATTCATTCAAATTTTTGGGGGGGTAGGTTCAAATTCTTTTTGGGTTCGTCCGTACAAAAACATATGTTAACACACCACTATGCTAATAGTAAAGCAACATAGCAAAATACACCACCACATATATTAATGTTTTAGTCCAAATGACATGTTTTACCTTTTATGCCTTTTTAGTGGTCTATTTCAGGGTTGGAGGGTCGAATAGACAAAATTAGACAAAAAACTTTAAAAGCCACTGCGTTTGAAATTTGCCGCAAATTCACCTAAATTCGGCCCGGGGTCTGTCTGACAGACTTTGGGCTGAATTTGACCACCTGTGGCAGACTTTACAGAGAATTTGATCAAGACCAGACATTAGTCAGAACCGAACCAGACTTTGCTTCCTCCAGCAACGAATCTGGTAACTTGGTTTATACCCAAGATAGTATTGAATCTTTGATTCAGTAACACATACAAATAATGGGCTTGGAAATTACACTAAAATAATCACTTCTTTTGGAACTACTACTAAACCATATCAAATTCGATGTTATTATGCAAAATCTTGCGAGATGCTGCATAAAACCTTGATTGGATCTTGACCAATGAATATTGTACTACAAATAGTAAATGCACTAATGTTTAGGGTTTTCACAATAAACCAAAGTATTATATGTTGTAATTATTTTACTTAGGGGTTAATATGTTGAGTAAGATTTATAATCAGGACAGCAGCTGTAATCATATTACATGAATAAGGTATTTTGGTATTTTGATAGTCGTGAAACATATAACGTACTAATATTAATCATCTAAGGTTGATTTTAAGGAATTTACTTGAGTCCTTTAATTTGTGATTTTATTGCTTGCTTTTTGTTCTAATTGGGGAATCAAATAGTCTTTTGGTTTATACATATCACATATGATTGTATACTTAGCTTACAATTGACATTTTTATATTCAGTTTGATAGACATCGATCTCTTACACATTAGTATCTAGTTGATATCATCATTTTGGTTTAGCTGTTATCATTTTACCTAGATATAAAGTTGTTACCATTTGAAATAATCATAGTCATCAAGTTTTTATCATCATTCTTCATTGTGACAATATAGATTATCATTTTTATATTGATTAAGTTGTTATCATTCTAAAAAATCTTAGATAAATGGATATCTATAACCTTGGTTATCAATGTTTCTCCTAGTTACCTTGTTGGAGAGTCTTTGGTTATTGAGTATTTATCATTTTGATCAAATTGATAAGTTGTTCTAGATAATCTTGGTTATCATTGTTATCGTGAGGTTAACCGAGTTTTTGGGACAAGGACAGTGGGACATGTTTCCAGTATGGAGATACTTTTGGGCCATTTTTTTGAGGAATGAAAACGTGAGAGCGTACAGCCGATGACTCAAGGAGTTGCTTGGAAAGATGGAGAGCCAACCGGCAGACGGCCTAAAGAAGCGCTGGTTTGCAGAGGGGTTGAAATCCTCCCTCCAAAGGAAAATGAAAATTGTTCCTCCGACATTGTACGAGGATGCATACAACAAAGTTGTGGACCTTAAAAGTGAAAGCGAAACATCGAGGAAGAAGAAGAATAGGTCGTCGGATGATGACGATTCCTCTGATGGAAGTAATAGCGATGAAGAGTCCAATAAGAAGGTGCAAGCGCTCCATAAGACATGCATCGTATGATGGAGTTTAAAGCCATGAAGGGGAGCAGCAGCAAGGGCGAAGGTGAATTATGGTGCACGGACTGCAAGGAGGGCCACACAAAAGGCACGTGCCCCAAAAAGGCCTTCTGCAACATTTTCCAAGTGATGGGACACTTCAAGGAGTGCCCATACAACACGAAAACGAGGAATGCACAAGTGCTCTTCACAGACCAACAGTCGTCAACATCCACAGCTGCGAGCCCTTCTCAACAACAAGCCAACACAACAACATCATCCGGCGGGTACAACAACAACCGATGGGGAGGAAGAGGCAATAACAATAACAGTAGTAACAACGGACAGAGCGGAATATAGTACGATGCTAAGGGGCAGCCAATAATTCAATGTCGAGCTTGCAATCAGTGGGGATACTTCGCCTGGGATTGCCAGACGACAGAAACCCCCCAACACTTGTGCCGATGGTGTGGTCCTGGCGACCACGAGGATGCAAATTGTCCCAAACGGAGAGTTAACGTGCTAAACATTGAAGAAGAAGGGGTACTCGCACTCAGCAAACACAAGCCAAGAAGGCAACGTAGCCAGACCCCCGTACGGAAAAAGAGAGGGCAAGGGAGGCAAAGGCTGACATTGAAAGAGAGATGATGGTTGAGCGAAGGGAAACCCATGACACGGCGAGCACTTTGTCCCGTACTGAATCGGAACAAAATATACTAAGGCAAGTGCTGTAGATGGAAGTGCCTGTGAAGATCAAGGACCTCCTCGAAACCATGTTGCAGTTGAGAACTACCATCCAAAGCACCGTACATGTACCTACTCGTACAACAAACCATGCAAAAGTGCTTGTGAGTCCTTCAGCGAACCCTATGCTACTGGCGATGAACAATGGGTGACGCCTCGTAGTGGTGTAGATGGGTATCTTGGGAACCATCCTCATGGATACCATTGTGGACAGAGGATTGAGGGTAAACGTGTTGCGGGAGGATACTTGGAAGAAGTTGGGAAAGCCGACGCTATGGCCACCAACATTCAATCTTGTGGGTGTAGACCAACATGGCATCAAGTCGATCGGGACTCTCATGCCACAACGAGTACTATAGGTACGCAGCCATTTGTTCTCGATTTCGTAGTGATACCCTTGAAAAAGAAAGATTATGATGCTATCCTCGGGAGGGGGTGGCTTATCTTAGCGAAGGTGAACCATAACTGGAAGTGTAACACGCTGTCCATGGAAAGCGATGGAAGAAAATTTGTCATCGACATCCGAACTCAGATGGTGAGAGAAGAGTTGGCATCCTTGTCAGAGTCAGAGTCTGAAGGAGAGTTGGCTGAAGAAGATGAAGGGAAATGGCAGATGGAGCCAAATGAGGAGGGTGTCCTCGAATTAGAAGGATGTTCGGAGGATGATGCAAACTCCATGAACAACCTCTTCCATTGGCAGATGGAAGATTACGAGTTTTTCCAGCCATTGTGTAATATGTTGTAGATGAGGAGCTAGAAGTGAAGAGCTTGTTCCCACCGAAGTATGGAGAATACAATTAGGGGGAGGCCCAAGTCAATGAGACTCCCACACACCAATTCAATAAAGATGAAACTATACGGTACAAGGAGCCCAAGTTGAAGGAAACAAACTTGGGCGACGAAGGAAACCCCAAGAACATACTGGTGGGGGATGACTGGAACCCTGTGTTGAAGGTCAGTGCCTTCAAAATATTCATGGAATACAAAGACGTCTTTGCCTGGACCTACAAGGATCTGAAGGGAGTGCCTCCAAAACTATGCGTACATCACATTCCACTGGCACCTAGAGCCCAACCGGTGTAGAAACGACTATACCAAATGAATAACAATTATGCAGCACGGGTGAAATAAGAGATAAAATGAATGCTATTGGCCGGCATTATTTTTTGTGTCGAGACCAGCGAATGGTTATCACCCATCGTGATCTCATTGAAGGAGGCAAACAAGATCCGTATCTGTGTGGACTTTCAGTGCCTAAATGTGGTCACTATCAAGGACCCATTCCCAATACCGTTCACAAACAGCATTCTGGAAGAGGTCGTAGGCCATGAGATGTACTCCTTCATGGACGGATTCTTAGGGTATAACCAGATATCCATTGCGGAGGAGGATAAACTGAAGACCACATTTGTGGTTGAGAACAGAGTCTATGCCTACAACCGGATGCCCTTCAGACTCTGTAACGTGCTAGCAACTTTCTAACGGATAATCCTACACATCTTTGATAAGATGTCCGTAGGGAATTTTAAAGCATTTCTTGATGATTGATCCATTTACAATGGACAAGACACTCATCTAGTAGCCCTACGGGAATGTATGGAATGTTGTCGAAGAGCTCGATTGGCACTCAATCCCAAGAAGTGCAGATTCATGGTGCCCCAAGGGAAGTTGTTGGGACAAATTGTATGTAAGCCAAGACTCAAGACAGACCCAGGCAAGGTAAGCGTGATTGTGGAGATGGAACCCCCAACAGATGTGACCGGAGTGAAGTCTTTCCTCGACCATCAGGTACTACCAGAGGTTCATTAAAAACTTCGCACAAATCTCATATCCTCTAGATAAACTCACGAGGAAGGGTGAATCGTACACCTTGGAGAGCGCACAGGGCATAGCATTCAGAGAGTTGAAGACATGGTTGGTGGGTGTCCCTATCTTGGCGTACCCAAATAGGGATAAGGAGTTCCACATTCATGTGGACGCCTCCAACTACGCCATAGTTGGCACCTTGGCTCAAGTAGGCGAGCACAAGCTGGACCATCCAATCTACTTTGCATGTAGGTTGCTCCTGAAGGCAGAGAATAATTACAGTACCATAAAGAGGGAGGCTCTTGGGATGATCTACACCATCCAAAAATTTTGTCACTACCTTTTGGCGACTCCATTTACATTCTATGTGGACAACCAGGCACTGATGTACCAAGTCAAGAAACCTATCATCCAGGGGAAGGTCGGCAGATGGCTCCTCCTGCAGGAATTCACATTCACGATCATTGTGTGTCCTGGGCAGAGCCACGTGATTGTCGACCAGCTATCAAGAATCAAATCTAGGGAGCAGCCCGAAGGGGTGAATGATGATCTTCCGGATGCCCACTTGTTCCAGATTGCGGCACTATTGTAAAGAGCATGCCTGGCTCTAACCCTCAAATTTACTATAATCAAACTCTATATTCTTAAATTTAACACTTTTCTGAATTTTCAACACATAAGTTTAAATATTCTTTTCCAGAATATTAAATTGCCATGCACAACACACTTTGATTCCAAAATTATCACAAACCATATGTCACCTTGAATTCGAATTTGAATCACATGAAAACAGATAACAATAACATTATTCCAATGTAAAAACATTAGCTAACTTGAACCTAGCAACCTCCTTATTACATCTCCATGGTACTGGCCGCGGCTTAAGCTAGGATGAGGGCGGCTGGTGTTGTACTGAATCGGCTTAATTATTAAAGCCCACACCTTGCTAAAACATAGACAATACATAGCATACAACCAGTAATCACCTTTATCACCTCATGGCGTAGAGCATCTCCATCCAAGAAGTCGATATGTTGTTTAAAGAATTCACCATTCATTGTAAGGTATACTCCACGACTTCTAATACTGCCTGCAGCGTTCCTAAGGTGAATGACGGCTGGAGAATATGGCGGATGCAGCTGATAGCTACTCCCACGTCTCCTAGTTGCTGGTCACTAGCTCACGCCAAGGATAACTCGACCACAAATCTGATATGATGGCTCCAAATAACCTGCAGCCAATTCCTCCTTCTATAGCATTGAATTTGATATGTTTCCTCCTGACAATCTTCAGCACTAATTACAAAAAAACTCCACACAATTCACCAACCTTAAGCTGATTCAAAGTGCAATATTGAACAAAGAATTTACAATTCTCTGCAATCTAACTTCTTCCTCCAAACCCTTGTTTCGAAACCACAACCAAAATCATAAGTTTCCAAAGATGTAATGAATAAAATCAATCCGGATATCCTGCCACAGACACCATATCTGACACTGTCAACACTACTCCGATGTCCTGTCAAACCCATACTGTGACTTACTATAAATAGTAAGTTCACACCAAATGACCTTCTAATCACCTCAACAGACCATGAAAGTCACATTAATGATCTGCCACTGGACCTGCTAAAAATGGGGACATTACAGTCCTCCCTCCCTGAAATTGCTTGTCCCCAAGCAATCTCAGAAAACAAAACACAAAGTCCACCCGGATCCCAAGGATAGAATGGAGTACTGTCCCCGTGATCACCTGCAAACTTCTGTGAAGAAATCATCCACTGAGCAAACCCAAACACACTGACACCATGCCAACCATAGGGACCCACACAATCTGCAGTGCCCAACCTGCCACTACCTGTATCCCAGTAGAGATAAAACTCACAGCCATCCATAACAAAGAAGAATGGATATCCAAAACCATCTATCAAACCAAAGCTACCTGCACACCCTGCCAATCTGCCCTGAGTACTCCCGTAATTCAGATATCCGTTCACTGTAAAACCATCCTGGATGTACTAACCCTGCAAGTCACCTCTTGCTAACTTCCAGTGACGAACCCCATCAACTACAAATGGAGAAAACCCATCCCAATAAGGATGATACAACCCTGGAGCCAACCCACACCGACACGCAAACAAGTCATCAACCAGTGGGTCAAAAGAGAAGTGATGAGTGCTCCTCACTGTGTAATCATGGTGAAATGTTCCAATCCCTGTCAGAGGCTCATCAAAAACCAACTGAGAATCAAGAGAGGGCTCCAATCTCTGACTCCCAACAACTGGTTGGGCAGGGTCTCGACTAGCCCGCTCAGCAAACCCAACCACAAAACCCCGATGAGGAAGCATGGTTGTCAAGGTCACTACAATCTTCCCCACTAACAATTGAATACCGCGAGAACCCCGGATAAGTGTACCCTCACAAGTCCTGAAGGGTCCCTCCCACAAAACTGGACTCTCAAGCAAGTACTCCATAAAAGACTCCGTGCAGTAGAAATTATAAGCAGCATCAACCTGATCCCCTACAATCCACAACTAATCCCTCGAAAATTGTGGCACTACCAACTGCCTATCATGATCAACTGTATGAGACGAAGGAATAGATTTGCTTCCAACAGAAGGAAACAAATCATCATGTGAACTAGTCCCCAAACCAGATGATACCCTGCCCCTATCCTGTGAATCAAAGGGAGTAGTGTCAAAAACTAGCACACAACCCTCTAACGAATCCACTCTTGTTACCTCAGGACTCTCAACAACCTTCTCTGTATCATTTGTCATTGTACTAACAACTGGAGAACTTGATACCCCAAATCTCTCTCTTCTGTCCTCCACTGAAGCACACACCTCAACTGTAACTACTGCATGTCTCAAGGATGGATGTAACCGTGTCCCCAACACATCCATCACTGCTAACTGTCGAAGTTGACTCACCACCAACTACTACTATATGCAACTGAACTGGATCTATGGCTGGGAAAGACTGAATCTGCTCCAACTCCACAGTCACCTCTCCCAACTGCAACTGCAACTCCTGGAGAGCAAACTGAGTGCCCTCTAAAGCCTCAGAAGTCGCTGTGAGCTCCTGAGTAAGCTCACTCAACTCCTCTATCCATCAGAGCCTCATATGTCGTACTCCCCCACTCAACTAGGTGATCTCGGTCGGCTGCCAACTGTAAATAGTTTTGTCTCAAAATCTTGACAACCTCCCGCAAGGAATGAATCTCTGTTGGGGAAAGGTAACCACCACCGTGCTCATCTGCCATAGGAGCACCCCAACCATAAACAACCAACAACTAACGAGCGGCATCGAAATGCTCGAGAGTAGAAGTAATGTCTCTCTCACCAACTCTCAACTGGCTATTCACATGATGACTCTGCACAACGGGTCTCCTATGTACAATCTCAACTACACTGTCCACACTATGGAAGGAAGCTGTATCCAACAAACTTCCCTCCAGATCACCGAATCTCTATGTATTGTCATCTGAGCACACATCTACAAACTAAGTACTGACATCAAACTCATCTTCATCTACCCCCGAGGAAGCTGCTGCTGAATCTAACTCATCACAATCCTCAGCTACCTCGTCCTCTATAACCAAATGACTATCCAAATCCTGGAACCCATCCTCACTCACTAACAACCTCAGAGTCCTCCCCCAAGGTCTGATAAATCAAACATGACTCGCTACAAATAGAGTCATCCTCATGTGTCACTGAAGAAACAACCTCCTCTGAAGGAATGGAAGTTTTGGCTGAAACAAACTCCTGCCACTCATATGCTTCCCCATCCTCATCCGTGAGTCCCTGCAGAAAAGGATCCTCGAACCCACCACCACCGAATGACAACGCTGAGTCAATACCCAATGTCGGATATAGAAAACCAAACACACTGCAGCCCACATCATCCTCACACTCAACATCAGAGGTATCTGCGATGCTAATATCAACATCCTCTATCTGACACCCCTCTGCTATCTCTGGTTGCATACATGACTCAATGCCCTCACATGAATCCTCTGCACTGTGGCATGAACCTATGTCACCTGACTCATCTGTACCACTCAACTCCTGAGTGTCATCACTAGGTGACTCCATGCTCACATCCTCAGTACAGGAAAAGACTGCAGTCTCCTGTACTTACTCCACACTGTGGCAACTGTCATAAACATCTGAGCTGTTAGAGCTCAAAGACCCCTCGCAGTCCTCAAAAATAACATCATCCATGGTGTCACAATCCCTAGTGGTATCTACAACATCCTCCACTCTCACACCGTCCATGGCATCAACAACAAGCTCAAATAAAAGTCTGTTGTCCGAAAAATCAGACCCTATATCGCTGATACTACTACCAACTGATGAAAGACTGCCATCCATGGCAGTAGACATGTCACAAGCCTGATCCGTGTCACAAACTCTAGTAGGCTCAGGATGCTGAAACTCAGTACCACTATCTGCTAACAAGTCAGGCACATCCACATGTCCCTGTAAAGAATCTCCACCCTCAGGTGTGCAAATAGGACTAGTGTCTGGTCCACTAAGTACAAGAACATCTCCACCAAAATCAGCAGCTGCTGAAAACTCATCATGGAGATCTCTAGATGTCTCACTTGTATAATACTCACGTCTCTCCTCATATATTCTCTGTTAAGAGGACCTATTGAACAAAGAAACCAAATAATCTGCTGCCCTATCGACAGTTGCCGGATTTAGAAGTGGCGCATTTAATCTTTCTAGTGTTTGCCTTCGTTTCTCCATATCCTTAACTAAGGCATTTGTTTGTTTTTTGAATTCAGACAAACTGTCTAACTGGTTTCTATAAGTACGAGATTTCCTGTATTTGTCCATGACTACAAAAAAAACCAGAGTGTTGATCACTCAAGTCAAACAATCAAGCCCAATAAATATCACCGCCACAGGATGGCAGGAAAACTGCTCTGATACCACTGTAAAGAGCTTGCATGGCTCTAACCCTCAAATTTACTATAATCAAACTCTATATTCTTAAATTTAACACTTTTCTGAATTTTCAACAAATAAGTTTAAATATTCTTTTCCAGAGCATTAAATTGCCATGCACAACACACTTTGATTCCAAAATTATCACAAACCATATGTCACCTTGAATTCGAATTTGAATCACATGAAATCAGATAACAATAACATTATTCCAATGCAAAAACATTAGTTAACTTGAACCTGGGAACCTCCTTATTACGTCTCCATGGTACTGGTCGCGGCTTAAGCTAGGATGAGGGTGGCTGGTGTTGTACTCAATCGGTTTAATTATTAAAGCCCACACCTTGCAAAAACGTAGACAATACATAGCATACAACCAGTAATCAACTTTATCACCTCATGGCGTAGAGCATCTCCATCCAAGAAGTCGATATGTTGTTTAAAGTATTCACCATTTTCTGTAAGGTATACTCCACGACTTCTAATACTGCCTATAGCCTTCCAAAGGTGAATGACGGCTGGAGAATATGGCGGATGCACTAGATAGCTACTCCCACGACTCCTAGTCGCTGGTCACTAGCTCACGCCAAGGATAACTCGATCACAAATCTGATATGATGGCTCCAAATAACCTACAGCCAATTCCTCCTATGGCGTTGAATTTGATATGTTTCCTCCTGACAATCTTCAGCACTAATTACAAAAAAACTCCACACAATTCACCAACCTTAAGCTGATTCAAAGTGCAGTATTGAACAAAGAATTTACAATTCTCTGCAATCTAACTTCTTCCTCCAAACCCTTGTTTCGAAACCACAACCAAAATCATAAGTTTCCAAAGATGTAATGAATAAAATCAATCCGGATATCCTGTCACAGACACCATATCTGACACTGCCAACACTGCTCCGATGTCCTGTCAAACCCATACTGACTTACTATAAATAGTAAGTTCACACCAAATGACCTTCTAATCACCTCAACAGACCATGAAGGTCACACTAATGATCTACCACTGGACTTGCTAAAAATGGGGACATTACAACTACCATCTTGGTGTACCAACATTGGAGAATATCTCTCGACTTCGCACTTTCTGATTGACATGCCACCAGGCGAAAGGAGGAAGTTGGTCCTGAGGAGCAGTACATACTAGTTGATAAATGGCCTACTGTACAAAATGGGACCCGACTAGGTGTTGTGAAGATGTGTGATAGAAGAGGAAGTTCCATGAGTGTTGAGGTAGGCGCATGAAGGGGCTGCAAGCGAACACATGGGGCCCGACACCACAGCACGAAAGGTGTAGTGAGTCGTAGGGTGTGATACTTGTCAAAAAGCTGGTAAACCATTGAAGAGGGACTTCATGCCCCTCAACCCCTCGCATGCCCAAGAGTTGTTTGAACGATGGGGGTTGGATTTCATTGGACCCCTGAAGACAAGTCGCGCACAGAGGTGTCGATACATTGTTGTGGCAACGGAGTACTTGACCAAGTGGGTGGAAGCAAGAGCCCTACCGGATAACTCCGCATTAAGTATGGCGAAGTTCATCTACGAATAGATCATTACGCAGTACAACATTCCTATACAACTAACAAGCGACCGAGGTGGACACTTTGTAAACCATGTAATCGAATTGCTCACAGCGGAGTTTAAAATTCTTCACTCCTTATCCAGTCCCTACTATCCGAGAGCAAAAGGGAAGGCAGAAGCGACCAACAAGATTTTGGTGTCAGTGATTTACAAGTCCTGCGGAGTTGAACAAGAGGATTGGGAGAAGTTGTCGTCGGTGCTATGGGCATACCATACGACATACAAGGTGACGACTGGCCAAACACCGTTTCAGTTAATGTACAGTCAGGAAGCTATTGTACTAGCGGAGTTCATGGTACCAAGCCTCAGGAGAGCTATTGAGAACAAATTGGGCGACATGGAAAGTTTGAGGGAGCAGTTGTATACCTTGAACAAGTTGGACGAGCGGAGGATGATGGTCCAGTGGGCAACAGCGGCAGCCGAACAGCGCCGAAAGTTGTGGCACAACAAACACCTAAGGTGTATGAGGTTTACTCCAGGACAATTGGTTTTGAAGTATAATGGGCGGAATGAGATAAAGCCAAGGAAATTCAAGGTGAGATGGCTAGTCCCTATAAAGTTTGTGAAGTAGTGGAGAACAGAGCAATAAAGTTATGGACGTTGGATGGTCGCGAGGTCCTGAATGCTGTGAATGGGTCAAAACTAAAATTGTATCATGAAAGAAAGTGGAGGGAGGATTGGACAGAGGACCCAGTGCAACCGGATAGGCCCGTCTAGAGGTAATTTTGAAAAAGAAAAAGAAAAATAAATAAATAAATATAAAATTTGAAAAAAGAGAGAGAAAAGGGGAACTCACCGTACGGTG
>MU227359.1:210096-235000 GCA_018584345.1 Thuja plicata
CAAACGAAAGCCAAACCTGCAAAACTCTGGCCACTGAAGAAGATGCATCCTTCAAAGGACCCTCTAACCAACCTCATTAGCCTACGAGGGATAGAATAATAGGCTAATCCCTCAACTCTGATGCTCACGAAAAAATGGGGACATTACACAGACATCGCCGCCAATCCATTTTTGAGTATTTGGGATACGACATTGCAATTTCTTTTTCAGCCATGGAGTTTACAAGAGTTTTTTGCATCCTAGGGGCTAACGAGCAAAAGATTGATAGAACGATGAAAAAGATTAGTGCAGACCAGAAAGAAAGGCTCATAAAGTTGGTTTCCCGAGACTTGAGAAAAGAAGAATGGGAGTCGATGGCTACCGCCAGCAAGAGCTGTGGGCTGAAAAAGTCCTTTATTCCCAATGGCAAGTGGAGGTGCTTGATGCATGTCATCAAGAGTAGGCTCACAAGCTCCAACAACACTTCAGACATTGCACTAGCACAGATTGCCCTCATGAACGGACTCAGGAACGACACGGTTTATGATTGAGCGTCAGTATTGGCTGATAGAATGGAGGAATTTACGACGTTGAAGCACAAAACGTTTTACATGTTGTACTATGCCATCAGGTTCGTGGAGGCTACGCAGACACATACCTACCAAACAACTTGAGTTGCAGCCACAGGGTCGTGTGGAGCCTAGCCACACACCCATTCTTTATTGGCGATATTTGGATACCTTGGTCACCGGTGGTTCCATTTAGTTGGGCCACAAGCAGAAGCGTCAAGTCATGGTGTCTGAGACGGAGTCAAACACTGATGGAGAGGATGGCGATGATAGTGGACGAAAGAAGTCAGAGGACACGTCACGGGTTAGCATGGTCATGGGAGAAGCATGGGACACAGAGGTTGGAGTTGAGAGCCCCTCCACAGGAGGTGCACAGACGATTGTGTTTGCCCCACCTCTTCATCTGGGAGCAGCCAGTTGTCTATACCTACTTCATTTGGGGTAAGAGTGGCAGCGGTTTCAGTACCAAGCTTTGGGGAGTTGCGGGCTCCTGTCACCTTGACACCTCTGCGTACGAGCACCACGGTCGCAGAGTAGCATGCAGTTGTTGAGCCCGTGGTAGCAGTGACAGAGCTAGAGCCCATAGTAGCAGAGTCTACCATGGGAGTGGTATCTTAGTAGCCATCGAGCACCCCGTAGGAGAGATGGTGTTGAAGGATGGTGTTGGTGAGATGTAGGCAGGCACTAGTACTGCATCACAGGCTACCATGAGCGCTTGGCTCACTCGTTTCCAGCTCACGCTCATAGAAACTATTGGAACCGCAATCCTTTCAACGCGGCGACAGGTACCATCTCAGAAGATTGTTGATTTGGAGGGTGAGAGTTCACCTGTGAGGGAGTTGGCGATAGATCCTCCACATGACATAGGCGTACAAGAGGAGGCATGCAAGGTTAGGATTGATGCATCCCCCAAGCACATGTCTGAGGCTCACGATGATTCTAATGACCTCGGCTAGTATTTGGCTGTGTTCCACGGGGACATGTCTCCTGCCTTGGAACCCCCGTTCCTATCTCGAGTACGAAACGGGGACGCGGGGACGGTATTTCAATGACCCCTAACCGTTCCCTTTTCGGTCCCCAATCGTGGATGTTCCAGAAACCCCAAAAAGAGAAGGTTCCGAAATAGGGGATAGATTTGGGTACTGGGGACGGTTAGGGGACGTCCCGGCCGTCCCCGGTACCCAAATTCGTCCCCTATTTCCCAGCTTAAAAAAATTGGTTGCAAATCATAAAAAGTGCATTTTTTATTAAAAAAATTGGTTATGGGCAGGCCCCACATGGACTCTAATATCAAATATAAAATACTAAACCCTATTTTGGATGCTAAAAAGCCTAACTCTCTTTCATTTTTTCATTTCATTCATTCTTTCCAAGAAGAAGAAGAAAGAGGAGCAGCAACAAAGCTTTCATTTTTGAGTTGCAAGAGGAGGGTTTGGCATATATCATTTGCAAATACATTATTGATTTTGATTATTATAGACATATGATTGTGGAATTGAACTTCTATGTTATCGTTTATTGTTTAGTATTTTAGTTGGACTTCCCATTATGTCATTTCATGCATGAAACTTGGAGCCTTTGGGCATTTTTTCTATATGTATGCCCTATTTTTACAATGAAAGTATTTGAACTTTGTTAATTTGCTATGTATTCATTGTATTGAGCTTCTGAAATGTCTATGGTGAATGGTTTAACAATGTTATGATATGCATATTTGAATTCTCTCTATATATAAAAAATCCCCTATTTTTTCAATAGTTGTCCCCTGTCGTCCCCTAAAATTGGTTCTCAACTGTACCTGTCCCCGTCCCCGAAATACGTCCCCGTCCCTGAAACTCCATGGAGCATAGGTATTTGGCAGACGTGGCAACAGGTGCACAACGGATATTGGCTTATGCTAGAGTACGAGCCCACAAGGAGGTCAATCGGGATGTTGAGCGATTTGCCAGAGGCTACATTCAAGAGTTTGTCCGATGCTTTGAGTCTCGGGGATGGCTTGTGGTGGAGACCCTAGCGATGTTGGAGGATTGGGGCCTTCTGAAACCAGTGGGAGAGAATCTACTTCATTCCTTGCTACAGAAGGTTGAGCAGGCATTCCGTGAGGGATACTACGAGCTCAGGCGGACTAAGTGTGTAGCATTAGGGACTGAAGTTGCACGAGTAGCAGCAGTGACGGCTCAGGAGGAGTTGGCTACCCGGCTCTAGGCATTAGAGGAGTTGGCCCAGCACAGGGGTCAATTGGGAGAGTTGGAGGCACAACTGGCTCAGGAGAGGGCAGAGAGGGCAACTGAGAGCTGAGAGGGTGATGGTGGAGACTCACCTTGCTACCGCTATAGAGGAGAGGGACAGGAAGGATAAGAAGATCCTGGAGGCCGCCTTCATGGTGAAGTCATCTCTGGAATGGCAGATGTTAGCATAACGAGACCTGAGACTACGGGTTGAGCAGGTGTACGAGTTGCGAGCACGGCTGGCATCATCTACACCACCACCACCACCTTCCTCGTCAAGGACGCTCTCTCAGCCCCCACCTCAGTATTGATTTCTTTTTGTATAGTTGTAATTCGTCCCCATTTTGTTGTGCCTTGTCAGGAGACGACTTTCATTTTTGGGGGATGATGTTGTCTGGCAACTAGTGTAATTAATGTTTTGTTAGTAATTGTCGAAGGGTAGGTAGTTGTGCGATGGTTGTCGATAGTTGGCACCTACACCCCCTCAACATCTCTATATATGTTCATGTAATTGCCTCCAAGTCATGGTATCGCAGTTGTCGTCATGAAATAGAAGTGTTGTTAGTGTCATCTGAAATACATTGTAAAGCATTGTTGAGATTAATGGAACTATATCTCTGAGTTATCTTATGTTGTATATGTTTATTACATCTACTTTATATTCCTGTATACATTAAAGTTTACCCTATGGGGCAAAACAACGGCTTTTAAAAAATAGGGAATTTTTGAAAATATAGAAAATTTTCAAAAATGCATATCATAACATTGATAAAGCATTCATCATGGTATTGTGGAAGCTTAATACATTTAGAAGTATTTGGAAAAGTGATTTTGATTCATCATTGTAGAAACTTTCATTATCAATGTGCATACATATTATATTCAAATTATAACAAAAATGCCTTAAGGCTCCAAGTTTCAATCACGAAATGACATAAAACAATAAACATAGAATTACAAAAATATAATAATATATTGTTGTCTATTTTGTCGTCCATAATAGACAGATGGTAGTTCTAAGAGTCTAAATCAAGTAGATTTTACAACTTAGCATCCTCTTCCAACTATTGTTCACTCCTTGACCAACTTCTTTTGCTTCTCTTCTCCTTTGCAATGTGAAAATGATTTTTTTCTTTCTTTTTGGTTATTTTATCCTCACTTAGGCTTTGGTATTGTTTAATGTGGTTTGGGTGTCCTTGTGGGCACGACCAGCCTTTTTTTCAAATTAAAAGTTGTTTTTTCTTTAAACTAGCCTACCAAAAGTGGTATGTGCCATAGGGAACAGCCAAGGGATGCCTAGGAGTCCCCTAGTCGTCCTGGGGACTTCTAGCCATCCCCTATGTCCCCGACCACTCTCAAAGCCATCTTGGAAACGTTTTCAGAATTCTGCACAAATTGGGGACAGGCAGGGTACTTCAAATTGTCTTCCCGCACCCCCATACTGTCCCTGATACAAGAATGGGGGTAAAAGCACAGGGGACAGGTCCCCATGGAGCATAGTTTTTAATACTTCTTGATATCATTTGTAAAGTTGTCATCATTTGAAAGAATTGATCTTTATTTCATAGTTATCAGATTCATAGTACATACTTCAATTTCGTAAGTTATGGTTTTATTAGTCAATAGTTCTGGTTACTTATAACCTGATATGTAGTTAGAATAGAATAATTATCAATTTAACATTTGTTTTATGGTAGTGCAAGGTTAAAGGTTGATATTCATAGTTAATGAATTGATATTTCTTAGAAGCTCAGTTTTTATTGATTAGGCATGCATACATATAGTTTTAACCTTGATATTCAATCTATAAGCGTGCATGCCGCAGTGGAGTATTATTTGTATAAATCATTGGTGTTCTAGTTAGTTCTTCTATAAGGAATAAAATTATTGGGAAAATTTGAGATAAATGATGGTTACACGTGTATAAATAGTTCTAATGACTTTTTGTCATTAATGTAGTTTGTTATTATGTATTTTTGCTCAATTTTATGACAGCATTTGAATATGAAAAATCATAAAATATATATTTGTCTTTGGTTAATTAGATTATCAAAATTGGGATTATGAATCCATCATATGCTCTCATCTCATCCAATAGGGATCTTGGTGATAAGAAAAAGGTAAATAATCCTTCAATTAGATCTAGCATGTCTTTTATATTTCAAGAACTATAAATGGCTTACTCTTTTTGAAGATTTGTGTCATTTAAATTTCATCATGCTCTATCATGTTGATTCTTACGATGTTAAATATTCCATGACAAGGTTAACTTTCCTTTTATAGAATAAACAAGACACTCTTTTCGTATGCTCTCACCTAGTCCAATAGGGTTCTTGGTTATCAACAAATAGCTAGCAAGTGTTTGAACAAAAAATTGTATAAATTAGTGAATGGAAAATATTCCTTGGAATAGAACTATGTTTAAGTGAACATGAAATCATCACAAACAAATATTAACATCAAACACCCTCTTCTAGGTGTTTCCAAATATATGTCAAATAAGTTTTTGTCTTTATTTTACCTGAGTCGGTGGCAGCTGACAAAGAATTGTCTAGAGAAAATGAACCCTAAAAAGGGTTGCATACACACTTGTGCAGTTGTATAAACATAGTTTAAACCAAAAATACATATTTCACACAATAGTTCCCATGTACCTTGATCCTATGGATGTAGAATATGTAAGCAGTCTAGAAAATGAAGGATGTTTTCTACTGCTCAACTACGTGGGACATCAACAAGTTTTGTGTCTTATCATTTAAGCAAAAATTTCAAATAATATAATGAGTCAAATAAGTGCAAAATACAATAAGATAAAATGATAGTCACTATTACTAAGAAGAATCCCCAAGGTGGATTGATCGACGTTAGAACCTAGAAGAGGAATAAATAAATAAATAATATAAATCCTCTCAGGGGTATTTCATTAGGGCCGACATGGTTCGGATCTGAAGAATAGCACATGAAGACAAAGAAAAATAAAAAATTGGGTCAACATCAAAGGGAAGCCTAAATGCCCCCAACACTTTGCATCGTCCCCAAATGTCAAAAAGCAAAGCACAATAGATAGAAGAATAAGACAACAAATAGAAGGTGCAAGATAGATAACCCTCTATTTCTAGGTACCAACAGCATACAAGGGTCCTCTAGAGGGGAACAACAATAAAAGACAAGCACTGGGGAACACATACAAACATGCTCTAATCTAAAAATGTAGAAGCATGTACTGCTTTCACAGATCATCAACCAGTAGATCGTCGTCCTCCCAATCTTGCTCATATGGGGAGAGAGGTCGAGATTGCAGTCGTATGGTTGCTATGGGAGTCCTAGGTGCCCCACCAATAGCCAAAGCCAAGGATGAAGCTACCTCGACATTCTCATCCAAAAGCTCAATTAAGGCAAGGGAGAGGGTTCTTGTAAACGTCAGAATTCCCTCAAGCGAGTCAAACATACAAGCCTCATAGCTTGTAGGTGAATTGTTTTGAGGTGCTACTGAAGAAGATGCCCCACTGAGCTCTACGAAAGGGGTGGAGACAAACTCAGGATAAGTCGGAGCTTACTCCACTGTGAGAACTAAAACTGAAAGGGGATCCGTCGGAGCACTTGCGACAATAGCACTCAAGCACAAGGCCTTGCTTGAACTTCCTTTTAGAGGATAGAGGTGAAACCTTCCGATCCAGTGTAGAAGCCTCAAGAACCCCAAGGAAGCTAGGATGGCGGTCAGTAGATGGAGCTGGCATAGGCTAGGTGGAGATTATTGCACTAGACACCACCTATGTACGTAGCATGTTCACGGTGTGGAGAAAGGCAGGATATCTGGCAAAGAGGTGATAAGTGGTGGCTCCTACAACGGAGAGATGAAAACTGGGACCCACTTAGGACAACGCCCGATAGCCACTCTTGGAGTATGGGGAAATGAGAGGAAAGAGGTTGTCGGACGAAAGGTTGGAGCAGCTGAGACAGGAGTAGGAGCAAGGCTAGGAGCGGAAGTGGAAGCAACAGACCCAGGTTTTGAAGATGCACTTTCTACCTTCGCGACAGCCTCACGTGCCAAAGCCTGTTGCTGTCGCCAATGCTTACGCTCACACATAAGTTAGTTCCGACGCAGATTCGGGCCTAGCTGAGAAGCTTGCATGGGCCTAGTGATAGCCGTCTCCATAAGGGAGGTTGTCGATACCTTTGGCGAAGAGAAAGAAGGCCCCACTGATGGAGTAGGAGGTGTCACTAACAGCAACTGCTAGCTCAGTCACAGGCGCCCTTCCTCCTTTCGCCTTGTCGGCAATCATAGGAAATGAGGATGCCCTCGGAGGCTAAGTAGGGGGTAAGAGAGAAGGTGCAGCCTTAGGTGACCTCTTACTCTTGCCATAAATAGCAGGGTGAGGTATGTTTGCAATGATAGGGATAGGGAAAGGTAGGCGCACCTTGGGCTTAGGCAACATGGGTGCCTTTCCTTTGTCTGCACTAGGTGTAGATGTGAGAACAGAAAACACCGCTGGAGGTTGCAAAGCTTGAGGCAGACGAGGAGGCTTCCCATGAAGCACACACTTACCTTGAGCCCCTAACAAAGAAGGGACAAAAGATGAAGCGTGTTGAGCCTCATGAGAGTGTTAGACAGAGGGAGAGGGGATAAGCGCTACAAATTAGAAAGTTAATTCCCCAACCTTATACTTTTGATAAGCCAAAAACGAAGCGTCCTGTCAAGGATGCAGGGCCCCTACCAAAGTAGCCAAGAAATGGTCCAAAAGAAAGCCCCCAAGAGACACCAAAGGACGATAACCAATGTCTTGGATCATGTGGATGGTACAGTCATGGGGTAACATTAGGCACTTATGCACAGTGGAAGGAACAACTCTCATGGATACTAGCTAGGGGATAACCAACTTGACCCTGAAGAGGCCCGATTTTGGAATAACGACAAAGGTTGAAAAGACAGCCTTGGGCTACCTGGATCGTCAAGGGGGTAGACCCCAAATGGGGAAGTGACAATTCGTCATGCATTCGAATGGTGGCAAAACACTCATCGTAACTTGCACTGTTTAGACCATTGACAAAGAGCGCCACCTGAGTTATAATATAAACTTGGCACGTAGGATGGACCATAACGCCCCTTAAAGAGGTGTCATTTATTAGTGTCGGTATATAAAGAGGGGAGGGATCCCTACTGTATGGCTCATCCAGAAGGGTGAAAGTAATGTTTGTTTCAAACACCCTCCAAGCAGGTGGCGAGATAGGAGTGATCATCACCATCACGACAAAGAAACTACCACCTCAAAAAGGGGGGAAGGTTCGGTGTATAGATTCCTAGTTTCACGTTGGGTTCACCAAAATGTGGAGAAGGGAAAATTCACTTACCGTGAGACCGGTTAAAGTCTCAAGGGATGAACTACCTGTCGTGCCACCTCACTTTACCTAGCACTCTAGTGAGCTAGGGGATCAAGACAACTAAATGATGAAAGACTTAAAAACAAGCTAAAACACAAAATGCGAGAAAGGGAAATAACTATGCTATGAAAGTAGATAAAAGTATTTTAACTATCATAAACAAAAGAACTATCACAACCAACTATCTAACTCCTTGAGCTCACTATTGAAGACACACATGGGTTGAGGACGACCACGCAAGTACAAGATGCCAACAACGTGTGTGCGTCCTATACCGACAAAGTAGGGAAGTCGAGACAAGAAACTATAAAACTAATTAAGATGACGGAAAGTAAACTAAGACAACTAACAAGAAATGAGAAAGGCGACTAGAATACAAAAGTAAATGCAATAAAGATGGAAATGGGATGAGAGAAGCTCACGAATAGGAAAGGTTGATGAAGTCAATAAATCACTTTGCCTCTACATCCAATGAACCTCCACACATAGAAAAGAGGAAAATTGTTGGGTGGTTGTTTGGGAACCTGCCTTAGTCAGATGTGTGCTTTGGTGTTTCCACCTCCACAGCAGTCAATAGACGAGATAAATGGTGAAAGATAACCGTAAAGATAATAGACAAAATGATCAAAATAACAATATTTAGATATTAAGATGAAGAAATACGATAAGCTAAGAAAAACATGAAATGAGATAGTATGAGTAACTCCCCTTCACCACTACGAAGCCAAAGCTTTACGAAGTGAAGGAAAGGATGGTCAAGAGATCGCAAACAAGCTGTCCCAAAATAATAAAGAGCTCAAGAACGCAATGAGATAGCTGTGAAAACGAAGAGTGAAGCAAGTGAAGTGTGTAGGAGACTAAAGTGAGTGAAGAAATGATTGTTTCCAAGAGAGAGCAAATGGAGTTCAAAAAAGGGATTATATGATGGCAAGAAGTTGAATCTCGGTGTCAGTGGGCAAAGGCATGAGGCATTAAACTGCAAAGGTGGCAGTTAGTAATGCTTCAACGGCTCACTACATGTCTGCAGATTTGTTGGATGAGTGCGCATTGCACAAATGTCTTCGTGGCACACATGCATCCTGGGCTGACCAGGCCACGTGGCAAAAAATCTAAGCGGGTGGTCGACAAGGCGAAGCGGAGGGATGCGTTGGATGAGGTGGAATTTCATGTTTATCTAAGGTAGGAACATTATGCAATGGCATATTACACCGGGGTGCAGCAAATTTACAACACTAAATTTAGATTGGTACCCTCACACTCAAGGGAGAGTATTAAATCTTTTTAGAACATGCAAAAGACCTTGATGTAGTAGTATGGGTATATAGAAAATTTCTATAAGTGACTCAAGATCTGGTTGGTCTTGATGAATCCAATATTTTGGCTAGAACATAGTGATTATTTGCCTATCCCTATAGGTTTGATTTTGAATGCTATTAAAGTCACCTATCACATACAAGATAGAGTTTTGATCTAAATTGACCATGTTGTATTGATCGTCTTGTATGGATGAGTAAGCCAAACAGACAAAAGACCTCAGTTTAGAAATGAAACTTGTTGTACTCAAATGGATGAGATAGCCCGAATAGGCTAATGATAATTCCAAAATACTCAAACTGATTAGAACACATAGTTTCCAAAGTCGGACTCGGCTCGGATTTGGCAAGGTTGACTCGACTTGTGACTCGTGACTCGGCAAAACTTGACTCACCAATGACTCGGCAAAGTGAAAAACCCTCGAAATTTAGAGACTTAAGGATTTAAAACTTGTTTCACGCACCCATTATTGAATAAAGCTTAAAGACACAATAACATAATCAAATAGAAGCTAATTTGATCACATACATAAATATACATTGATCAAAAAGTACAAACGCAAATTAGTAAGTACATTGACGACAATTAATACACTGACAAATTACCAATATTATAAATAATCAAACACAACAATAGGTATTTTATGCTAACTACATCAATCCCCCCAAAAGAAAAAGTCATCTTCCAGACGACAAGTATACATCAAGCAATATCCAGGAAGACTAATGACAAGAGTGTTGATAATGACTCGTACTGTGCAAACTCAAAGTTGTAGCCTATTTCAAAAATTAAATGGGGGTCTAGGGGCAACACCCCCAGCGGGGTCAAGAGGCAGCGCCCCTTGCAGGGGTCTGGGGGTAGCACCTCTAGTGAGGTCAAGGGGCAGAGCCTCTTGCGAGGGTCTAGGGGCAATGCCCCAGACATGCTCCCTGTCGCAAGGCGGGGTCGAGGGATAGCGCCCCCACTGCCTAGACCAAATTAGCACCTTCGGAACCACATAAAACTCCATAGCATGCATCATTTTCTTGAATTTTTAAGATGCCATAAATAGCATTGACAGAGCCCAAAAATGAAATTTCCAAATCTCTTCTTGCTAAATCTCTTGTCGAACAAAGCACAAGAACTCAAGGACTTGCAGCTACCATAGGGAAGGGCGGTGTTCATGTAGCTTCTATTTGATGATTTTATTGAAGCTCAGTGACCCACTCGGATTCTAGATGTGACTTTTGCATCTCAAATTGAATTTTTTAGAGCTACAAGGAAGAAATAAGTTAAAAAAACTTAGGAGATTTTTTTGTTTTTGTCTTGCCCAACTCAATCTTGTCGTCGGCGGAGTCAATTGGCTCAGGCTCGGCGAGTCAAGATGTGACTCGCAACTCAACGAGTCGCAGGGAATCACATGCCTGACTCGGCCGAGTCTGAGTCAGGGTCATTTTGACTCGGCAGGCATGACTCGAGTCGCGACTCGCCGCAAGTCTGGGAACTCTGCTGGAACATTATAAATAAGTTTTAAAATGACTAAATTTATATGATATTATTCTACTTCGTTACAAAAGTTGTCATTGTTCTCGCATCATCTCTAGAGGTTCTTTCTTACCCTACGACTTTGCTATCGTAATTGGATGTACTTATGAGTCTCGTTGACCTACTTTGGTCGCTCAAGGACATTAATGTAATTTTTTTCTTTCTTCCTTTCATGTACCTCACTTTATGCAACATAACTTGAAGATTCAATTACAAGAAAATCATATAATTTAACAAGACAATACACATTAAGTAAATGAAGTATGTCTAAGACATCAAGTTTTGAAATGTAAATTACGAGATATAGATAAACAGAACAGTTTAGATAGCTAAACATCCAAAACTACCAGCATGACTTCAGTTAGCTAGGACAAGTAGAAAAACAAATACTGGATAACTGTGACGTTAACACTCGCCTGAAATATAGAAGCATCGGCATCTTTGTTTACAGCTACAATGACTTTGGAGTCTTTCATGCCTGCAAGATGTTGGATTGCTCCTGACACACCAAATGCAATATACAGCTCCGGTGCAACAATTTTCCCCGTTTGACCAACCTAAGAAGAAAAATGAAGAACTTGATTTATTAACAAAACATAGATGGCATTAAAAGAAAACTGCAATATATTGCATTGAACAAAATCCCCATGTAGAAAAGCTGCAATCAATTCATCTCTAGGCATCCCAAACGTTGCTCTCTTTGTCAATTGAACTAACAACATCTGAATAATATTCAATCCATTATCTAGTACATTTGTAATTATATATTATTTGAATTATATCTGGTACATCTATATATTATTAGAATCACATCTGGTAACTAGTCTATTATTTAATGCAACACAGAAGTGCCCTTGTAGATGGAGAATCATCTCTTGTGGTAAAAGAATTAACACCTATTTCAAATGTTAGCATTTAAATTTCTTTAAAATAAAAAATATTCCAAGATTGCTCAAATTTAATAGGAAAATACCACAGTTTACATCACTCAAATGATAAGACACAAGCACACAATCTGATTGGGCACTCACAGAATGAAATGCCATGTAGATTATGGTAGAGAAAAGCCTATAAGCCCCAAGTATGAAACACATAAAAAGAAATGCAATTGGCTATCTCTCAAGAATGGTTTTGATACAAAGCTCATTTTTCTTCCCAGAGTAATTACTGTTGATATTGAGAAAAGAGATTTCCATTGATAAAAAATCAATCTATATTGAGTCGAGAGAAAATAATTCATGCAAAAGGGCGTACGGTAATCTTCATCCTAATTAACTTAACTGATATGTTTATTTCTGTTAGGTCAAACCCCGTTTATATTCTTTTCCGTAAAGCAATCAGTTATTACATCCAATGGTAAATTGACATATCACAAACCCTAATCCAACTTGAGAAAAATATATATATACAGTTGTGATGTCACAACACATTAAAAGTTTGATTAAAACGTAAGTAGGCAGATTTGTGCAAAACAATAATGGTTTATGACATGTATGTATCAAATTTGCATTTTGTTGTTCACCAAAAACTTGTACTCAAATTATAATTCAACCCTACAAACATGATGATTGAATTTAAGCACATATGGCCTGTTTTACCTCTCAAGAGGAACAAGGAAAGCCCAGATCCAAAAAAAATGACTACAGACCTCAATGCAATGCCCAAACCTGAAATGAATGACTGCAAATTTTCAACGCCTATGTCGCAACCAAAAGGTGTTGTTATCACTCAAAATTGCACCCTAATCAAGTTGCCAAGAATACTTGATCAATTTTGAGGAACATGGAAACAAACCAAGGTTGTGGGCAACCTATAGCTGGAATGAATATCTGGATGAAGGTCGGCTTCCTGTCTGATAACTCACCTGAAACCACCTAAAACTAAACCTTTTGCTAGAGGAAAGAGGTAGAAGGATGAATAGAAATAAATCTAACTCCTAAAGGGTGATGCACCAGAAAACAAAGTTCTGAGATCCAAAGATATAACAGACACACAATAAGAAAGGCAACATATACTTCTTTGCACGGTCCCACTAATTCATAATATTTGCATAATCAATTTGTAAGGCTTAAAATAACAGTCTCTAAAAGGAGAAAAAGGATCTCTCACAAACTGGAAATTGATTAAACACAATTCACAATCTGCAAGGAAAGTATGAGAAAATACTGCATAAAAGCACCAATATGTAATACAAATTTGAGGATAAATGATATCACAGAAATCCGTACCAACACTAAGCACACAATAACAGACTCGGTGAGGAAGGCATAAGCTATAAATCACATAAAAAAGGTGTCATGAACCTGCATATCTCTGAAAATGGGTTACAAAATCTCTTTGCTTTTGTTAAGAACTTAGAAGAACAGTTACAAAACAATAAGCCAAAGGAAAAAGAACTGATTACAAAGAAGCCTCAGCTCATACTTATGCAATTTCCATCCAACTGCATCATAAATGCAAGCAATAACTCCTGGGTCGGATGCAGAGAAAAAAGCCACTTTTTAGCCCTTCAAAGGAATCCAAAAAGGGATATATGTGTCCCCAAAGTCATCCCTCATAAATACCATCATAAATACCCTCTATAAATGCAATCTTATCCTTCAAACAGCCCATAAGGAGCCTCTGAAATGTAATAACTCCCTGCAGACTTTAACAACTGTATTTTGACCTTTTGCATATTGTCATAACTCTGCAAAATATCTCTTTTTAACCTTTAAAAGTAAAAATAAATATCTTATCTTGTACCTTATTTATTAAATGATTTATAATTCAGTTATACAAATGAATTAAAAAGTATTTAATGTTCTTATTAATAATAATTATTATGTAGTTTATAATTTATTATTTTACTAAATATAAATTATTTTAATAATATATATTAAGTCATGATCAAACCGCTTAATAATATTATTAATATAATATATTTGTTTAAAATACTACACTATAAATTATTTAATAATTATTATTAGATGGTGCAAAAAAATAAAATTTATTGTTATCTTTTAAAAGCCAACTATCCATCCATTATTTTTGCATTTTATTTTGATTTTTTATTAAACAGTTTATAAAGTACTATTTAATAAAAATTAAATACAATTACGAATAATAAAAACAAAATTATAATTTTTTATATATTTTATTAAGTAATAAGGATACATTACTTAACATTTACTAAGTAATATATCTTTATTACTTAATAAAATATATATAAAAATTTATAACATTTTGTTTTTATAAGGCATGAAAGCCTTTATACAGCCTGTGGCTTCTAAGTCAAAAGACTTTCAATAAAATAAACAAGGCAAAAATGCCTTCCCTCTTGCCGACATCTTTAAGGGGTCAAACCCTAAAAATGATCAAAACACTCATCATTTCTTTCATTTTGCCACTGGAGCTCTACCTAGGCGCCGACACGGGGAAAATGAGGGTTTGAAAGATATTTGCAGATTTTTGAACTCTTCACTGAGATTTTTCCTTATTTATTTTCATCCTCTCCTGCTCGAGTCGCCATCAGTACTGAAGGGTTTGGCTGGACCATTTGAAGCTTTCTTCACCATCTCGCTGAAGGTTTCTGGAAGCTTTGAGGTTTTGCTGACTTTGAAGGTCTCCCTGAGAAAAACGTGGGCCATTTTTCGCAGGTATTTAGAGCTTTTTCTAGAAATGCTCTTTGCATTATCTCCATAAACACTTTATATGATATTGAAGAGTTTTTTGTCACATGAAAACGGCATGGTCTGATTTGTAGCATTGTAAGATACCATTCACGGAGTTTATCTGATTTTGGTGTCTTCTGTGTTTGAGGGTGACAACAGAGAATATAATCTTCTCCCTTCAGCGGAGGACAGGCCCAAATATAACAGCTAGTCAAACCCGACTCTTACAGTAATCCAAATATCCAATCAGAATTTCATGATATACAAAGGTACGAAGAGATTCACCATTTATAGTTTTCACATCCGGCCTAAAATACTTCACAGAATCCAAGTAAGAGAGATAAATGCGGCGCTGATTTGGATGGGAACATTCTGACCCAAATTCTTGCACAAACATACCAAAAAGACAAACCTCTACACCTTCAATTTTTTGAAATAACAGGAGGGCCTTTGACTTGTATGGAAATTCACTTGAATAATTTTGGTGTTGAAACATATCTAAGAACTGTTGTTTCACCTCTAGTACTTTATCGACAGATGATACAACTCTCACAACAAGAGCCCCAGCCCCTGGCATCAGAGGTGACGGTCATCCTTCTTGCATCCTGCTGATAGACATTAGCCTTTTCATCATTTGAAAGTGAAGTCTATACCTGGCTTTTAGCTGCTGCAAACAAGTAGTTTTACGATGAAAAATGTCTTCAACATTGCATGGGAATGCAACAACATAACACTGTTACCTGGACTGCATGCTTTCTTTTGGTCTTTGAATGTCCCTTCTCTTGTTTTGGAACTACTACGGGCATCATTCTACTCGCCATCTCAATTTTGATCTGCTCCTTTTTTTTTTCTTTTTTTTAAATGGTGGCATATGATGATTTGATATCTCTATGCTTTCACTGTGTTGTAACAGCACTATCTTTGCTGTCCAAAAGACTATCTCGTCCGTGCAACTCCCACTGCTGCTATGTATAGTATTGTATTGAAGCTCTCTTTGGATATCACTTTTTTTGCATCATTTTGTAATAGTTGTCATAGTGCTGATTTTTAGCTTTAAGTACGCTTTGTGATCTTTTGTACAGGCCATGACTTGTAACCGGTATCCTTCTTGTAATGATATCATTGTGATGTAGCCTCTTTTAAGCTTTTGGAGATAATGGAGAAGAAAGAAAACAGGGCTTTGTGCTCTATACATTTTGTATGTATGATGCAATTCTGAAGTTCGAACTCTTCTATCCCTTTTATTGAAACTCCCATAACACTCACAGGCTTCTGGACTCATTGTATTTTGAAGATTTATAACAGGCCTAAAGATTTGAAACTTAATGCTACTAAAACACCAGTACCTATCGTCACCCCTAGTGATATGCCACTGAGTACATCGTGACTTTGCTGTTATAATGTTTAAATCTGATGCATTCCTGAAAGAATTATTTTCATAGTAATAAGACGAAAAGTGCTGACTTTTATGGGATTTCCACCTTTTATCATTCCTATTTTTCTGTAGCGGCACTGTCTTCTGCTGCTGCGATTTGCTTTAACAACCACATCACTGTTATTTTCAGTCCTTCATGGGCATTGTTTCTCTCTTTCTTCGAGCTCTGTATCTATTTGATATCTCTGATAGTAGCCGTGATTTTATACGTTCTTGCTCGACACCATCATGAATACATATGGCGTTTGTTTTTATTAATGATAAGAAGCACACATGGCTGCCCATTTCATCCATACTTGTTCAGAATCTTTTTTTTTTGTTTCCCTGTATATGCTGTAACATGCTCTAATATGGTAGATGCCTACTGTTATTTTGCACTTTGATGCATTGAGGCGATGTTTTATGATGAGGAAACATACATATGTCTCTATTTTTAGAACTGTAACTGCACATAGATATGTCCTCCTAAATTCTGATCTGTATCTGCTCTATTGACCATGGAATCCATACCTGCATTAGTAGATGTGGCTGTGCTTTTGTTGATGATAAAACATCTGCAACTATATCTGTTCCTGCTGTGCTTTAGTAGTAACATTACTGCTGATCATTCTGTTTTGACAAGTTGACCAAGTGGCAAAGTTGCATCCTTTACTTCTTTTGATTCCAGTAGCACTATAAGTATGTCGTCTATCCTTCCTGGCAGTACCCTTGTATCTACAACAGCAACCTTGCTTGTTTGAATCGTATGATAATTGCTACCACCTGTAGCTTTTCTTTTTTATGATTGCATTAGTTCCAGCTTGGTTGTTTATTATTGAATCTTGAAACTGCCCTCGCTGCTATATCATTATGATTTCTTGATATTTTTATCTCTTGTTTAACAAGCTAGGCTCAAACCTTCGTGGGAGCCGCATTTAGCTTCACTTGTTAAATTACCTGTCTCTGCATAACAAACAAACCAGTTAGAATATAAAGCATTATGTTTGAGGAGTTTGGTATCATGACCTAACTGTTGTATTTCTTGCTCAATGTGCATATGACTCAGTATATACATGTATGGGTACAAATGCATATGTAATGTTTGAGACACATCATTGCTTAGATCTTCTGATCTAACATCATTGCTAATCAATCAATTGAATGCAGGATTAGGACCATGCTGGAGCAACGGGAGACACAAACAACTTGAGGCATGACAACATAGCAGAGCACAACAACGAACTAGTCATTCAGGCAATGACTAGTCTCATCCTTTACTTGTGCATTTATTTACTTATTCATGTATATGTTTATTTCTATTCGCATTGAATAAGTTAGTTAGTCTCACGGCTTGTGTGAGACCACATACTCCTTTCATGATGAATAAAATTATCTCCATTCAGAAACTTGCAATACTATTATGTGTTGCGACACACTTGAGACATTGCATGAAACTATCAGATAATATTATACTTTTGTTTAAGCACCTTTTTTTTTTAAAGTAAACTTCAAGGAGAATAAAATGTACCTTCCTTTCTCTAGTTTCAAATCAATAAGCTCTACCTCAATGAGTTGAAGTAAAATGTAGATAACAGGTGTATGCAAGTAGCTATTGGAATCCTCTTCCTCTGCCCATGGAGTGCCCTGTGTGGTGAATTGTCCAATGCTGGGAAGATCTGAGTGATAATATAATGCAATCTATGTTATGTGTCTCCTGATGAACTGGAGCTGGTGGGTGAAAGCAAACAGCTATCTACACCTATGATTGACCAGCGACCTGTAGAACCTCTTCTTTGGCGCTTTCCCAAAATGGAGGAGTTTCCTCATAATACAAATTATGAAAAGACTCCTGCAGAAGCAATGCTTAATTACAATCTTGACATCCTTCACCACCAGTACCCTCACAACGTGCAGTCAAGGGATTCCATTATCTCTTGTGTAGCAGAAAAAATCTTGAAAATGATCAATTGCAACACACAAAAAAGGGATGATCCAAATGAGTGACTGGCACCTGAATTATATACTTCGTTGATTTACGACTCATGGGCCTAAAATGGGCCCCAGGTTTGAAAATTGAAATTTATGTTAAACACCTCTATTTATTAATAATTAATTATTGGGAATAGAGGGGGTTCGTAATGTGATTTAGACAAGATCCTAGTAAGTGATCTTACAGTGGTATCAAAGCTTGCATGCATAGTGTTTGACAAATTGTCAAACATCCAAAATTGAAACAATTCAGTATTTGTCAAAGTTAGAACCACAGGGGGTTCTTACAATCTATCAAATTGATCCTAGGAATAGGCTAGTAGTTCTTGACTATCTTCTTGTTAAGTGCCCTATCACCAATGCACATCATCATGGTCTCATCATTCTTCTTAATCGACACCATTGATGAAGCGAACGGGCTACAACTTGGTCATATTTGTCCCAATTTAGCCACTCCTTAATCGTCATCTCAATCTCTTCCTTGTACCTCCTAGGATGGCGATAAGGGGTTGTTATGATTGGCATTGATCCCTCCTCCAATTCAATGACATGTTGAAAACCCAAATCAGGTGGCAATCTTAGAGGAATAACACTGAACACCATGCTATACTTATCCAAGATGGGCTAAAATTTAAATATCAAGCGTGAGTAGATTGTTCATTTAGGGATGAAACTGCATCATGATCAAACAATGTGCTGCCCAAGCTTCCTGTCCTCTACAAAAGACTCTCTTTGTCCTCTTGGTTGAAGGAAACCTCAAAGCTTCATTAGATAAGCTTTGAAGAACCACATCCTTACCAATTTAAATTCCAGCTCCATAGTTTGATAGTTCTAGGTGAACTCTCAATGGGAATACAACTACACACCCAAAACCATCAAATACTCTATACTCACCAAGTTGATATCAAGCTCCTAGATTCTCCTAGTGCAACGGATGGTATATCCACTGGCCAAAATCACATTAAATCCCTTGAAGTCAGGTATCTTCAACCTCATCCTAGTCACCACACCCTCATTAATGAAATCAACATTGTCACTCTGTGACCTTGGACTTTGGTGCTTTTGAAAGAGTAGCAAGTGTGCCTCTTAAAAACCTCCTTCCTCCTTATGCTCCCCCTCATCAACTACAACGTCAAGATCAATTTCAATTGCCTTTGAATCATCATTTGGAACCACCTCTATGAAAAGTACTTGTCATTTTCCCAATCACCTATGTCTAGGCTTCCAAGGCTCTCTACATGAAAAACACAATTTCTTTCTTCACACCTATTTATTTTTTGAATCCTCAAACCTGTTATGCATTGGAGGTAACACCTTTGGTTGAAGGAAGATCTTTTGGAAAGGCTTCTTTTGCTATCCAATTGTGGAAGGCTTGGACCTAAACTTGTTTTTGGTCACTGAATCCTCATAATTCAAGGTTATCCTAATGATCTCATGCAAAGATCTTGGACCAAATGCCTCACCAAAACCTTGAGTGGTTTAATTAGACCATATATGAATAGCACTATGTGTCTCCTCTCCATCGCATCCAGAACTATCATTGATAACCTTTTTAAACTCTATCGCATATTGCTCAACTATACCCTCCTACCTCAATTGCGCTAACTCTCTTAAATGTATCTTTGGAATGTTCTTGTCAAACCTTTGTTATCAATTTTTGGTTGAACTCTTCTATAGTAGTTAAAACAACCACGCCCTTGCATCACCTGTAATGTCTCGGATTTGTGATATTAAATTAATAATATTAATTATTTAAATATTGGTAATTATATACTAATATTAAATAATTAATATTTAAGTATTAGTTATAATTCCAAAGAAGTTACATTACGGGAATCCTTTCCCTTATAATGGGATTGTCAAGAGAAGGATGATATGCTTGGATGTTTGCAGAAGTTGTTCTTGAAAAGGAGACACAATCTCTTTCCTTTTGTCAAATCAACATCTAGCCTAGTGGAATTTGAACGCAGTAGGAGGTGCTGGTTGTCGGCGCCAAAGGAGAAAGATTGACCGCGTGGTTAGTGCAAGTTACATTTATTCATATTTGTTTCAGCAAGACTTAGTTGACAGTATACGACGTGGGAAGCATGGCTAAACGACAAAGACCATGGTTTGGCAATATACGGCGTGAACGACAAGGGAGAACCGTGGGTGTATTTATGGAAAGGCACGACTCGTTTGTATGTTAGTAGTTGTCGTAGATACAACTGGAGGAAAGTCGGACTGCGGGGTTGTCATACAACGCCCAGTTGCCAACACACAAACAAAATGACTGGATCGTTGTTGTCATACGAAGCCATATCCATCACGCAAGTAGAACGATTGGTTTATATGGAATAACAACACCAAGTTCCCAGCGTAGCCGATGGTCAAGTACTGTGGGTTGTCATCCCCCCGTCCAGACGCCATATCCATATTACAGGTGCCCAATGACATTTTGTAATCCAATATTAAATACATTCTGAGTTCGAATATTCTTGATAGTGTTTTCAGTAATTGTGAATGTGGGAAATTGAATATTTAGCAATCCTGCGGTGATTGTATGTACTCATTATCTGTGGAAGAAAGATTGTTCATGCACATTTGTGCCACCATACTAAATTAAACTTCTGGAAATATTTATTCAATTGGAAAGACTTTAAGATTCATGTACAGTTGTGTTTGCAAATTCAGTAATATTCTTTGGAATAGGATAGACTGGGAATTTTACAGTGGTATCAGAGCTTTCAATCTTGCCAGTCTGTAGGGTGTTTTGTGTTGCCAAAACAGAAGAAATGTTTTACTGAATATGACATCAGGCTATTACAACTTTCGTAATACCAGAGCTTTAGTCTTGCCTGTCTGTGTAGTCAGAACAATTTAAAACCAAATATGGGGTCAGAAGAAAACTTTTGGTTGGTTAATGCTCTATTAGAACTCAGTGACAAGCTTCGCACTCAGCAACCCAGGAAAATTGTTTATAACATCCTGACTAAACTAGAAGGCAGTTTGTATCTAGTGGAACGATCACATTCACAACTTTTGCATTTTGCTTTCACTTCTGTGAAATTTGCTTTGAATCAAAACAGGTTGGTGATGCATTCTGATGCAGACATCAGATTGATATTGGCTTCGTGTTTTTGTGAAATTATGAGAATTACGACTCCACATATGCCCTATGATGTTATTACTATGAAGAAGATATTGTCCTTAATAATTGATAACTTTCAGGATCTAGATGATTTTCATACTTCAAGAAGGTTTTGCCTAAAGAAGCGGCCATTCAAATTCCCAAAATGGGTGCCTAGAAGGGTGTCTTTTGACTTCTCCCTTTACATAACCCTTCACCTCCCATAGGTGGTCGTTTAGAAGAGGCTTTTTACAATTTTTGCCTTGGAAACTACAAAAATAGGTGCCCACAAGTGAAAAACACATTTTCTTTTATGCATTGGTAATAAATGTTGAATTATTTCAGCTTCTTATGTCCCTTTGGACACATTCCAAGGTACATGGAGTCCAGTAGTAGCTTGCTCGGAAACCAATCTATAAGTGGACTCCCCCAAGGTTTCAGAAACAAATATTCATAGCCATCTCGAGACTAATCCCTCGAGGTTTCAGAAATACATGCCCTTACCCTATCTCAGGATTCACCACCTTGTGACGAATTACTCCAGCCATTCCCTTCAACCAACCTATCCTCAAAAAGGGGCTATAGCGAGAGATTAAGGAATAGGCTATATACTTTATTGTCTCGTGCATTACGAATATCTCTCCATATATATAGTACAACATAACATATATATAATTCAAATTTCTTTATTTATATATATATATATATATATGAGGATTCCTTATCCCTCGTAGAGTTCAGATATAATATCCTCTAAATTAGATTTATAAATAACTCATAGTGTACTCAGGTCGCGGGTCTGAGCTGTAATCTGCCCTCTACTTATTATTCTCTTGTTCTCTATATCCAGTGATGAGAACCATATATATTATATGATCTCAAATTCCATGCTTATAAACTGATACCAACACTACAGTATATACCTTGGACCACATATTGGTCCCTTATTCTTAATAGCTTCCAAATATAATATTTTGTAAAACAGTATTGAATCAAAGATAACTTACAGAATACCCTTGTTGTTACACGATGTTTGCCAGTAAACTGATAGGTACTGGTTCCTTTCTGAATATCTGTGTCAGATATGCTATAAACTGATTCTACGATGCCTGAATGAGTGGTGATGATTGTCTTCTTATACATTAGATCTCAGTGATAAGACATGATGCCAACAGTCATGTCTCATTAGTATCTCCTTTCCAGCACACCTCTTTATTACTAATCATTGTATTCACAAGTCTTACTAATTAGTCTTCTTACCAATCGTTACCTCCTTAAGGTAATCACCACTAATGAATCTCTTGTCATCATCGATATTATTTGTTGTTGATATCTTCCAATCACTCACTTGATATGGGACAATCATCAATTATTTGTCATTTTCTTAACTCAATAGAGGTTGTTGTTTATTGATAGTCTTTGTCATAGCAACTATCATGCCATCCCATTATTAGAATGTTTCTAATACTAACGCTCAATCTTGTATTCTGTTGTATTTTAGAAGTTTCTATTCCTGGTTTTATCGTCATGTATATATGAGCTTCAAGCTCCTTGTAAATGTATTCATTCAATATTCAATACAACTTGATTATTTTATGGTATCAGAGCCGTTCTTTAAGAAATTAATAATTTCATTTCCGAGCTCTCGGCAAAATCGCGATTTTCAGAAACCGTGTTTTCTTCTACCGCCGTTTTTTTTCCTCCTGCCGCCGCTCGATCTCTTTTGACCTTCGTGGGTCTCTGCACGTGTTGATCGCAGCCCTGTTGTTAGCCTCCGTTTTCTCTCAGACTCCCGTGAGTCTCTGTATGTGCCGACTGCGGCCCTGTTGTGGCGGTTTTTCTGTAGTTCTCGGGCTCGTCTGCGACCTGCTCGACCTCAACTCAAACCTTGACGGTTCCTTACGCGTGGGTGTGCTGTGTTGTCTGATCTTCTAGCACGTGTTGGAGATCTTCTGGTGTGCCCTCCGGGTTTTCTCTACAAAAGTGATTAAAACCAATTTTTTTGAGCCGACTAGGGTTTTCTTCGAAAACCCTATTTTTCTTGCTCGGATTTTCAAAATTTTTACAGATTTGTGGTAGGTTTTTCGAGAACACAACTGGGTTATCATCTATTTTTTCTGGGTGCCTCGTTTTTTGTGCCTCCGTTTTTGAGCCAGCGGATTTGTGATCGGACTTCAGATTCCTTGTCGGTTTTTTGCCTACTCTTCTGGGTACTTGTTAGTTTTTTCTGGGTCCATTTAAAATTTGCATTGAAATCCGTGCAAATGGCATCTTTGACCAACCTGATGCTGGAAAACAGTCAGCGGTTCAATGGCAGCAATTACAACACCTGGAAGCAGCGAATGTTAACCATCTTCAAGTATCGTCGTTTGGATGCGCTTGTTCTAGGCACAGAAACTCGTCCTACCCCCACTAGCACGCCTGGTGGGACCTCAGTTACAACAGATCAGGATAAGTTTGATGATCGGAATCGCGAAGCTGTTATGCTTCTCAAGCTCTCTGTCACAGATGATTAGCTACCTCAGATTCCCTCTGGCAAGTCAGCTGCAGACATCTGGAAATATTTAAAGGAGCTGCATGAAACATCTGACAAAAGTCGAGCGTTCTTTCTGAAGAATTAGTTGTTTTCCATTATGATGAATGAACATATGTCCTTACAGGAACATCTCACAAAGATTAAGGATATTCATGATCAGCTTGACGCCATGGGTCGAAAGATGGAGGAAGAAGATATGGTAGTTATTACACTGAAAAGTCTACCTACGTCTTATGAGCATTTCATAGAGACTCTCAACATTACCTCAACTAATGTTGATTTGAAATTCCCAGAGCTATGCACCAAACTCCTACAGCAGGATCACTGGAAGCAGCAATTTGGTAACCGTACTTCCTCATCCTCGTCGGAACAAGCCTTTGCAACAAAATTCCAGTCTTCTCAGTCATCACAACAGAGCAGTTTGCATCAATTCTCAGGCAGTTATCAGCAGAAGAGTGTTCAGTGTCATTACTGTCACAAGTATGGTCACATGAAGAAAGACTGTCGTCAGCGAATCGCTTCCGAACAAAAGAAGCTGGGAAGGTCAAATCCACAGGCAAATGTAGCTGAACATTCTGAACATTCTGAGCAAAAGGAATCTGCTTTCTATGCGTTTATGGCTAAAAGTCCTGATTTAGCCCGGTCGTCTGCTTGGTATATCGACTCTGGTGCGTCACGTCATTTTTCTCATCGGCGTGACTGGTTTACAGACTTCTATCCCTACAGTGATTCACCTGTGTTTGGTGGAGGAGAGGAGTTCAAAATTGTTGGCAGAGGAAATGTTCAGATACAATCTGGTGGGTGTCAGCTCATCTTTCTCAATGTATGCTACGTTCTTGGTATGGCTCTCAATCTGCTCTCTGTGAGTCAGATCATGAGAAATTCTCCTCAGTTGGATGTGGTATTCAATTCCCAAAAATGCTCCATTATTGATTGAGAGACTCGTCTTACTGTTGCTACTGGTCTAGAGGATCATGGCCTATATCGACTTACTGACACTAGTGATTCTCCTAAAATAGCTATGGCAGCTCATGATCTATCTCTCAGCACTTTGTGGCATCAGAGATATGGACATCTCAACAACCAATATCTCTCTCAGCTATCCCGAGAGGAACTTGTTTCTGGGCTACCTCCGATTCAGACGCAGCATCTTGGAGTATGTGACGCCTGTCAAGCTGGCAAACAACATCGGACTCCCTTCAAAGATGGA
>MU227359.1:236916-264706 GCA_018584345.1 Thuja plicata
TATGTCTCCCGCTTTATGACAGCACCCAAGACTGATCATTGGACAGCTGCAAAGCGTGTCCTGCGCTATGTTAGTGGTACTCTTGAATATGGTCTTCTATACACTCAGAAGTCTGATTCTACACTATAAGGCTACACATATTCAGATTGGGCCGGCTTTGTTGATGATCGTAAGTCTACCGCTAGATATGTGTTTAATTTAGGATCTGCTGCTGTGACATGGACTAGTAAGAAGCAACAGGCGGTGGCCCTGTCTTTGACTGAACCAGAGTATCGGGGAGCAGTTAAGGCAGCTTGTGAGGCTGTTTGGCTTCGGCGGATGCTCGCAGATATGCATGTTCCTCAATCAGGACCGACTCCTATATTTTGTGATAATCAAGGAGTACTCAAACTAGCAAAGAATCCGGTCTTCCGTGAACGAACCAAGCATGTCGAAACACATTGTCATTACATTCATCAGCTGGTTGAAGACAAATCTATTCAGTTTCTGTATGTTCCCACCTTAGAACAGTCTGCTGATATTTTCACCACCAAGTCTCTCGGTTCTGATAAATTTGTAAAATTCAGGGAAGCTATTGGTGTTATTAACAGATTGAGCATTATGGGAGGGTATTAGAATGTTTCTAATATTAACGCTCAATCTTGTATTCTGTTGTATTTTAGAAGTTTCTATTCCTGGTTTTATCGTCATGTATATATGAGCTTCAAGCTCCTTGTAAATGTATTCATTCAACATTCAATACAACTTGATTATTTTACCCATAAGGGACCGGTGATTACATATTGATATGATGTTGATTATTGAACTTTTCTCTGGTATCCAACGTTAACCTTATGCTGACTTCCCATTGCTGTATTTTCACATAGTATCACTTCCAAATTAGATAGTCCCTTATTTGAATACTTCATTAATATCGTGATTCCCGTTAAGGGATTGCTGTGACTAAAGTCTCGTATCTATCACTGCCTTAATCGATAATATTATTTTCTTTAATTGCTGGTAAAACAAGATCACTGCTTAATCCTTATCGACGCCTTAAGATACCGTTATTGCTGATGGTGCCAGTCCTCAATTCCTTAGATGAGGAGACCAGCATTATTCTATCTTTTTAATTTTATAATTATTATTTAATTGTTATTTTTTATTCATTTATTTGTTTGTTTGTTTTATATTTTAGTTTATTATTATTATTTAATCAAATCTTATTTCAGAAAAGGGACATTACATACTAGTAAAAACGTATAATAATAGTAGGTGTGAGTTTTCCACAGTCCATGAAAATAATTTTGTAGGTTTTGGATTTAACCGTGTTTGCTATTTTAGACAGTTAAATTTTAGTATAATAATGATGAAATTCCTTCTAGCAGAAAAACAACTAATTGTTAAGGGCCTGTTCTTTTTGTTCTCAAACAGCTAGGAGAAAATTAAAATGCTAGCATGTATGGTTGCTTCTTTTTTGAGTTTGTCAGCGAATTTGAGATCCATCCAATACTACTGTAGGAGGATGCCTCTCAGGACAATTTTATATGGCCAGCTCATGCCTATTCCACCAATGTTTGGCCCCATGCAATAATAAAAGCCTTTTCCTCAGCCCACTAACAGACAATTCATGCTATTTTCAAAAAAGAGAATCAGGATTTTTTCAAATTTATAGTTGGACAAATGTTAATGTTCATAGAGCATACAAGGGGCATAAAGTTCTCTCTCCAATATTTGTCCAATACTAAGGAACTCACCTGCCCTCTTACGCTATAGTCCATTTTTATTATTATATAAAACAAGGAATCTGGTTAGAGCCACATTTGACAACATAAATGATAAATATGACAAGAAGCAATTTGCAGCTACTTTGAAATGATGTACTCAACACACAAGCAACAAATGATTTATTACAAGATTATACTGGAGATGCTTGCCAAAATAGGATAAAAAAAAACAATGCAAAACATGGGGAAAATGATTTTGAGATTAACCAAATTTTGTAATACTTATTTTACCTGTTCTCGGCTCCTGAAAAGCAAAGTTCAATAGCTAGATGTTGGACTTACCTGCAGTTCATTTGGAACGTATCCAGCGTCCACAGCAGCTCTAGTAGCACCAACTAATCACAGTTACATCCAAGAAAAGCACAAATTAGAAATGGACTCTGCATATAACTCCATAATTAAATTTGTGTATTCATATAAAGACTCTATTAAGGTATCATGATTTCAAAAGAATTAGTTTGTGCTTGAAATATACTATGTAATAGAGTTGTATAACTCGAAAGAATGTCTGATGTTCAGGTACCATGATTTCAAAAGAATTAGTTTATGCTTGAAAGAAACTATGTAATAGACTTTTATAACTCAAAAGAATGACTGATGTTCATCACAATTCACACCAAAAGCCAATAACATGGATATATTTTATGAAAATTATGATACAAGGACACGAGATGTCATATGAGAGAACAACAGAAAGCCTTCCCAAACATGTTACAAAGTAGGGAAGGTTGACATTAAATGTGTTCATGGATGCACATGAACACTTGTTATTCATGGCTGAGCAACAAATCTTAACTGAAGTAAAATGGAGGCAGAAGTACATTAACATTTATAGAGGACCAATAATCAACAATGAGACTGCTAATCACACAATGAATAAGTATAATGGGGAAACATATCCTAACTTGGAGTAATAACTTGCACATGTAGTTAAAAATAAATTAAATTCAAAGAGGAGACGCAAACAATTGTTCCTCCCTGCTCATCCCCATAAATGTTTATTACACTACATCTTGGTTAGTTAAGATTATGTTCTAACTAATTATGAATCAAAATTGGCCACTATATCAGTAAGGTGATAGATATGCTCTAAGTTACCAGTTCGAATCCGGATCCGGAATCGGGTACAAGAACTCAGAACGTGGATATGTGAAAAAAAAAAATTGGGAGTTTTGGATGTGTGTCTATATATTATAAATTTTAATATATATACAAAAAAAAATTAAAGAAATATACAGAATTAAATCATTTGAAAGCATGATACTTCATCGTTGATCAATGCCAAATGCCAAAGATAAATATTAAATGTCAATTGATAGTTCACAAACATTCAAATAAGCCTTATCATATATGTCTATGTTCACGATTCCAATGAAAATCAGAAAATCGTTACAATTACAAAATGTAGTTCATGATTCATCAATCATCAAAAGGATTATCAAAAAAATCATCTATTGGATTTTCATCTTCAATTGTTGCAAGTCCAGGATCATTTGAACCCAAAGAAGTTCCACTCGCACTAGATGCACCATGTGTAGGGATGTCATCATCATCATCATCATCATAAGCCGTAGTGAGTCTAGCAAGATCTTAAATGGTTGCATCCAAGTTGGCACACTCAAGGGCTACATCCCAAAGCTTCGCTGCCCCATCCTTGTAGTGTTCCTCCTTATGTGACAGAAGACGTAAGTTGAAACGAATATAAACCAAATATTCAGCTTTTTTTTAACCCAATTGGTTACGTTTCATTGCGTGGATAAAGGAGTATGTACTCCAATTCTGTTCAATGGCAGAAGAACTTGCAACTTAGATAGTTTTAACAAAATTAAAAATAGAAATGCAAAGTAAATTAAAGAATGTTAAGTACTAAATTGTAGAATACAAGTGGTATAAAAAAACAAAAGAAACTTACTTGTGAGAGGATCTTGATTGCAAGAAGTTGGAGGTGCCCAAATTTTTGACCTGGACGTACCACCATGTGGTAGCTTCCATGTCGCATTGGTCATTAATAGTTGCTGGAGTATGACTTCTTCCTGAGGAAAACATGCCAAATTCTTTCTCCACTTCATCTTGCAAGAGTCTAGTAAATGCCCGCTTGCACCCATCAGCAACTTCTTCATCTCTATATGGTGCTAATCTCCCTAGCATAGAAAGTACTTTCTTGCTACAGTACCTCAAAGATAGGGCATATGCAAGGAGCTGCAATGGGGTGGCCATCTTTTCGCAACGATAATGAATGAATGATTCCACCTTATTGCATAAGGTTTCACATTCTATAGGGTCATCCTCATGTTTTTGTATTGCCAATTTTACTTTCTCTACCATTGTGTCCATGCCATCATAGACATCCCACAAAAAAGGTGCATCTGTATTAGCAAATCAGAGCATAGTCATGATAGGCTCGGTGAATTCCAATACATATTCCACACAAGCCCACCAATTGTCATCCAAGACCATTTTCTTGACCTTTTGGGCCTCTCTGAATGTGAAGCCTTCCATACACCCCATTGTTCGCAAATAATCATTTGACCCAATGCCTCTCGCACCTTTAAAAGTCATCTCATAACAATAGTATGAGATGCAAATCAGGTCTTAGCAAGTTAATAACAATGTCAATATGTAAATAACACATTAAAAAAATAGTAAATATTAAGCAAATTTATATACAAATTGATAAATGAACATGAAATAAATAAAATTAAACAAATTAATTAAATTTAGTATTTACCTTCAACAACTCCAATCTCGAGAAAGATGACTATTGATTGTGACATTTGGTGCTACATCACAAACATCTAGTTCGTCACAAGCATCTAGATCTCCTAACCCTCTTCATATAATTGTTTCACCCACTCTATTTGAGTGCCAATTTGTCGCATCACAAAGTTGAGGGAATGTACGATGGATGGCGTCCAAAAAATGTGCTCATATCTTGCCTCAACCAAAGCATCTGCACCCCTACAATTTTTGCATTGTTCGTGATTACCTGGACCACATTCTCATTACCCACAATCTCTATGGACTCAATGAGAATTCTGGAAATGAATTGTGCGTCTTTCTCTTCCCCTTCACAATCAGCTGCCCTCAAAAACATTGCCCCTTTGATGGACACTGCAATAACATTAATCAATGGACGGTTTTTTCTCTCTCCATCCATTGGAAACAATAGAAACACCTGAATCAATCCAAGAATCTCAAATTGGTTGAAGGGATATCTCTATAGCATTCCTCTCTCTTTGCAACAAGGTGGTACACACCTTTTCAAACCCAAGACTTGTGAAACCAGAAGGTGCACTATTGATTGTTGACACCGTTTCCTGCCAATATGGTGATCTCACTAAGTTGAAAGGAAGACCATTGGCATAGTAGCAATGTGCAATTTTTTTATTCAGCAATGTCTCTTACCTCCATTTCAAACGCCTTGTCGAATGGACCTCTTTTACAGGTGGCAATTTGTATTTCTTCATCTTCCGGTATAGGCAAAAAGGGATGTTTGGAGACTGCAACTACATCAATGGATAAATTCATTATTTTTTTCTTTCTGGCTCCACCAGTATAAGTAGTTTGTTTTGATCTTAGAACCAATTTATCAGCCTCTTGTTCTTTTACAAATTCTGCTATTTGTGCGGGAGACAACTCCTTATCTGGGCCTTTACACATCCCCATTCCTTTACCAGCAGGACCCATAAAGTGAAGTTTCACTCGAGAATATGAGCTATTTTTCGGTAAATTACAATAATTATACCTCCAAACATATCCCCCACCTCCTGGAACCTGTGAACTTCTTGTGGTATGTCCCCATAAAGGAGATCCTATATCAGTTTTGAATTTATCATTTCCTTCCCACCCACTGAACTTTCACTACTGGCCATTCTTGCATTCTAATTTCTTACTATTATAAGAAATTACATATATTGAAATTAGAAAAAAACTAAAAAATACAAACATACAAGTGCAAAATAAAGATACAAAAACATTATAAAGAGAGCTAAATTTGTTTCTTTATTTCTTTAAAAAAATAGGAAAAAACTTGAAAAAAAATATCAAAATCTAAAAAAAATACATTAAAAGACTCAAGAATAGGGTCAAATGCTTATCTTAGACACTTTGATCTCCTTTGTGGAAGCTATCTGGTACCCCACAAACGATCCCCTTTGAAAATAATCACCCGCCCTTTGAAATGCCAAAATGGAGACCAAATGAGAAGAGAGCAAAATAGCAAACAAAATGATATGTTTTAACAATGAATGACCTTATAAAGGGTCATTTTAGGGTTTTGTGGAAAAAATATTTAAAAAGTGTTTTAAAATGCTTTTGTTTTAAGTCAAAAATTACTTTTTTGCATTGGCTCCCGCATGTTGTCTAGATGCGCTCGGATGCACCTAGGGTGCACATCCACACTATGTGTGCACGGATGCGCTTGACGACACATCCAAGCGCATCCACAGAGTGTGGATGTGCACCAGTTGCACATTCAGACGCATCCCCCCCGGAATCCATCTCCAAATGCATCTGCATCCAGATGTCGTGGCAGGGGGTGTGAATCCGATATCTTAGAATATGCTGCAATTGGGAGAAATAATTGCTTGTGCAAATATTCATGATAGTGACTTCACTCACTACTTTTTTTTCGTTATCCCAACCAAATTTGCTTGACTCTTTACCTTGGAAAAGAAAACACTTTAAAACATCAAGAAAGCAAAGGACTACAAAGGTTACCAAGTTAGTTTCCTGCTCCTTCCAACCTATTCTATCTATTAGAGGTATTAAGAATCCCTTGGATGCTATTTGTTACCTACATAATTGATGAAATTATGAGATTCATGTCCCTTTCTGCAATAAGCAACTTCCTGTGTACCTTATCCTTTTCTCACACTAGATAGGCTGGTTTGTTCTTGTTTACCCGCTGGGGTAGCCAGGTTCACGCATAGACTGTATAAGACAGGATTACAAGAATGCTTTCATGGAAGTTCTTTTATTCACATTTATATTGAAGTACATACATTGTAACCACCAGAACATGATGCCTTAATTACAAAGTACCAGCATATATATAAACCTCGAACCGGTGCGATCAAACGTCGCCACCCTTTCCCACAGACGGAGGTAACGGGCTGACGGTGGTAACCGTCGGCTGCCCGACTAAGTCATATACACGGCTAACAGTTCTTTGGTACAACAAGTCAACCTCATTCATGTATCAGTGTGAGGTGACGCCTTGTCCATTTTTCTTGGAAATTTTGATTTGTGCAATAGATGGAGCTTGCTGCATTCATGAATGATCCATATTAATGGGATACTAGTAGTTTTGTAAGCGAGGTTTTCTGTTCCTAAAGGGTTATTATTTTCTTTCATTTTTCATACTGGTGGTTTCAGAGAGCCCGGATTCCAAAAAGCAGTTGCTTTTGCTTATGGAAACTTTGTGGTTTCTCATTCTTGGAGAAGGCAGTTAATGGTTTGATTATGTGCTTGCTTGTGGTCACTAGGAAGTATGACAGCTGTGTGAAGTTGAAACCAGTCGGTCTAATATTCAATGGTCAAACCTTATTTCATGACTTCTGTTGATTCTTTCTTTTTGGTGAGTGGAAATCCTGAATATTTTTTTTCATAAATGAGTATATTTTGCCATTCAGCACCTTATGGAAATCTACAAATGGTTTTGTTACTTTGTAAGACTTAGAAACACTTACTGGGTACCAGCTTCATAATAAACTTTGGCTGTGGGCTGATAGACTTTTGTTGCTTGTTCTAACACCGTTGTTTTCTTTTTCCTATGATATTTGTTGTTGAATGATTATTTGACCTAAAACATTATGGGATGAATGTATTCTTGTCCTATTATGTATTGTGTGGGATGATACCAGGTTACAATTTCTAGACTAAGAAGGATAGACATGTGGTTAAAGATTGTTGGAATCATTTGTCGATGCACCAAAGCTCGAACTATCAATGCCCGATACAAACGCTAGATTTAACCCAATCCACGGGAGGCGGTTAAGCCATGTCATGAATCTCCAAGGAGATGCTGACCACCAAGTTGTAAAGAGCCTGACTTATCTCTAACTCTGAAAATCAACTGCAAATGTTTTCTTTTGTTTTGGATTTTTCCTTTTTTTGTATTTTTGACATATATAAGTTTTTTTTGTATTTTGAAAATATAAGATATTGCAAATTGCTAAACAAATTTATTTAAACTCTTTATGCAAAACAATTATCACACCCAAATCTCTGTAATTTCTATTTGAATTTGAAATTGAAACTATTCAATGCTAGAATGAAACGCTACCAAACCAACACAATCGAATTCATATTAAAGAAACCTGTTTATCTTCTCTAGCTGCTTCAATACTGGCCGCAGCTAATAGGAAAGGTGGCGGCTGCTAATGAAAGATGCCCACATCCAACATAGAACCGAAAACAATCTCCTTGAGATGGCACCTAACCACACCAGCTCTTTTCCTCCTATGGCATCAATCACCCTAAATAATTTGTCCTCCAAGAATCCAAATGCTGAACGAATACTTCACACAATTTACAGGCAAAAGAGAACCCACTCAAAGCGCCAAAAGCGGAGAAGAATTATCAATTCTTCAGCTGTGGAAACAAACCCTCATGCCTCCATTCGAAACTCAGAATTTTCTCTTCATAAAATGTCAAGTTCATAATGAATCCAATATGATTCGATTTTTGCAATAAAAGAACAATATCTTCTCCAAGAAGACTCAAATCTCCAGCTTCAAGAAGACACTTTGCATAACTTAAAAGCTCCAAGCTTAAAACCATAGAGTTCGAATATTTAAAATATTATATTCAATTATAATTCCCTCCAACTTTGACATCCAAACATAGGATAATAAAGTATTCATTGATATTTAATGACTTAGACTTATAAAATATGCTCCACATAATAATTAATTAAGTTAAACTTAATTAATTAATTATAATCAATCGAAAGCCAAGTCCAACTGCTCTGCTCTGTCAAGTCAATTGCTCAGACACCCTGCCACAAATGGATACTGCCAAAAATAGACTTACTATAAATAGTAAGTTCTCAACCAGAGACCCCCAAATCAATCCATTAGCCCACGAGGGTCACAGTGATGGGCTAACAATGACGTGTCCCAGACCCCTGCTAAAATGGGGACATCACACAAGTCAACAATCTCCCCCTCAGCACCAACCGAGCCTTTAGCACCCACTGAAGGGAGACTTGAACCCGAAACCCAAGGCTCTGATACCAATTGTTGGAATCATTTGTCGTTGCACCAAAAGCTCGAACTGTCAATGCTCGATGCAAACGCCAGATTTAACTTGATCTACGGGAGGCGGTTAAGCCATGTCATGAATCTCCAAGGACGTGTTGACCACCAAGTCAACGAAGATTGTGTTTGTTAGTGTAGGATTTTTATTTTTCTTATGTTAGGGGTGTTTATTTTACCTACGCATATTATTTAAGCTTTCTTAGGTTTATTAGATTTGGTTGGTATGAGAACAAGTGATGAAATACATCAACTAAATGTGTCACTCTCTCCCTCACATGGGTATATGAGTTACACACCCTCGTTTGGCTTTATGTGCCACCTCTTATAACCACTATTATGTCTTCACTTCAAGAGGTTATGCCACATGTTTTGGCATTTACCAACTAGGTAAAACCTCCCACCTTTTATGGGTAGTTGTAGTTAATGCACCTCTCGGGTATATATGCCCTTATTTTTCTACATAAACAAAACTCTCCTCTCACCTTCACTAGTTTGGTAACTTGTTCGATGAGAGTGAGGAGATAATTCTTAAAATTCCCCTGCATTGTCTCTATTTTCTCTTTTTCAAAATTTATCTCCATTCATCTATTTTGATCTTTGATCAATTGTCAATCGGAGTTGCATGTGATATATGACTGACATTAAGTCCTGACTTGGTTCTTGCTTCTTGCTTCTCGTAGAATCTAACATGATATCAAAGTCTTCTTGTTTGTATAGTTAATTTTATTATATGATTTTTTGAGAGATATGAGACTAATAGATAGCTAATATTTTCCTCAAAAACCCAATATGCTCTTCTCTTGCATCCCCAGATTATCTAGAGAATCAAAATAGTTTGAAGGACAAATAAGCATCTATAAACTCTATTGTGCATATTTGGGTTCCTATGAGATCTAGGTGATTGCAATTTTTTGGTAATCCTTGAGGTATTATCAACCTTTACATAATGTCCAAAAGGCCAGGCAAGTCAAGATTGGCTTTCATTTCACCAAAATCAGAGATTAGAAGACACAATAGCAAATAAGAGGGTGAAATTTGAATAAAATATATTGAAGGTGTTTTTATTTTTGCATTAAATTCTTATCTTCTGCTCATAATACAGAAAAATACTTCCTGGTTTTTGTTAATAGCATCGACTTTTGTTTTGGATATTTGTTAGTTTTTGCAGATGGTAAGAAAATTCTGCAAAAATTGCTGTTAGAATAGCACAATTCAACTATTTTATTGCAGGTCGAAGGGTTAAATTTGCATCACAAACTTATCTTCTACTTGCTGGAAAGAAAAACGCTTTCTTGGTTTTGTTCACAGAATCAAAAAAAATTATGGGTATCTCTTCGTTTTTGCATTTATTCAATAAATTTTGCAGGAATTAAATCAGAAGTAAATCGTTTTTCTTGCTAGAAGGTCATTCTTGCATGCCAAATTCAACTTTTTTCAGAAGTACATAAGTTTTGCATCAGGCGTTGACTTTTGGCATACAAGTCATCAACAGAAAACTGGAGACGAACACTTTCCATGCATAGAGATCTTGATAAAACAAAATTGCCATTTTTTAGCTAGATATTGCAGGTTGAAGCTGATATGTGTTTTTCTCAAGGTCACCTGGAGACTGGGAGACTTGGAAGTCTCGGACACTGGTATTGGTACTGGTACGGCTATTTTCCAAAAATAGGAGACGGGGGGTACTTGGAGACGGCAATTATTTTTAATATAGTTTAATAATTTCCAAGAAATATCATAACATAGAGCTTTGAAAACAATAAAAATGGAATGTTTTAAGTATGAACATTAAAACCATTGAATCAAAATATCAAATCTGAAATTCAAATCACTAATAGTAATTATAATACTAATACTAATGTCATTTACTCATTTAATACTGTCATATAGAATCAAATAGTTCAAAACTCACACTACAAACAAATAAAAAATAAAATGTTTTGTTTTTATTACTTTTTAATATGTTTTTTCCTCTGGAAACACACGGGAGATGTCAAAATTCATGATGGGAGACTTGGAGACATCAGAGACTTTGACACAGTCTCCACCCAAATTTGAAGTCTCTCGGTACGCACAAGGTCTAGGATATGTGTCTCCATCTCCGAGACGGGTCTCAGAAGGGGGGGAACGTGTCCCCCAATTACACGAGTTTTTCTTCAACATGCCATAACTTTCACCTTGGAACTCCATTTTCCAGAAATGAATAGGCATTTGAAAGTTATTGAAGAGAATTACACAGCTACAAAGTTATTCTTTCCAAATTTTTATATCAGAATTATGTTGTATCAAAAATTGTAATTTTGGCGTTGTAGGCCTAGTGGGCATTGCAATTTGGTAAAAGCCTTGTAATCGCACAAATCATAAAGTGCCAACATTGTAAACTCTAATGGGCAATCTTTTAAAGTAGTGAAAGGTAGTGGGTGTCCTGAGTGTCTTATTTTTTGCATTACAATCTGCTTTTGTACAATCATGGATACATCTACATTTCCTATTTTAATGTATTGTCCTCGTCAATTAATTTGTATTTGGGTTCCGATCGATTTTTGTTTATCTCGGGCCCATCTTTATTTTGGCGTAGGTGTAGGTGTTGCCGTGTCGGCTTTATCTGTGCACCCTTGGGAGTTGTCTGGCGGGTATTTATGACCGGCGTATAGGATGTATTTCTAATGTTGAGTTTTGATATTTTATTTGTAATTGCAAATTCTTGTTGGAATTCTATTGTCTGACATTTCAGAGGCGAAAGACCCTCCCTATTTGGTATTTGTAGTTTCAGTGGGATTCAACCCTCACCCTACTCTGCTTGTTCTCTTGTTTCGGATCTGGCAAATTTGAAGCGCTATAAATTATTAATATTATTCCTCTTGCAAGTACTTGTTCCAGATTTGTATTGAGCACTAATTTCATTACAGAGTATATTAATTCAATACCACAAAAGAAGGATAAATAGATCTGTGTGTATAAAAGGCTGGAGGCAACATTGTGTTGACCTTACAAACACCGTACGGCCCACAGCCACACCATACGGCCCTCAGTCCCACACCGTACGGCCCAAACAGCTATACCGTACAGCCCAACAATCATACTGTATGGCTAGCGAATCACACCGTACAACCACTAGTCCTACCGTACAGCCCCAAACACTTATAAGGCGCACGTCTCAGGAGTCATCCAAGGAAAGAATTGGGAAGATCTCAGAGTTAGGACATTACACTGGTATCAGAGCTGGTGATCTTGCCAGCCTATTGGGTAGTGAATGCAGAAAGAGTTTCGCATATACTCCAGAAGGAAGTACCGTTCTCTCGACAAAATGGGGGAGCCACAAGATCCAACTGCTGCAGTTATGAAATTATTGAGGGAGTTAACCAGAAGTCAGGCCCAACTCAATGAAAACATGATCAAAGGGGCAAGAACAACAACAACTTGTGGAAGAGACGTTGCAGAAATTAACTAACAGAAGGGCGAATGGGGAAAAAAATGGACATGGCGGCGATAACTCAGTCACAGGGAGAGAAAACTCTCATACTCGCCCTCAACCCTCTATGTCGACGTTTCCGCCAAGAAATGAAGTATCTCGAAGGGAACTAGAACCCACCTTCAAGGAAATGTAAGATTGGAGGAACGCGAATCTTGAGGGGAACCTGTCCTTAAGAGATTATGTTGAACTGCGAATGAGATACTCAAGAGGCAGTGGTCGCGGCTATTACAACAATGGTCTTCAATGGAAGATAGGCAAGGTAAATCTATAATCTTTTGAGGGAGCTGGATCAACTACGCGGGCATGGGTACAGAAGATGGACACATACTTTCAGCTTAACCCAATGCCAGAGGAGGCAATCAAGTTTGCAGTGCTCCACCTCGAAGGGATCGCGCACGAATGGTGGCATCATGGTATGGTGACCCTCATGATCAAATAAAGTTATACGCAGAGTTCACGGAGAGGTTGATAGACTGCTTCGACGGGAAAGATCCAGAACTTAATTTCAAGGAGCTCGCTCAACTGAAGCAGTCCGGATTAGTTGACCACTACATTGTTGAATTCCAAAGGCTATTCGTGCTGGTGACAGATATCTCAGAAAGGCGCTTGATTGTGTTGTTCGTGGATGGAGTGATGGAACCTCTCAGAAGTTGGGTAAAATGATTCAACCCCATCACGCTCACAGAAGCAATCAAAAAGGCATGCGATATGGCAGCTTCTTCCTCTTCCTCTAGGAATTATTCACACCCCAAACCATCACTTGCTCCTAAGGAAAGAGACAACAAACCCCCACCGAAGAAGCCATTGTTGGATGAGGCTACCAGACAGGATCTGAGGAGAAGAAAACTTTGTTTCAACTGTAAGGAGCCGTGGGAACCAAGGCACCGATGTCTGGGCAAAGGAAACATCCACTACATTGAGGTGATGTCCGAAGGAGAAGAAGACCAGGAAGAACACGAAGCCAAAGGGGACGGACAGCAAGATTTTGATCGTGCAGAGAGGATTGCCACACTAGTTCGGAGGGGAGGTCATTGCGGCACTTGTTGGCACCCCGAGGTGTACTGTGTTCCGCGTAAAAGGTACGCTCCAGTGACAGCAGGTTGTGGTAATGCTCGACAGTGGGGTCACACTCAACTTTATCAACTCATCAATGGTCAACAGAAAAGATCTGCTTACAGAAGCACATCAAGGGTTCGAAGTCAAGGTGGCGGGAGGAAACCTCTTGTCGCGTACCCATTTGGTTCTGCAACTGAGCATCACCATGGGGAACCACACGGTAACAAACGATTTCTTCGTGGTAGATTTGGATGACATGGAGGTTATACTGGGCGTTCAGTGGATGGAGACTCTGGATGAATACACAAAGTTTCAAGAGAATGGAGTTCTCTTTCGAAGTGGATGGAAAGAAGATGATACTGAGGGGAATGTCTAACAGCGGTCCGAAGGAAATCTCAGCACGAGGAATGGAGGCCATCTTTAGACAGGATGACGTTGTCTAGGCTGCACACTGTTTGGTTTCAATCGCCCCTTTGAAGGGCCAACAAGCGTACTACCATGACGACGAGCTTCAGATGGTGTTGGACAAACACAGTTTGGTCTTTGCTGACATTCCACCCAGCATACCCTCGCACTGTGGTTTTGAGCACACCATTGAGCTAGAGGAAGGAGCCAAGCCCGTCATCACCACTGCATACCGCCATCCTAAAACGTTTAAGGATGAGATCAAAAAGATAATCCAAGAACTGCTCGACAAGGGATGGATCAGGCCCACTTCTAGTCCTTTCGCATCATCAGTGGTGTTGGTAAAAAAGAAAGATGGTACCATGCGGATGTGTGTGGACTACAGTGCGTTGAATAAGAAGACCATCAAAAACAGGTACCCTATTCCCAGGATTGACGAGCTACTAGATGAGTTGCACGGCTCCATCTATTTTTCCAAAATAGACCTCCGCTCAGGCACCAGATCCGCATGAGGGAACAAGATGTGGAGAAGACAGCTTTCCATTGTCACTACAGACACTATGAATTCCTGGTCATGTCATTCGGGTTGACTAACGCACCCGCTACTTTCCAGTCTAGTATAAACCACATTTTCAGCAAACAACTGCGCAAGTTCCTGTTGGTATTCTTCGACGACATACTCATCTACAGCAAGACATGGGAGGAACTCATTAGGCATTCGGACGAAGTGTTGGGAATCATGAAATCACAATCCTTGTTCGTCAAGAGATCCAAATGTGAATTTGGGATGACTGAGGTACTATATTTAGGACACATTGTCAGTGGTCAAGGTGTTCAAGTGCATTAAGAAAAGATCCAAGCCATCTTGGATTGGCCGCCTCCGACTACTCTCACAGAGCTGTGCGGGTTCTTTGGATTATGCATTTACTACAAAAGGTTCGTGAAGGGCTTTTCCCAGCTCGCCGCACCCTTGACCAACCTAATGAAGAAAGGATCTTTCCAATGGAATGAACAGGCACAATGTACATTCGACAAGTTGAAGGAAACCATGAGTTCCTGTTCGGTCCTCGCATTACCAGATTTCACTCGGCCCTTCAACGTAAAATGTGACGCATCGGGGGAAGGCATCGGGGACATACTCATGCAAGATCGTCACCTGATTGCATTCTAAAGTTAGAAACTCTCGAGAGTGGAGAAGTTGTATTCCATCTAAGACAAAGAAATGCTCGCCATCATGCACACCCTGATAAAGTTTAGATAGTACCTCGTGGGATCTAATTTCATCATTCGTATGCACCACAACAGCCTGAGGTATTTCTTGGAACAGGAGCTGGACGAAAGTCAACAGAAGTGGGTGAGCAAAATCCAGGCGTTTGACTTTGATATTGAGTACGTGAAAGGGAAGAATAATGTTGTGGTTGACGCTTTATTAAGGAAGCTAGCCATATGCCAGTTGTCTTAGATTTTGGCAGATTGGAAGGCATACATGTTGGTCAAATATTCTAAGAACCCTTTTGCGTGTCAGTTGATGGATGGCGAAGTGCGTGATGACAGATGCAAGGTGGTTGACGACATCATTTATTATAAGGACAGGATTTATTTAGTGCCCGAGTCCAGGATGAAAGAGAAAATTTTAAAGGAGATGCACGACTCACCCTTGGTTGGGTATCCAGGGTACCTGAACACCTACAAAAAAATTAGAGAAAGATTCTCCTGGAAGGGTCTCAAGAACGATTTCCTACAATATGTTTGGGAATGTGCTACCTGTCAGCAGAACAAATCCGAGCACACACTACCAGTTGGTCTACTACAACCATTACCGATACCTGAGCAAAAGTGGGATAGCATCTCGATGGACTTCATCTCAGGGCTTCCCAAGGTGCAAGGGAAGGATTGTATCTTCGCAGTGGTCGATCGTTTGACTAAGCACTTCTTCGCCATTCCCGTAAGATATCAGGTCGCACAAGTAGCGAATATGTTTTTTCGTGAGGTGTTTCGCGTGCATGGTCTCCCTCGAAACATCATCAGCAACAGGGATAGCCTCTTCCTCAACATCTTTGGACAGAACTATTTCGTCTTACAAGGACGGTGTTGTCGCCAAGCACCAGTTATAACCCCAGACTGATGGACAGACCGAGATTGTGAACAAGTGGCTGGAAGGCTACCTCGGGAACTACGTTTCGGCACAACAAAAGACATGGGTTAAGTGGTTGCATTTGGGTGAACACTGCTACAACACCACATACCACATGTCGATTGGCATGGCACCTTTTAAAGCATTGTACGGCTACGATCCGCCATCATTCGTTGATATGGCACAGAGCGATAGCCACGCGCCGAAGGCCAAGGACTGGCTACAGGAAGGGTTGGACATTTTGAAATCTCTCAAGGAAAACCTTCAAAGGGCCCAGAACCAACGAACAATTTATGCTGACAGGAACCAAATAGGGAGAATTTTTGAAGTTGGAGATTTGGTGTACCTCCGGCTTCAACCCTACAGACAATCTTCCTTGAAGACATGTGGTAAGGAAAAACTGAGCCCACACTTCTACAGACCCTACCAGGTGGTGCGGAGAGTAGGTGAAGTTGCCTACGAATTGGACATGTCGGAAGGTAGTCGAATCCACAACCTCTTTCACGTTTCTTGCCTGAAGAAAGCTGTCGGTCAACACGTCACGGTCTTAACACATCTGCCACCCCATGACGAAGGAGGGAAGTTAGTGTTAGAGCCAGCCGAGATCGTCGGCATTCGGGAGAAAAGGCTGAGGACACGCACGGTCAAAGAATTTCTTGTAAGCTGGAAGGATCTACCACTAGAAGACGCCACGAGGGAAGGCGAGCAGATCTTGGAACACCCCAGTTTGCGATTGCTTGAGGACAAGCAATTTTCGGGACGAGAGGACTGTAATGTCCCCGTCATTAAATAAATAATAATATTTGTATTTGGGTTCCGACCGATTTTTGTTTGTCGGGCCCATCTTTATTGTGGCGTAAGTGTAGGTGTTGCTGTGTCGGCTTTATTTGTGCACCCTCGGGAGTTGTCCGACGAGTATTTATGAGCGGCGTGTAGGATGTATTTCTCATGTTGAGTTTTAATATTTTATTTGTAATTGTGAGTTCCTGTTGGACTTCTGGTGTCTGCCATTTTGGAGGTGAAAGACCCTCCCTATTTGGTATTTGCAGTTTCGGTGGGATTCAACCCTCAACCTACTCTGCTTGTTCTCTTCTTTCGAATCTGGCAAACCTGAAGTGCTATCAATTATTAATATTATTCCTCTTGCAAGTACTTGCTCCAGATTTGTATTGAGCACTAATTTCATTACGGAGTATATTAATTCAATACCAAGAAAGAAGGATAAATAGATATGTGCGTATAAGGCTGGAGGCAACATTGTGCTGACCGTACGAACACCATACGGCCCACAGCCCACACAGTACGGCCCAAACAACCTACACTGTACGGCCCACAGCCCACACTGTACGGCCCAAACAACCTACACTGTACGGCCCAACAATCATACTATACGGCCAGCAGACCACCAGTCCTACCGTACGGCCCACAACTACACCGTACGGCCCCAGACACTTATAAGGCATACGTATCAAGGGTCATCCGAGGAAAGAATTGGGAAGATCTCAGAGTCGGGACATTACATTTAACAACATATAACTATTTCGAATAAAAATCAGAAATTGATAATCTATCTCAAAAGGCATGGATGTCATTAATAATGAGACTTGAAAGAAAACCTAAAGATGATGGAAAAAAAGACAAAATGGTTTAACAAATATGATGAAGCTTTCCATACTCTCTATGAACATCAATCTCTCCAAACCTTCTTTTCAACATTGAATTTGACACTACACCAAATGGAGTGTGGACCACAATGGAAAACCTCTTTCATAAGCAAGATGAGTTAAGGGGTCATCAATTAAAGAATGAACTCATAGGGTTAAAACCTAGCAATGTTTACATTATACAGGACTTTTTCACAGAATTCAAAGCCATTAGATTGCAAATGGAACAATGTGAAATCAAGAAGAATGATAAACAATTAATCTTCTTTGTAAGCTTTGTCCCAATTGTTCTATATTTACTTCTACATTCTATTCTACAAAATGTACCTCGGGTTTCACATATAAAACGCCTTTTGTAGATGAATTTATTGAATAACTCGTTAGGGAGCAAAACAAATTGGTTCTAACAGGTACAATTAAACCCTCTAGGTCACATGCTTTGGTTGTCAATCAGGGCACAAATTAACAAAAAGATTCTAGCAAGTAGGATAAGAGACAAAAGAACAAAGGAGAGAAGAAGAAAGATCAAAAATTTGCTCCTTCAAAAGCAAATAATCAGAACTCTTTTGATCAATTCTAAGAAAAAGAAGGTCAAGTGTTCCTACTGTAAGAGGTTTGGCCATGATGAACACAATTGTTTAAAAAAACAAATCAATCATCTTTCACATCTTCTTGTAAAGAATAATATCAAGGTTACTAACTTAGTCAAACAAAGTACATCAGAAGGCTCTTCCAAAAATACAAACAAAAGTAAGGGGAAGGCCCTAGTTGTTGCTTCACAACCGAATTCATGGACCATTGACTTGGGTGCTTCACACCACATGGATTCTTCAGAAGATGATTTCAGCATCCTTATAGCCATGTACTATGCCTAACATACTAATGGGTAATGGTACTCATGTTCAAGTGCATGGGAGAGTTTTTGTTGAAATGGGTGAAGGGACATTTGAGGACTTTCTTTGTGTTCCATATTTGTCAACTTATTTCCTATTTCTTTATCAAATCACTAACATAGGTTCTACCAAGTGAGTTGAGTTCACACCATATACATCGGTAGTTTGTGAAATGCATAATTGGCCTAAAGATGTCATGGAAAAATCATATCATCACTCTAGATTTTGTGGCATCAACTGTTTGGTCACTTTATTCCTTACTCTCCTTTGACAGCATCACTCACTCGTGCAAATGAGGTGAGTTGTTTGTGGCATCAACGCTTTGGCCACTTTAACTAACATTGCTTGAAACAGCTCAATCAATAGGAGGTGAATTTAGGGTTCCCTTTTATTTGATTTTCTCAAGAAGTTTATTGGGGATGCATTCTTAGTAAGAATTTTGAGGAGAAATATGATGAAGGAAAAACATGGAGAGCTAATAGCTATTGGAGATGGTACATATTGACTTGGAAAGACCATTTCCATAACCATCTTTCAGCAAGGATAGATATGTTCTGACATTCATTGATGCTTTTTCCTGATACACATAGGTTTACTTTCTCAAATAGAAGTCTAAGGTCTTTGAGTATTTTCAGGATTTCAAAACATTTTATGATAAAAACAATTAGGAAAGTTCATAAAGATTCTACGTACATATAATGGGGGTGAATATGTCAACCATCACTTTGAATAGTTTTGTGCTTTTCAAAGTATCAACATGCAACACACAGTTCCTTAGCAGAATGGTGCCACATGATGCAAGAATAGGTCCTTGAAGGAGATGGAAAATTGTATAAAACACTCCAAATCTTTGGCACCTCAATACTCAGCAAAGTCCCAAGGTCATCAACTATGCATGTTACATCCAAAACCAAGTTCCTCACAAAGCTATAAAAGGGGTATTCCTTTTCAACTGTGTTACCTAGTTCACTTGTTTTAGGGACGGACCAGGGTTGGGTTCGAATCGATTCTTGGTTCTGGTCCAGTTCACTTGTGGGTTTGCCCAGGGTTCGAACCCAAGCAGGCTAGTTCGTCTGGGCTAAACCCAGGTCGAACCAGGGCAGACCAAGGCAGACCAAGTGTGAACCAGGTACATTTCCACTGAGAAACATTCTATAATTTAGTGCGGAAAACATTTTTTACCTAATTTGAATAAGATCTTTAACATTACAAAACAAAATTTGCTGAAGTTCAGATATTTATTACATCAAATTAAACTAGCCCTCAAGATTTCTTCCAATGAAATTTTATATCCAATTGCTGATAATGACCCCTGTCCGATTAATTGGAAGCTCTCTATATTGATAAATCACATATTTTAAACATTAAACAATATCTTCAATAGGTGAAGGGAGTTGCAAGCTACTTTTTTAACATTTTTCAAGTAGGATGTTAATTACAAACAAACAAGCTCTCTGTACAATGAAAAAGTAATAAGCATTTGAGGACTTGAAAAGCAAGAATGTTATTAATGCAGCTGATCCCATTGGCATTGGCACTATTTCTAAATCAACTAATGCCTTTGATGATGAAGAAGAAGAAGATTTAGATAATCCATTAGATGATTGAAACTTAGTATTAAAGTTCCAATTGTTAAAAGTCAAAACAACGATACTTGAACTCAATATTATTATTATTTTAATATTTTGATGTTGATATGATGCTATGATTACAAGTTTATGGTGTTTTTGTTGATTTTATGATACTACGTGACATTCTAATCTTCATACATATGTATGTGTGTGTGTGTATATATAATTTTTACATGTTTTGGTACTAACAAACCCAAACCCCATTTCAAAATTTTGTCGTACCGGCGAACCAGTTTTTCGAACCCGGACTTGAACCCTAACCGACAACTTATCTTTACTTGGACTGGTTAGAAACCCACAATTAAGCACTTTCAAGTGTTTAGTTCTCCTGAATGGACCCGCATTCCATTAAAAAAATGCAATGCTATGGATCCAAAGAGCAAGCCTTGCATATTTGTTGGGTATCTAGATGATGTCAAAGGCCATCGGCTCTCCATCCCACCATTCATGAGTTGCTCATTAAAAGAGTGTTTGTTTTGAGATCCCTTCCAGTTCTTCTCCTTTCACTTCTCCATCCACTATCAAATTGGATAAATTGCATCATGATGACAGCTTTTCAAAGGATCTTAATCTTCCTAGTCTTGATGAGGAGTCTTCTTCCTCCACTTCAAATGGCGACAATGATGATGAGGATTCACATTCCTCTCCATTCAGCAGTTGATGATTCTCCTCCAAACTTTCCAACCACAACACCTCTTTAAGATCATCAGCTATTTGAGTCAACAAGTGATTGGGTCGGTGATCCATCAAATACAAGAACAAAGTCACAGTTTCAGCAAGTTGCACGTCTCTTCATTGCTTTGGCTTCTAATTCAGTCTTCTCATGAAGCTTCAAGTATTCTTGAGTGGGATGCAAGAAGAGAACGATTCCTTAGAGAGGAATCACACATGGGATTTAGTCTCTTCCTACTGGAAAGGAAACTTGTTCGATGCAAGTGGATCTATTAGGAAAAAATTGCAATAGATGGGTTGACTGACAAGCCTAGGGCTCTCTAGATCTCAAAAGGATTTTCCCAAGTTCTAAGGTTTGACTACTATGAGAAATGTGCACCAATTGCTTAGATGAATTCCACCTGACTTGTCCTTGCTATAGCTGCAACCCATTGTTGGGTAGTTCATCAAATAAATGTGAAGAGTGTCTCTCTTTACAGTGACCTTCACGAGGAAATTTATATGGAGCAATCACAAGGATTCCTATGATATCCTTCACTTGTTTTCCGTCTTCGAAAGTTTTTATATGGCCTCAAATGATCTATTAGGAAAAATTTGCAGTAGATGGGTTGACTGACAAGCATAGGGATCTCTTGATCGCAAAAGGATTTTCCCAAGTTCTAAGGTTTGACTACTATGAGAATTGTGCACCAATTGCTTAGATGAATTCCACCCAACTTGTCCTTGCGATAGCTACAACCCATTGTTGGGTAGCTCATCAAATAAATGTGAAGAGTGTCTCTCTTTACAGTGACCTTATGAGGAAATTTACATGGAGAAATCACAAGGGTTCCTATGAGATCCTTCACTTGTTTGTCGTCTTCGAAAGTCTCTATATAGCCTCAAATTGGCTCCTCAAGCTTGGTATGCCAAGATGTACTCCTTCCTTTTGCAATAGGGTTCACTCAATGCCATTCTAATCCAAATGTTTACATTCTCCATCAGGATAAACTCTTACATTTTTGTTTCTCTATGTTGATGACTAATTGATCATAGGAAGTAACTCATCCACCATCAAGGTGGTGAAAATTGCTTTACATGATAGGTCTATGACATCAAACTTGGGTCTATTGCATTACTTCTTGGGGATTGACATCACTCAATCATCTTTCGATATCTTCCTTGCACATCCCAAGTACACTCTTGATATGCTCTCTAGATTTTGCATGGTTGACTTAAGCCTATATTGACTTCATTTTTATCAAGGTTCAAACTTGAGGCTCAAAGTTCTTGACCCTTGGTTGATGGCACTTTATACCAACAGCTTGTCAGGAGTCTCATCCACTTGACTCATAAAAGACATAACATTTCATACATTGTGGACATGGTCTTTGAATTCATGCAACAACCATATGACTTGTATTGGAAAGATGCTAAGCATATCCTCTATGTAGTCAACTTACAATGTCTATTGTTATGTTAGATAATATTTGTTATCCAACAATATATTAATTGTTTGTATTAAGTTGGTTGTCACTCTTGGGTAGCTACAAGTGTCGGTTAACGGTTGTGCTCTTGGCAACTATCGAGTCCTTTAAATATGTTGTATATCGTCAAACAAAGTAGTATGGTGTAGTTGGATGAACTGTAATCCTTGGCTGACCATCTCTGGTCTTCTTCTTTGTAATGATTTCAGGGGCCAATAAAGACATTTTACTCATGTATCTGGTATGCACTGCCATCTTTATTATTGCTTTAGGCATTTACTTTATCAAATATGGGATTTAGTATGCAATGAGCATGGCTATTGACTTGGTGGGACAAATAGATTCGGATTGGCCAATCGATTTTGAGGATCACAATTCTACTTCAAGTTCTTGCTTCTCACTTGGTTTTAGTTTAATTTGTTGCTCAAGCAAGCAAGAACCTGCAATTCCTCTTTCTTCTACAAAGGTTGGGTACTGAGGGGTAGTTAACGCCACCACTAAGGCTATTTGGCTTCAGAATATTCTCATTGAATTTGACATACCACCCAAAAATCCTACAGTCAACTTTTGTGATAATCAAAGTGCAATACAAATCTCAAGGAATATAGTTCATCATCAAAGAATGAAACACATTAAGATACATATGCACTATATTCAGAGATGATTTAGGAAGGCATCATTGATCTTAAGTATTGTTCTACATCAAAACAAATTGTAGGCACGTGCACCAAACCCTTCATGGAAAGAAAGTTCGTTTGCGAGCTTTGTTGGGGGTACAACAAGTGTCTACTTTAGTTGGGACTTCTTAGTTCGTCATTCTTTTCTCCCTCTATTTGTCGGGGGGGGGGGGGCTAATGCTNGGGGGGGGGGGGGACTAATGCTCTTATGGGGAGGTCTCTATGTACATGGATACCTCGTCAAGCTCCATTTGTTGAGACCCATCGTTTCACCCACCTAACCCATGCTTAATCGGGGTGTTTAGCTTTTTTATTTTCCTTATGTAAAGGGTATTTATTTTTTCCTACACAAACTATTTAAGTTTGCTTAGGTTTATTACACTTAATTAGTATGATAACATGAGGCGAAATACATTAGCTACATGTGTCACTCTGTCTCCCTCACATAGGTAGTTGAGTTACACATGCACCTTTGGTTTTATGTGCCACCTCTCAAACCACTATTTTGTCTTCACCTAAGGAGGTTATGCCACATGTTTTAGAATTTACCAAGTACGTAAAACCTCCCATCTTTTATGGGTAGTTGGAATTAATGCACTCCTTGGATGTAAGCACCCTTATTTTGCTATATAAACAACATTGTCCTCTCACCTTCATTAGTTCGATAACTTCTTTGTTGAGAGTGACAAGGTTATTCTCAAAATTCACTTGCATAGTCTTTATTTTCTCTTTTTCAGATTCTCTCCCTATTCTGCTATTCTGATCTTTGACTTGCATGTAATCTATGACCGACATCAGATTTTGGCTCAGTTCTTGCTGTTGGAAATGAGATAAGTAACTGAGAGGGGAGGGGTGAATCAGTTACTTCAAAACAAATCCTTTGTCCCTTAGATGTCTTAAATACTTTAACACTGTTACTCGGTTAATTAAGATATTCTTCTGTAACTCGGGTGTCAAAACAATCTTTATAATATCCAATGCAATTATACTTTAGTGATTAAGTGCAAAAACATAAAGCATAAAACAAATAACATATACACAGGTGACACCAAGATTTAACGTGGAAACACAATATAGGAAAAACCACCAATGTAACTGGTTACTGTTTTTCACTCTTCTGAAGTGAGCCCTGTTAGGAGCCAACCCTGTTAAAGGTTACAATAACACACTGTTAGGTGTGACCTTGTTAAAGGATTTAATCACCTTGTGAGGAGTGGCCTTGTTAAAGGTCTTCAACACTTCAACATAGAAATGCTACCTTGTGAGAGGATTTACAAAAAGATTGTTAAGTCTACTCTGTTAAGAGATTTTAGATCACTGCTACAATTGTTAGAGAGTAACAATGAATTGACTTGTATGTGTAAGCAACTGTCTTTGCTGATTCAGATCTCTTTTCTGATTTTGACTGGATCCTTGCTGATCAGATGTTTTGTTGCAGCTCCAAGTGACCTATACTCAAATCCTATCCGATTTCGCCTTCACTCTTCAAATCACAGAATTCCACACTTCTGCTTTTTTACTCTTGCACTTGCACACATTCAATCCAAACTTGACCTTTCATATATATGGTAAGCCCTGTCAAGTCGGCTTGAATATACTTCTAAATAATAAATCACAATTCAGTCGGCCTCATATAACCAATTAATTATAGAATATAAATCATTGTTAGTCGGCTGCCACTGAATGCCCGACCATGACTGAAATGCCCGAGTGACTCGGTCAACACTGAACTTCTTCAATGCCCGACTGAACTCGGTCAACACTAAAATAACTCATTCTATTCACCAACTATGCGCGGTCTAAATGTAGACATTTGTGTAACATCACTACATAAGTGTAAATACATGTGTAACATCAATGACAATACACAATTGAATAATTGTCTTCAACACTTGCTTCTCGCAGAATCTAACAGTGTGTATTTTTTTCTTAAGAGTAGAGTTGATAAACCCTAACTCTTTAGGAATGACCTTGAAGCCCTTATCCTTAGGTTCCTCATAAGAGATGTCCAATTCAATAGGATATTTATTACCATGAAGAGACTAGATTTCAAAAAGGAATTGCTGCCATTACATTCATTGACTGTGTTATCCATTTAATATTTCCTTGATGGAAATAAACTTTGTTGCATTATAAGGAAGATATTCTCTTAACATCTTTCATTAATTTGTTAAAACTTAATTGCATAAGCAGCTTGCTTGGACACTCTTAGTTACATTTATCATTAAGGGTCATTTAAAAGGTAGATGCTAGTGTAAAAGCCCTGATAACTATCGTAGGTTTGTTTCCGCAACATTTTAATAAATAATATCTCTCGACAAGCAAGTAAATATACATGTCGGCCTATAAGATACAGTTAAGAACAAACTTGTCCCAAGAACTCTACAATTAGTTCTTACAAATTCACACAAATGTCAAGAATGTTAGAATACTTGGGAGAACCAAAGTTGAATATGGGGAATACCTTGCACACATTCTCATCTTCAGCCTCAACAGAGTAGAAATAAAATAAAGTAGTAGAACCTTTGGAAGTTGATTACACTTTATAATCCACAGTCAAGTACTAGAATTATTTTTAAAATTAACACAGGCACATTCGAAGTGTTTTTTATTATCTTAGCTCGAGAAGCAAATTATTATGACCCTATTGCTGGGCCTCATTAGATTTAAATTACGATAAGTTTACCTTCAAGCAACAAAATGTATGACTCTCATACATGACCATTTTAAGTTTTTTAATTATCAGTGGCTATATTATTTCAGTACAGTAGTCATTTTTTTAAAATAAATATCTAGACTGACTTGTACTTATGCCATTTGAGAATTAAGTGATGTTAACAGCATTCATGCAAACAATTGTGATTTGTCTACTCAAGAGTACAGACAGAAACATTGGCATTGACACATTAACACATAGATGAACATTAGTTGTTAATAGATGAACGTGGACACCAGTACTTTCCATTAAGATGTCCACAAGTTTTCAAGCAACTGATATTCAACAATCAAGCAGTCATAAAATTAGAATCATTATTGGAATAATAGTATATGACTTTAAGTAGAGGACAAATGTTTTCCTTATGCAACTAAAGAATGAAGCATATAACATGCATAAAAATGAAGTAAAATTTTAAACCACTAATATGAGGCATTAATACCATTTTAAAAAAACCTTAACATATTTCAATCTTGGTAACAGCTGTGGTAGCACAGACATACAACAACATTATACCGGTCACCATTAATGTTTTCTATTCAAATATGTCAACTTGTCATGTACTGGAAATAGAAAGATGCACTCAAGCTGGTCAACCCATATGTAAGAAAACATAAAACACAAATGCAGGCAGAAAGAACTTAAAATAAGACTTAGAAACAGTAAATGAGAAATGCAACTTATTATTAGAGACAGATGAATGGACACATACCAGCTGCACCAAGTTTATCTGCAAGCTTTTCTATCATTTTAAAATTTTCTGCATTTTTTAGTCCTCGACCTCCAGTGACAACAATCCGTGCATTGCCCAAATCCGGTCGTTCAGTATCCTGTGATGTTTGCTTCAACCAAGTGGACCTCCCAATGGGCTCTACAATTCATAAAATATGTAGGTTAAATAAATGGAGTAATAAACATGCATGAAGTCCATTAAAAAAACTGAGTCATACATGAGCAAAAAGTATATTTAATATTACAAACTAGAGTATCAAGCCCAGACCTCCGTGAGAAGGCCACTTCACAGTGAAATATACGGTACAAATTTGGAGACACAAAGCTGATAAGCACATAACTAACAACATTTGCAGACAGAAACAATCCTTGTCCTTAATATGAAACAATAAATGCTTTCATTGAGAAAATAAATTATTTTTATATCTTGCTTCCTTCTAGTAATCTGGATATTGAGCATCAGTGTCTAAAAGATACTGAGATGGATGCCACTTGGCTACATGTACAACTTAAAGTTTCATCACGGAATTGATATAGAGAAAATGGCATTAGTCCTTCTCATATTAACTTGAACTTAATGCAAACTAGCATTCGCATGAGTCTGATGTTTCCACAGAGATTACAAAATGATAAAGATTGACAAACAAAAGCAGGTAGTCCTCAACCTCAGTTGGCTTCATGACATCTCTTGCTTTGTACATGAAATAAAAAACTAACAACAATGACTTTTGGATAAACAATAAATTTGCATTAAAGTTGCTTCCTTATCTGAAATTCCCTGGGAAGGTTTTGAACTGATCCCTGTATCCAGTGATGTGTCTGGATGCACCACTATCTATTATCCAAGTACATTTGTTAGAATTCAATTCACTTGCCAAGGCTAAGAAGAAAAGTGAATTTTATGTTCTTTTCACTTCAGCTAGTGCTGCTTGTATTTCATTTTCATTACTAGATCCCATTCCTCTTGAAATTAGTCTGGATTCCTCTTGAGTACAATCATTCTTTAGTTGCTCGAATTTGGGTAATGGGGGTCTAGTGCTTATACATTGAATGAAGGTTTCCCGTGAGGTGGGTAAACCTTTGAGAGCAATTAGAGTGAGTTCAGTGTCTTCTGCTTTATTTCCAATGCAAAGGAGTTGATCTCTTATTTCGGAGATTCTCAGGAAGTATGAAGTGATAGTTTCTCCTTTGTTCATTTTCATATTTAGAAGTTGATTTTTCAGAGTTAGAATTCTACTAGC
>MU227359.1:264904-282987 GCA_018584345.1 Thuja plicata
CTCTAATTTGAGTTCCATAAGAAGAGAGGTAAGTCGGGTTCTCCAAGATATAAAATTTGAAGGACCTTCTAATCTATCTTCCATTCTCATGCAATGAGCCATCTCTAAAGAATTATGCTCAAGAATTTCATAATTTGAAAATATGCTCAACTATAGATTTTCTGAGGTTTATATTTTATCTCCTTTTAATAACCTTGCTGCTCTGATACCATGTTAAGGAAATATGGATCAATATAAGATATAAAACTGAATGGTTGTTGTAGAATACAATTGCCTTTTCTATTGATTGATTCTACAAAATATAATGACTATATATATTGAATCTAAAGGATGTGAATATGAAAAGACATGACTCATCATATTAAGTTATATGACGAGTCATGACTGTTCATATTAACATATTGTATAACTTATGATTATCGTTTTTATGCACATAGTAAATCGTATATCATAAATCGCATAGCCAACGTATATCGAATGGCACGTTTAATATAGTCGGACAGTCACGATACTATCGTGACTGTCATATACTAACAGTCCGATAGTATCGTGACTGTTCGTATATAACAGTCACGATACGTGACTTCCTTTGCATACTTGGCCGATAATCATATTCGACCATTAAGTCAATTCAATAACAATTAAGTCGATTCAATAATATTACTTTATTTTATATTATATTATATTATATATATATATATATAATAATTGAATATGTAGTATATATTAATATGCTTATAAGTGAAACCATATATATATATATATATATATATATATATATATATCATGATTGTCTCGTCGTTTATTAAACACGAACGAACAATACTTTAACATAAATAACGAATGCTACAAGTATATGCCTTCTAGAGAAAATAATTTGCTTTCCATTGGCATGAGCATGAAAAAACAACAAACCTGCATCTAGGTTTGAGACATCAATATTTGAAACTGGAGCTGTATCGAAATTTGATTTGGCTGATAAAAATGGGAATGAAGTTGGCCTAATTGTCATCATGCAGGGGCCAGATCCAACATAACGGATGGTAGAAAGAGCATTTCCAGCATAAATTGGCCTGAAAAATAGAAGAAGGTTGAAATCAGAAAGAGAACTAAAGCAACAAATGATCCCGTCAAAATCTTAAAATGCATGCATAATGTATTTAAATCTGGACTCACAAAAAATAATGTTGTCAAATGCAAAAGTGATATATCGTAGATAATGATTTCATATGGCTAAAAAAACACCATTAAATGGTAAACCTACCATGACATATTGTTGGCAATCTGAGTCGTGAAAAGGTGGAGAGAGAGAGACAGAGAGAGAGTTTTAAACAGGTGATAAAAAAGAAGGCAAGATAATTACTGACAATTTGTTAAACATGGCGTAACAAGACATGTGGATTTACCAATTAGACAATACTGAATAAGAGTATCACTTAGTGTACTAATGTTTGATTCAGAATCCAATCTATTTGTCAAAAAAAGAACTCTGTTGATTATATGGACTTTTATTCCCTTATGATCAACAAGCTCTGGACTAAACCTGATCAAACTATTTGAAGTTTCTAGTGTACTTGTATTCCTAGAGAGATAAAGATAAAAGAAACTTGATCTATAAGAAATATGGAATCATAAAAACCTTGAAAAAAATGTTAAGAAGAATCATTATCACCAAGTCCAGGAAATTTTAGAATCATAATATCAATAACTGAGGATAAACATTAATAGAATGGACAAACCGTAAGAAACTATAAGACTGCATTACATGTAATGAACCAAGGACTGATCTGATGATTATTCTTCTTATTTGAAAACGCCAAAAGGGGAAGTACTATGTGTTAAAAGTTGGAAAATTACAGTCAGAGGATTAAGCAAACAGTGCTAATAAAATACTGATAGATAACAACTAATATGGATAAAAAATATACCAAATTGTGGTTAAATGCATCATGCAAGGTTTTGGTTAATCGTGAATATCATAAATAGGAAAGAATTCTGGCATTTGGAAGTTGTACCTATGGTACAACCATAGTGAGTTCTTCCAAATTATTCCCTTAAAGGAGTCCTCTCATATGCCAAACCTATCAGGATGGCCTGTTTGGGACCTAAAAAATTTCCTTTACCCTCCCATTTCAATCAATGAAAAAGAATCTAGCTATACCCTGTCTATTTATTCAATGCAAAAGAGAATATGTCCCATGCACGTGTAATGTTGTTTAGATGATTCTTATTTATTACATGTGCATAGTACAAGATTAGTGTTATAATGTATGCCAACTGACCAACTTATGACAGAAAACTGACCCATTGAAACAAGTAAAATCCCTTTAAGCCATTATGTTTGCCTTTGATCATAGATCAAAATGAAATGAAATGAAATTTTAGTAAAATCTCCAAGTAAGCGACAAACACTTCAAAAGGATTGTAAATTTGTAATTGATTACATACCAAAAAATTAGAAGGAGTGGTCAACAGAAATCCATTAGTAAACTCAATTGCTTAGAAGGTAAAACAGCTTTTTGAATCAAAGTGCTCAATAGAGCTACAAAAAACAAAGACAAGAACACTAAAAGAAAGAAAATGGCAACTACACTAAGCAATAATTGTTCACACACATCTAAAACCAAAAAAAATAGTTGAGCTAATATGAACATTGAAAACTAGTATCAGCCTGTCAGTTCTGATCCTCTTGTATGATAAATAAGTGACAAGGCAACTCTATGGATGTACCCTCCACTAAGGAGACACCTCCTATCTAAATCAAGTCCAAAAGAAATAATGGCACATATATCAAACTGTCATGATGCACCAAAGCCAATATGGAATTCCATGTATCTTCTAATAGAACTTTTATCTACATTAGTTTCATAATGAGACATGGAATCAATGATGAGATGATCTATTATGTCAAATTTCAAACTTGCCACAATATTTACAGACCCAGAGAATTCCAATAAATTTGATACTCAATCTTGATTCAAAGCAAGTGAAGTTAGAACAAACCCAGGCTAGCCCAAAGCAAGCACTAATCCATGGGACAGTCTCACATATTGTAAGAACCCCTTGTCAATCTTTCCTTATTTTTTTGTTTTGATGGTTTGTTTTTTCGTCAAATACTTTGCCTGCAAGTGACTGAGTTCTATTTTCTGATTTTTTATGGTTTTGTTTTGTTTGGGTTTGATGGATTTCAGTGTCAAAACATTTGCATAAAACTAACCACAACTTAACATAAACAAACATTAAACATTCAGCCTCAAATCTGATTTTATTTGTACTATATCAGGTCTGAATACAACTCAGATCAGGTCTGATACAATTTATTCCAGACTACAACAATTCATAAAATGGACATACCCGAGATAAGGTATTGTCGGAGACTTAAGATATGCAGTGATATATTTGTCCTATGGCACTCAAGGGCATAAAATGACTTGTGAAGATGTGCAGGTCTGAAACACCCTATAAATTTCTGAAAGGCATCAAAGGACAGTATAATCTTCAAGTATAATTATCCATCCTTGGTACAATCTTAGATTATTCAGATCTGCAATTAATTATTTCAAAATGCTTCTTTCAAAATAAGCTTTGCCCACAAATTTCACTTATTTTGTTCTCCAAACCCTAGCAGTTGTAGACCTGCAAATAAATGACATTTCCAGCTCTTCCTCAATGCCAAATTCCTATCAAACCCTCCAAAGAGATTTCCAGTTGAAATCTCCAACACCCTGATAATGAGCACAATAGTGAATTCTAGATGAATCCACACAAAAGATGGATTTGGGTTTCCGTCTAAACCACCGAGAAACTCCAAGGGTTTTCATCCTTAGATTTCCAACATTGAAAAACAAGCTTCCAAACTTCTCAAAGAGAAAAATAAAATAAACCAAGTATACCAGATGACTTCCTCAAATCTCCTTTTAACAATCCTCTCAGGAAGTTTCCGGAAACCCTATTTAAATTTCACCCTTTTAACATTTTAACATTCAACTTGCATATGAGAAATAATAATAAAGTGACCCGTCATATAATTTATTCATTAATATAAAGTCACTTTAATATCCTTATATCTCCATATGTTGGTGTAGACACTAACTAGGCTATAATACTTTTGTTAGTGGTTGGGTAGTGTAATAAATATTTGTTCCGAAACATTGTCAATTATCAACGGTAGGCAGGCTTAACCAACCGTTGAGTCTATATATATTCATGCCAGAACAAAGTTAGTGTTATACCTATGGTACAATGAATAGATATAACATTTATGCCATTTACGTGTTATATGATTATGTGCTACTTCTGTTCATGAATGTTATGTCATTGGTAGTAGATAATGCAATATTGTTGTATAGTCAATTCTGAGTACACGGTACAAACCAATTCGAGTTAGGCATCTAACATTTTGGCGTGGTTGCCTAAGTTCGAACTTGGAGGTCTAAGGAAGTAAGGATAGGCGGGATGGTGGCATAATGGGTCGTACCTTTGACCAGCAAGTACTGATAACGGACAGTAATGTGGAGGACAACGAAGTGACCCGAGAGGATCAGTTGACACATTATTTGGTTCACGTGTGGGACGTATCAGTTGACAAGTACGTACAGCAAGAGGCCCAGAAGAGAGGTCCCCACTGGCACAGTACGTGCCGAACTCACAGTGAGCGGTCCTATGTACGATCTTCTGGGCAGCCTTCCAAGATTGTTGGCTCGCACATTGGTGGAAGTCCAAAAACAACGTGAGGCAAGGGAGAGGGACCACCGCATGCAACAAATATTGCAACAATACGAAGAGAGGAACCAGAGGAAGGAGGAACCGCGCGACACAAGTAGGCGCTGCACCACTGGCAACTCCAATAATTAATGCCCAACTTGACAAACAAGGATAGAAGTTGACACACTAGGGTAGAGACAGAAGCAGAAAGGGAAGCAGAAACCGCTGTCAGAAGGTCGCTGTGAATCTAAGAACAGAGTGAGAGGTGACAACGCCTGCAAAGACTAGCATAAGTATCTCTCAATCCTCCACAACGACGGAGTGGCACTTGTACGGGCAGTGAAGGCATAACACAATCCACGAGGCAGGACGGGGAAGAGATTGCAAAAGAATTACTACTTTTGGGCATTTCAGGGGTCAAGAAGGGTCTGACGCAGACAGTTGGGGAGGTGACTCCGTACCAACCGAACCCTTTGTGCACTCTAAGGAAGACAATAGTGAGGAATGTTAATGTTTTCAGATTCTAACAAGGAATATACAATCTATAGAGATCTTTCATAAACTAAGCACAGGATATAAATAAGTAATCACAAAGAAAGAGAGATAGTACCCGGAAGTCAAATTTTGGCAAAGCCTTCAATCTCTCCAATGTCTCTTTCTGTGAATATCGAATTAGCCCACCTAGGGCTTCTCCCAAGTCTGGTTCAAAAACTGTTACTAATCAGGGCTCAGATCTGGTCCATACTGCACTATATATATATAATGAAGATGTCCTCCTTAACACTATTATCTATAATAGATAAGTTCCTGAATCTGCCCTTTAAATAGACTAACGTTTCGCTCCCTCTATGGTGTCTACTAATTGCAGGTTTGAATGCAATTTTCAGTGCCTGTACTAAATCAATTCGCCCATCTAATTGAGACTTAACATGGAGGTTCGAATACTGAATTGACTCAGCTATTCCAAGTTTGCCAGTTCAAGAATGATATCGGAATTTCAAGTGCTGGACAGAATTCGCTCTTATTGAATTTGCTCTTATTTAATCCTTGATCCAAAGCCTTGAACTCGCTCTCTAAATTTGCTCATCAAGGTGGATACAATGCTAATCAACCAAGCATAATTCGCTGCTCTAAGGATTCAATGCAAGGAAGAGATCAATGTTTAATGCAGATTTGATTCTTGAAGGAAGAAGCACATGTTATGTTTTTGATATGCTTTTCCTTCAAGGATTCGATTGCATATATATGTGTGTGTTTTGGAAACTCTACCTCTTCTAGAGGTAGCCGACTTGGGCCCTTCCAAGTCTTTTAAATAAAATACCTTTATTTATTGTCCCATACATAAGCCGACTTCTTTAGCAATAATAATAGCCAACAATAACTTATATAATTTATTATTGCAAGTCGTCCTCTTGTCATTTTACTTTAACATTATTATTTCAAGATCAAAACATTAACAAGGAAAGGATCCTTGAGGGAGAGGTAGCAGACCTATTTGAGAGTACCTTGCGTGGCATTGGGAACTTGGCTATTTCGGAAGAACCAAGGATAGGGAGAACAGAATCTAAAACTCCGGGGAGGTGCAAGTATCGGTACTACGGGGGAGGTAACCAAGGCGTGGACGACAGAGGTGGAAGGGTAGAGGACTCACAAGTGGCTGAAGGTGCAAGAGACACACAACGATGCGAAGGGGGAACTGAACCACCTAAGTCTAATAACACGCGCGGTGCTGACCGTAGGAGAAAAATGGTTAACACCCCGGAGAAGCAGAAACTCCCCAGATTTTGCGGGGATGGATCGAAGGACCCGACCCGCCACTGTAAAACTTGTGTAACCATATGGGAAACAAATGGCCAAGACAATCAGGACTACTGGTTGAAGGCCTTCCCCGCTACCTTGAGAGGGGTTGAAATTGATTGGTACACAAACTTGCCCACTAGCAGCAGGACAACTTGGAAGGATCTGCAACAGGCGTTCCAGGAAGAGTTTAGATTACTTCGTGATGATGACGAAGTAGTAGCAGAGATTTACAATACACGACAAGGATAAAATGAAACCGTACGGGCCTACCACCGTAGGCTAAAGGAGCTCATTGGTAAATTGGAAAACCAGCCCGCAAACAGTTTGAAGAAGAGGTGGCTCATCAAGTGACTAACTCTGTCTCTTCGAAAGAAAATGAAAGTGGTACTTCCTTCCGACTACACAAAGGCTTACAATCGGGCAATGGATATTGAAAGTGAAAGTAAGACTTCTAGAGGGAAGAAAAAAATTAGTGACGATGACAGTATAGCTAGCGACAGTGAAGGGGAGTCCCAGACCATACAAGCACTCTGGAAGGATATGGTGAGAATGATGAAAGAGATGTGAGCAAACAAAGAAACAAATGTTATGTTGTGGTGACTGATCAGGAAAGTATTGGGCCTTAATTTGCGGGCCGACGTGTTGTAACCCTAAAGTGGCATAAAGATTGTATAAATCCGCTTAGGGTTAGGGTTTTACGTTATGTAATGTTTTTGCTTCTTACAGCGGTATTGAGCTGTAAGGGATAGTGTATTGCGATCAGATTGTAATCACTGGATAATAGAAAGATTGGACTTGTTGTTTGGTGGACGTAGCCCAGGGATTGGGTGAACCACGTTAAATCTTTGTGTATTGTGTTCTCTTCTGTTTTGGTCGTATATTTTTCTGATATTGGTTATATTAATGCAAGTAATTGTTAGATTTTTGTCTAGTTAATACTAACAACAAAGGAGGGTAAGGAATTGTGGTGCACTGAATGCAAAAGCGAGGGGCATACCAAGACCAATTGCACAGAAATCTTTCAGTGACATCTGCCTGGGACACTCCATCAAGGAGTGCCCGTACAATTTAAAGGCAAGGAGCACTCAAGTGCTCTTCACCCAAGGAGAACACGCAACGCTGCCCACCACACCACCAAAACCAGCGAATTCCAATGCCTCATCGGGCGGGTATCGGAACAGCCAACGAGGAAGCAATAATAACAGCAACACTAACACACCAAGAAGCCACATCCAATACGACTCGAAAGGGCAACCCACGATATAGTGCAGGAGATGCAATGAGTGGGGCCACTTCGCGCGGGACTGACAGAGAGGGCAAGGTGGTGGAAGCTTGCTGTGCAAATGGTGTGGCCCGGCAACCACAAGGAAGCTGACTGTCCAAAGGGGAAGGGAGTGAATCTAATAGACGTCACACGTCCAGAGGAAGAAGTCCTAGCAATTACAAGACTACAAGAGAAAAGAGCCATGTACCCTAATCCACGTACGGAGAAGGAAAGATTGAAGGAAGCTAGAATGGAGACGGTACTGGCGATGGAGAAAGAACGGAGGCGGACACATGGCACGACCAGTACCCCTGTAGGGTCAGCATCAGAAGCCAACATCATACAGCAAATGCTACAGGCAACGGTCCCAATACGAGTGGCAGACCTACTGGAGACACTACTACTACTGAAGGTGGCAATCACCAACATTGGTGATACACACAGCGGTTAAGAGGTTAGCAACCAGGGGACAAATGAGGCAGAAAAAGAAGGCCCCGGAAAAGATACTTCCACAAGTGGTACCACAGACCCTATGTTGTTGGCAGTGGGTGTTGGACGGACACCGGCAATGGTGGAAATGGAAATCATGGGTTGTACCCTCACCAACACCATTGTGGATGGAGGGTCTGGGGTAGATGTGCTTCCAGAAGAGACATGGAAGACCCTCGGCAAACCAACACTCTGGCTGCCAACCTTCCACTTGGTAGGCACCGACCAACATGGTATAAAACCAATTGGGACAATCATGGCCTAGAAAGTAATTATTGGGACCCAACAATTCTTCCTTTACTTTGTGGTCATCTCCCTGGAAAAGAAGGGATACGACGCCCTCCTTAGCATAGGGTGGTTCATCACAGCAAAGGCCAACCACAATTGGAAGAAGAACACACTCTTCATCGAGAGCGAAGGGAAGAAACATGTCATCGACCTCCAAAACCAAACAGTGAGCCAGGAATTGGCATTAGACTCTGAATCCGATGAAGGGGAGTATGGTGAAGGAGGGATGGATCCTGATGATGGAGTATTGAGGCTAGGGAATTGCTCAGAAGATGACACCAGTTCACTCAATGGATTATTTCATTGGTAGATGGAGGACTATGTAGTGTTTCACCCCAATTGCAATGTACTAGAAATTCTAGAGATCGAAGCCGAAGAAAAGGATACTTTCCCTCCAGATTACAGACAGTACAAGGTGAGGCGAGGGTGGATGACACCCCGGCCCATCAATTCGAAAGGGACAAGGCATTCAAGTATGAAGAACTCAGCATAGAAAAAGTAAACCTGGGGAAGTAAGATGATCCCAAGGTGATCCTTATCGGGGACGACTGGGACCCCGTATAAAGACAACAGCATTCAAGATATTCCTGGAATACAAGGACGTACAAGGACCTGAAGGGTGTACCGTCCGAGTTGTGCGTCCATCGAATCCCCCTCGTGCCAGGAGCACACCCCATACGGAAGAGACCGTACCGCATGAACAAGAATTATGCGGCTAAGGTACAAGAGGAAACCGAGAAGATGCTTGATGCGGGGATCATTTTCAAAGTGCAGACAAGCGACTGGGTGTTGTCGATTGTCATCTCTCTAAAGAAGGAAGCCAACCAAATCCGAATTTGTGTCGACTTCAGAAGCCTTAACGTTGTCACAATTAAGGATCCTTTTCCTTCTCATCCCTTTCACTGATAGCATATTGGAAGAAGTGGCAGGACACGAGATGTACTCGTTCATGGATGGGTTTTCTGGCTATAACTAGATTAGCATCGCAAAGGAGGACAAACTAAAGACTACATTTGTTGTGGAAGACAGGGTGTACGCATACAACAAGATGCCCTTCGGCCTATGTAACACACTTGCCACTTTCCAGAGGATTATACTTCATATTTTCGACAAGATGTCCGTGGGGAATTTCAAGGCATTCTTGGATGACTGGTCCATCTACAGCGGAAAGGAAACCCACCTGACCGCTCTGTGTGAGTGTATGGAACGGTGAAGGAAGGCACGACTGGCGCTTAACCCTAAGAAATGTCGATTCATGGTACCCCAGGGCAAGTTGCTCGGGCATATAGTCTGCAAGGAGGGGTTGAAGACTGATCTTGACAAGATGAAAGAGATCATGGAGATGGAGAGCCCAGAGGACATGACAGGAGTAAAGTCCTTCCTCTGACATGTTGATTACTATCAACGGTTCATCAAGGGGTTCGCTGAAATCTCATTACCATTGGAGAGACTCACAAGGAAAGGCTAACAGTTCACGTGGGGTACAGAACAAGAAACATCATTTAAAGAGTTGAAGTCAAGATTGGTGAGTGCGCCAATTCTAGCTTATCCAGACTGGGACAAAGAATTCCATGTCCATGTGGATGCCTCCAACTATGCCATGGGGGCCACCCTGGCACAAGCCAACACAAACGGGGTGGACCACCCAATATACATTACAAGCAGACTACTATCAAAGGCAGAGAGGAATTACAGTACAACAGAAAGGGAGGCCTTGAGCATGGTATATGCCATCCAAAAATTGTGGCCACACCCTTCACATTTTACGTGGATCACCAAGCCTTAATGTACTTGGTGAACAAGCCCATCATACAAGGGAGGATAAGCCAATGGCTCTTGCTGCTTCAGGAATTCACGTTTACAATCATTGTACGCCCTGGGAAGAGTCGTGTCATTGCCGACCAATTATCAAGGATAAAATTAGGAGAACCTGCTGACAGGGTGAACGAGGACTTCTCGGATGCCCACCTATTCCAGATAGTAGTCCTACCGTCCTAGTACGAGCACATTGGCCAATACCTTTCCACTTTCATGTTCCCTCGCGAGATGCCACCGAGTGAGCGGAGGAAGTAGGATCTAAAATGTAAAACGTTCTAACTCGTCAATGGGCTACTGTACAAGATGGGACCCAACCACGTACCACACAGGTGTGTCATGGAGGAAGAGATACCAAGCGTGTTGAAAGAATCTGATGAAGGGTTGGCAAAAGGGCACATGGGGCTGGATGTGACCGCACGAAAGGTACTGCTTGCAGGACTTGGTGGCCAACACTACACACTGATGCCCGAGAGTGGATACTTGGGTGTGATACTTGCCAAAGGACGGGCAAGCCATTAAAGAGGGATTTTATGCCATTATTTCCTTCACAACTGCAGGAACTGTTCAAAAGGTGGGGCCTAGATTTTGTGGGACCTCTCAAGGTGAGTGTCGCACGGCGATGTAGGTACATTGTGGTAGCCACAGAGTACTTGACGAAATGGGCGGAGGCTAGGGCACTCCCTGATAACACTGCAATTAGCACAGTTTGCTTCCTCTATGAGCAAATTGTTACCCGATTTGGCATACCTATATCCATCACCAATGATCGAGTACATTTTGTAAACCAAGTGATCAAAAACATGACATCTGAATTCTGGATATTCCACAACCTCTCAAGTCCATACTACCCTAGGGCAAATGGGCAAGGAATCCACAAATAAAGTATTGGTGTCAGTATTGTACAAGATATGCAGAGTGGAAGAGGGAGACTGGGAAGAGAAACTTCCAGCCGTACTTTGGGCATACTGGACCTCCTACAAGGCAACGACCACACACACACCCTTCCAACTCATGTACGGGAAGGAAGCGGTCATACCAGCAGAGTACACTGTACCGAGTCTAAGGGTAGCAATAGAGAACCGATGGGGAGATACAGAAAACCTAAAAGAACGGCTATACAATTTGATGAAACTAGATGAGAGAAGGATGACGGCATAGTGGGCTATGTAGGTGGCTCAATGGAGGAGGAAATTCTGGCACGACAAACACCTCCAGCGAATGAACTTCCGACCAAGCCAGTTAGTTCTAAAGTATAACTGTCGAAACGAAATCATGCCTGGTAAGTTCAAAATCCATTGGCTTGGACCCTATAAAGTGAGAGAAGTGGGAAATAATGGGGCTATAAAACTTGCAACTCTCGAGGGAAGACTTATCAGGGAACCAGTAAACGGGTCTGAAAATCTACCAGGAAAGGAAGGTACACACTCGAGAGATCAACATGCTAGGGTATGCAACCAAAGGTGACTAGACTATTTGTCGGGACAAGGAGATTGAAGAGGATCCGATAATCAAGAGCCATACGGGCGAGACATGGATTGGGTGAAGCCAATGATGGATCTCAAGGAACGGTTGGTGAGGAAAGACGTGGAGGGTGTTGCAGTCCCAAGAGTGTACAAGCATCTTACAAATGCACTATTCGGACCTCCTGCTCTCTGGGTAAGAATAAATGGGTATTGGAGATGGAAGGCACCTTACGAAGGGAGAAGGGAAGGTTTTGTTGCTTATGACATTGATGAGGAAGTTGAAGAACAACGGAAAAGGGAGCAAGCAACCAAGGGGAAGGTCATGGAAGAAGACTTAGAGGAGGAAATTGATCTAGAAGAATATGATGCCACCCTTGGACCATGTCTAAAAATAATGATAAAGACAGAGGATTTATTTATCATGGAAGGTGACGGATATGTAGACCATCTCATTGCTAAGTGCACAATGAAGGACAAGAAGCACCATACAAAACGAGGACAAATAGCCTATGGAATGTGATACCTAACCTTGCGAGACCCCCCGCTGTGAATGGGGAAGCAGTATGGTACCAAAAATATGGAGGCAAATACATTGACGACAGCTATAACGGAGTGGGCCCACACCTCTAATGGACAAAATATTCGACTTGGAATATGTTGGAACATGCTGCGAGAATGAATGTTATAAAAAGCCACCAGGAACGTGCATGTGGCAATAAACATTAGAAGTTAAACTCAAGTCGAACATGGATCCGAAAGGAACAAAGGGGAAGAGTAGTTTGGAGGATGATAAGGAGAACAGAAAGAGAAGGATAGTCCAAAGGTGAGTGGGCAACCAAAAAAATTAAATCCTTCTTTACAAAGTATTCATGCCAAGAAAACGATATTTTAAAAATGGAAAAAAGTTACATTTAGAAGAAATAATTGAGGATATGGAAAAATAAAGGAAAAAGAAATATGGGGAAAACAAAAAGAAAAAAATTATGAAATAAGAAAAGGGGAAGAATTAAAAGGAAAAATAAGAGAAAAGGGGAAACATGGAAAAGGAAAAATAAAACAAAAAGAAAAAATAGAGACTACCAACTCTATAAAAAGAAATGCAACCTTAATTGAGAGTAAAGGCACCGATTGTATCTCAGAAAGCAACAGCAAAGAAAGCAAAGAGTTGGGAAGAAGTTTCTCTACCGTCGTGTGGGCTCATGCAACAGTGTTTCTACCACCATATGGTGTCGTTGCAAAGCATTGGTTCCTACCACTACCATACGAAATCATTGTTGCAGAACATCTGAAATTGTTTCCAGCATACGGTGGTGTTGAGCAATTTTTTCTACCGTCGAACGAAGTATGGGAACACAAACGGCAACAAACAGCAATCATTGAGCGAAGGTTGAGAAGTTGCAGGTCTACGGAAGAACACGGAGGTCTACGGCAAGGTGGTTACAGTGGATGCTATCTACCACCATATGCTGGACTTTGGGGAATTGTTAACTGCTACCTACCACTGTGCGGCGCTAGACTTTGGAGAAACGGGGAAGTTGGAAGAGGCGGTTGTGTTGAACGGCGTATACAACTGTCCGGTGTTGGAGGCTATCTATCATTGGGTGGCCCTTACTCTATCTGCCATCTACCACCGTACGGTGCTGGTGGGTATCTACCGTCGAGTGGCTCTTGCTCTGGCCGCATACGAGTTCCACCTCCAAACAGTGGTATTTATTATGTACCCTCTCTACCTCCAAACGGTCTTCACTCTGGACACTCTTTGCCTCCGAATGGCACCTCAGGTTAGCGGCATCTACCATCGTACAGCATGTGGAGTTTGAAAAAAAAAATCCAACTCAACACACAGACTTTGGCTCACCCTGTGCGGTAGCACCCATCAGCGTACGACACCAGTAGGCAATTCTACCATACGGTAGGTAGAAGCTATTGTACACGGACAAAGGAGGTGTAACGGTTTTGAGATTCAGTTAAAACGAGATAACCGCAAACTTGCACAACCGAAAAAACAAATGGTGATTGTCAACTTTGGAGACACCAGATACACAGGAAATCATCATACTTCCAAACCATAGAAAAAACAAAAGAAGATGGCGATAGGCAGTAGTTCGAAGGTGAAGATATCTAAACCAAGAAGCTAGAATGAGGCAGTTACAGTAGATAGCTTGACATGGGAAGGCTTGAGTGGGATAGAATGTCGCACCTAGTGGCAGGAGATAGATGCTAAGGATGAAGTGAAAGAGGCATGCAAAGGTTGACAAAGCCATGCAGATGCCCATATTCAATATCAGGGAATTCGAGTAAGTTCTGAGAGCAATGTTGACTTGTTATGACCAGCACTCTCACCAGAGCACCATTTTGTATCAAAGAGAGAGGACTGTTACCATATCCTTCCAAGCGGTAGAATTCAGTAGGGTATTCAGCATACCAAATGAGGGGGCCATAGTACCCAAGGAACCACCAAAGAAGATACCAACAGAGCAAAAGAAACACCTCCTCAACTTAGAGTGAAGAAATAACTTGACTGAGAAGAGTGGAGCGGGCTGTGGAGCAACATTAGCAGTTGTGGGGTGAAGAAGACATTCTTGGCCATTGCCACTTGGAAGTGCACTCTTGATGTTATCAAAAGTCGTCTCATGGGTGTCAGTCAAACATCAGACATAGCGGTGTGGAAAATTAATCTTATGGCAGGAGTAAGTACAAGAAAAGTGTATAATTGGGCAATAGTACTATCAGATAGAATAAGAGAGTTCTTGAATCTAGAGCACATGACCTTTTACATGTCACATCATGCTATCGGCCTCTACCTAGACGCCATACGGACACATGTACCAGCACAAAAATGCGGCAGTTGGAGGCCACTTAGCCGTCTGGAACCTACTCTGCCACCAATTTTTTATTGGACCCACATCCACATAATGATAGGAAGTGACCCACCAAGCAGGAAAAGACCACATGAAGAGATAGCAAGCCAGGCAGAAGAATCATCTGACAGCACTAAGGAAGAAGAGGAGACAGATGCCATAGAGGTGGTGTCCTCAGTAAGTGATGGCTCGGCAGAAGTAAATTCCGCAGCTATAGGTGACGGTGAGGATGACTTGGATGAAGAGATAGATGTGGGTAACACGACTACCCCACAAGTGGTAGTATTTCAACCCACAAGGTTGTCGAGACAGACTCTCAGAGGAAGGATACCAATAGTTCCATCCAGAGATATACGGACTCAGGAAGGGGGTCCACTTCCTATACTACCAGCCAAGGGCACAGCAAATGGTGGTCAGGCACCTCTAGTGACCGAGGAAGGGGACATACATGTCTCCATAGATAACTGGTTGCAATTACTTGGAGTACCCGTGTATGCATCTGCAGAGTCTGCTGAGCGCACACTTGCACAATCTGAGCGGACACAAGGGGTCAGTATGATAACAAAAACTGCCGACAACGAGAGACAAGAAGGCCTAGATGAGTCTCAGGTGGGGGCGACAGATGCTCAGGTGATGAATATTCAGACACCCCACGCAACACAATCAGAGAGGGAAGGAATGAGAGTGGAGGACAGTAACATTGTGTTACAACTTGACAGGCCAGATCCCGATGACCTTATGGGTACCCTCCAGAGATATGGTCGACAGATGGAAGAGATGGCTCACTTTATGGCTCATATGGGAGCAGCTACGAAGGGCATAGAGATTTGCCAAAATAGAGTGATGGTAGAGGCAGCAGAAAGGCTCTTAAAATTCATGAAGGAAGAATGCCACAAAGAATTTACAAAATGTTTTACAGCTAAGGGTTGGCCGTAGGTAGAAAATGAGGAAATGTTGGCCGTCTGGCAACCTCCACCACCGCTAACAGGCAATCACCATAAAGGAGCCCTCCAAACACTCCATGGCCTAGAAAGTTGTTTCCGGGAGCTACTGCTTCGCTATAATCAAGTTACTATTGCGTTGGAGGAGGCCAACATGGCGAAAGGGAGGGCCATACAGTAGGTTGAACAACACAGGAAGGCTTATACTGAGCTAGCACAGAAAAGCCACACACAATTAGCACAAGTACATTCTAGAGTAACCACCTTACAAGAGGTAGTCGGCCAACTTCAGGAGCAAATAGGTGAGAAGAATTCACAGCTCGCAGGGCAGGCAACGGAGATGGAGAATATGAAGAAGGGAATGGTCGAAAAAGACAGAATTGGATAAGGTTAGGAAGCAACTGATGGAAGCAGCCGACATGGTTCATGCAGCGAGGCAGCAAGAGATCGCAGCCAACCAACGCTTCCACCGCCTACAAAAGGAAGCAACTCTAGCAACCTCTCCAACTCCAGGGACGTCCCATAGTCCCTCTCAGTAAATTTTTGTACAGTTCATATCTTTTTGGTTTGTGTCGTCTAGAAGATGACAAATTTTGTGGGAGGGATGATGTAGACACTAACTAGGCTATAATACTTTTGTTAGTGGTTGGGTAGTGTATTATATAATTGTTCTGAAACGTTGTCGGTTATCAACGGTTGGCAGGCTTAACCAACCGTCGAGTCTATATATATTCATGCCGAAACAAAGTTAGGGGAATACAGACAATGGTGCAATGAATAGACATCATTTCTGCCATTTGCGTGTTATATGATTCTCTGCTACTTCTGTTTACGAATGTTATGCCATTGGTAGCAGATAATGCATTATTGTTGTATGGTCAATTCTGAGTACACAATACAAACCAATTCAAGTTAGGCATCTAACAATTGGCACCCCATTTGGCATAATATTATGGTATCAATATATTAAATGCACATAACCCATTATATCCCCTTTAATCATAAAGATAATTATATTAAATTCAATGCTAGGTTAGACTTTAATTAATTAAATTAAATTGTTAAACTCCATTAAATGTCAAATATCAAACCAACAACTGATCTTGCCAACTTTTTGGATATAATTGTGGTGCCCTCTGACCATCCAGATGACTTACCATAAATAGTATGGACCCAAATGTTCAAGTGGCTTACTAAATATAGTGTGTATAAATGGAACCTAAAAGACCTCTAGAAGGCAAACCACAAATAAACTAATGCACTGAGATGGAGAGTACTAAAATAGACACCGAAACGGTAAGCTGAATAACCCTGAATCACCGTCAAAGGGCCCCCTAATCACCACATTAGCCTACAGGATCCCCTGATAAAAGGCTAACCTTCGAAAATAATTGATGCCTAGGAAGGCACAAAAATGGGGAAATTACAAATATCTCAAGGTGATTACAGGTACAATTTCTATATGGAGGAAGAAACAAATATATTGGAGATTTCATGACAAAGATTTACAGTTTAGTACAAGTCACTCCTCATAAAGGCTTTATCAACATTTGTCTTCGTCAGCTTTGGGGCATCAGATTCATTTTATGTTTAGAATAGGCACGTGAAAAAAGAGCAATTATTGATGCATTCCAGCTATATCAAAACCCTTGATCAGCTAACCACATTAGAGACTATAAGGATAAATATTGATGTCTTTTCTGATCTCTTAACAATCAACAGGTACATGCTGAGTGTAGCAGAAAAAAAACCCACGAGGAGTCCATAATGATGTAAGTCTACCCAACTGAATGGCATGCGAAACAAGGGATGAGACCAAGAAGAAATCGCATACTCTCAAGGCATTCTAGAAGAACAGATATCACTTTGACCTAACATAGGTCTGAAAGAATGACCATGTTGTACAAAGCTTCTCTTTAGGAGTGTGCTTCTCAAATCCTAACAAACAAAAGAAAAAAACTGTTTGTGTCATGCAATAAAGCATAAGGAGCTTAATAAAGAAAAGATATCATCAAATCATATAGTCCTTAGAAAAGCATGCATGTCATCGTACATGGAGCCTCATTATCTCTTAGGGCCCGTTTGGCACCTGGAATTAACCTGGAATAGGCAGCCAATAATGCACGAATTAAATAATTCTTTGTTTGGTGCATTTTTTGAATTCTGGAATTAAAAAACTAATCCCCATTTTGGGGCTTATGCTTGCATTAGTTAATTCCAAAAAAAAGCTGGAATTATTCTTATTCGAGAATAAGAAATTTTATGGATTCAAAATTTATTTTTTTTATTAATTTTTTTTAAATTTTTTTTTTTTTTGAAATCTTTTTTTTATCTTTTTTTTTTAAATGTGGGTATGTATATATATACACATGTGTGTATATATACGTGTGTGTATATATACACACACATGTGTATATACACATGTGTGTATATACACGTGTGTATATACACACAC
>MU227359.1:283078-301175 GCA_018584345.1 Thuja plicata
ATGTACACAAGTTAAAAATACATATTCAAATTAATTAAAAAAATAAAAAAATAATCCTTATTCCAATTTTACAATATGGGATCCAAACAGAGAATAGCTTATTCCAGCTTTCATTTTTAGAATTAATTAATTCGAGAATAGGCCCTTATTCTGGAATAGGCCTATTCTGGATAAGTTAATGCCATGCACCAAACGGGCCCTTAAGCTTAAAACTTTGCATAGGCAATAAGAATAAGCCTTTCGACTCTCAATTTGAGTGCTGTTTTGAAGGTCGAAGAGTTGTACAGCATATCACAGCTCATCTTAATGATGTATGGATTGGAACCCTAAGGAAGGTTTCCTCCAGTGACAAATCAGTAGATATATTTCTTGGAACTCTGTTTTTTATGATATTATATACTATTAAACAAAAAAATGTTTACAATAGGATGGAACCTGTACAATTAAATTAATAATAACTAATAAGAGACTAATTATCTTTTGGGGGTTTCTATACCCTCAGCTTACATACTTTTTGTAGGATTTTTTAATTTGTTTTTAAACTCTGAGCAAAACCAACAAAAAATGAGCAGGAAGAAACTTGTGGAAGCAAATTATAATAGTGAATGAAATAATTAATTAAGAAGGGAGATGTATTCCAGATTAGTAAATTTTACTGAACTACCTTACCAAGAAGATCCCTAGAGTTGGCATTCTAGCAGTAGAGTTCCAAATACTTGTGCTTGCATCGATATATAGAAGGGATACACAAGTTGGTCAATTCATTCCTGTGCCAATCAAGAGTCATGTGCAGTGGTCAGAGGATCCCTATCTATAGTGGGGCCAATGGGTCAAGAGCTTATGGCTTGAGGCTGCCCCTTTATCCAAATTAACAACTATCCACCCACCATTAAAATTGTGAGATGAGTTTAAACCTACCTTGAACACGACGTAAATTGATTCACCATGCCCATTCCAACTTGTGTACATGGCAATGCTTTCAAATCTATCGGGCGCTAGCCAGGTCAGGTCAGCCAAATAAAGCTAAATCCTATGCATCCAAGAAAGCTTTTGTATAGAAGAGCAGTGAGTTATTTAGTGCAAACCTGACAAATGTCTGATTCCCAGTAATCTGGATAATATCTGTAACAGGAGAAACATCAAATAAAGCTGCAGCTCGTGGGATTACATTTTTTCCAAATGAAGTAGACGCGGTGATTATGTGTGAATAAGATCCCTTCTTCTGGACTAGTTGGATCAACTCTGCCCAGGGTTCAGCTAAAGGATGTTCAAATTTATCTGAATCTGCTACAAGTACCTACAAATAGCAAATTTAGAATCCAATAAAGGAACATCAACAATACTTCTGTAGGCAGAAGGAGCCGCTACATAACATCTTTTAGCAACAATAAATTAAAGCAAACCCTCTGAATTTTGTAATTGATAAACAACAGACTTCTGCACCATTTGGCTTTCATATTTTTGTCCAGCAGTTTGAAAGTAGAAAAATGTATTTTTCCAAGGTCACAAGATGGATATGGCAATTTCTTGTTATATAAGGTATATTGTTCTCTGCACTGGTACTCACTTTTCCTCACCTGTGAGATTAATGGATGACTTGAGGCTGCCTGATTAGCTGCAGCATGTAGGGATGGTCCAGAACCAGCCATTAAAAGTGAAACAGAAGTCTCGTTGCCAAATGCTTGTGCAGCCGCGACTGCATTAAATGACGATGCTTTAACCGAGCCCCCTTCATGTTCAGCCAATACCAAAGTATTTAACTGCATATAAATAAAGTGAACTGACAACTTTAGGGAACAAAATCATACCATTATTTCAAAGCAAATAGATGTCTGGCCCCAATTTAATAATGACGAAGAGAAATTTGAAAGTGTATCTGCCATAAAAATATTCATGTGGCTTAAGTCACAAAGCAGAAAACATCCATTTCTATTGTATCATTAATCTTTGAGATTCCATAGCTTTACAAGCATATCAACTTGAAGAAAATACAAAATTTTTAGCTACCCATCACAATTACATGCAACAAGAGATATTGATCCAAAAAAACAGTTGATACTGTCAGCCAAAACAAAGAAGCAACACAGCAACAGAACAGACCCCCCAAAAAATTAGTTAATACAAAATTCTTAAGAAGGATAGAAACATCGAATAATGTCACAAGCTATCCATGATCTCATATAAAACAGGATATAGAAAGGTAAGTGTGTTTTATATACAATAATCCAAATGCTTTGAGAATCAATAGCTTACTTAAAAGAAATGTTCAAAATAGGATAGTCAAAACCTCTAACTGATCCCCTCTTTTTATTTTTAATAAAAACATGCCATCAACTATATGGCTATTTTATTGTAAATTTAGATAGAGGCAAAAATAAGTGCGCAAATTTGTACAATAATAATATGAGCTTCTATATCTTTATTCAATACAAATTACACATATATATAGAAGTTGTATTTCCTAAATTCCCATATTATAGAAAGGTTCCTATAGCAACTCCATTATTATGGGATAACAAATAAAAAGACAACTAAATATATGAGTTGTTTTAACAACTAATAATGCAAAAAAATAAACTACAACCACTAAAAAATAATAATAATAATATGATACACTAACAACCGATGGAAATGAAGTTGTATTCCCAAAACTCATAATAACTATGTGAGTTATTACTTTAACTCACTTTATCTCACACATTCAAACGCATATGAACACTAACGTGAATTCCTAACACCGCCCCTTAGTGCGAACATGGTAAAAACTCACACTTTCAACTGCAGTAAACCCCACTCTTGTGGCTCATGACCTTTATTCAAACAAAAGACACCTTTCACTAACCTTCCATGATTTTCACAAAAGTTTACCACAAACCTGGACACAAACAGGAACACACTCATTTGTTCACATCATTTGGTTTTCTGGATTACCACTAATCATTTCAAGATCACTAAATTACGCAAGTGTCTTTGTTTACAACAGCGAATTGGAAAAAAAATTGTATGCCTATGCATACTTTTAGGTTTGCATATTGCTATCTAGTTCTTGCTACACACGATCACCTACATACAAGAACTTGTCTCACTTTCACTTGCAATGAACTCATCGGCCAACCACACTTCAAAGAAATCCGAAAGTCAGAGCATCTTTATAGCCAACTACTCTCCTATACAATTGTTTATGATATCGATGACATCCATGTTCTCCTCCTTTTAAAATTAATAGGAGAATGTTTATAATGTTTCAATTATAGTCATTGTAGGTAATTGTTGTTTGCCAATCTCTATCAACATAGGAAACTGCCACTACCACTAGAAGTTTCCATGGATCTTCGTCTATTTGGTGCAAGTAATTTTGTCACGAAAACAATTCTAAAACCTCATCCTAGTGATTAGTGAGGTTCTTGAATGTCCACCAATTGAGTTGGGTTTTGAAGAAATTTTTTGATGATTTTTGTATAAAAGTCAAGGGTTTTTAGGTTTGCAAAAGGGTTTTTACAGTATTTTACCAAAAAAAATGAAATTTTGTACTTGGTGCGCATTTGTTTTGGGTTTGTGCCATTTCTTTGCTGAAGGTTTTTTACTGATTTTTGACAGAAAAATCAGAATTTTGTAAAACTCGAATTTGCCTCGTTTTTGTGCATAGGAAAATGGGAGGGATGGTGTCGTTGAGGGAAATCAGCGGTTCAACAGCAGGAATTACAATACCTAGAAGCAGAGGATGCTTTCGATTTTTGAGTACCGGTGCTTGGACCAGCTTCTTCTGGGTAACTCTACTCGTCCTACAGCAATGAGCAAAGACCAGGACAAGTTTGATGAACATAACCGAGAAGCGGTTATGTTGCTGAAGTTATCTGTCACAGATGAGATGCTTCTAGAAGTACCATCTGGCAAGTCTGCAGCGGAGTTTGGGCGCACCTGAAAAGTCTCCATGAAACATCGGATAAAAGTCGAGCTTTCTTTTTAAAGAATATGTTGTTTTCTCTTGTAATGGACGAGAAGATGTCTCTGCAGGAGCATCTTATGAAGATTAAGGATATTCGCAATCAATTGGACGCTATTGGTTGCAAGATGGAAGAGGAGGACATGGTAGTGATTACGCTGAAGAGTCTACCACAGTCCTATGAACACTTTGTTTAAACACTCAACATTACCTCCACTAATGCTGACTTGAAATTTGATGAGTTGTGCAATAAGCTATTGCAACAAGATAGGTGGAGGTAGCAGTTTGGTAGTACTAGTGACGTAGTTAGTGTGGAACAAGTGTTTTTTGTCACAGATAAAGGCGTGTCCACTCAACAAAAAGGACAGCACACATCTGGGGAGCGTTCCAAGAAGAAGATGACCTGTCACTATTGTGGGAAGCTTGGTAATATCCAGAGGTTCTACAGACAGGGGTTCGCTGATCAGAAGACCAACCAAGGAGAGTCTCAACAACAGGCTCATGTGGCAAAGCAATCTGAGGAGAAGAAGGAATTAGCCCTCTATGCGTTTTGATTTGAAAGTCTTATGTCTGGGTAGTTAGTAGAATGACCATTAAGGGAGGGTAATAAAGTATTTAATATTAATGGTCATTTAGATATTTAGATATTTAATCTTTTAGGCAAGTTTTAGTATTTTAATTAGTTTCTAAATAATATGGAAACTTCCTGTTGTCAGCTTTTTAGAAAGTCTCCATTTCTTTTCAGTTATTCTCTATATAAGGAGACTTCGTCTCCATATTGTAGTTAATCTTTCATGAACATGAATATACATTTTCGTAACACTCCAATTGGTTTACTACTTAACAACTTTTTCCTTGAGGTTCAATTTCCGAATGCCCCCAACAAGCTGGATGTCGCGTACAAGCTATAACGCATCCATTTACAATTGAGACAACAATTTCTTTTTCTTTTTTTTATTAGTTGAATTTTGACACATATTTTGGATGACACAATTATTAATGACTCATACATCAAAAATAAAAAAATAGGCCCTATTCTAAACAAAATAAAAAACTTGACCTTAAAAGCTAGCTAAACGAAATGAAATCAAATGACTCAATTTCAACACTAACAAATGTTCTAGCACCACCACTTATGTGTCCCTTCTACACTTGAGTTTTAATGTGCTTGTGTTAAAAATAATACCTCTTTTTATACTATCCTTGCACTTTGTGGGAATGCTCTTAATGGTGGGTCAGCTTTGCATTACTTGTCCAACCATTTTCCATTCAGTCACTTTGGCAATGTGATTTACTCAACCACTTTATTCAACAGAATTTTTACGTCATACATTCAAGAGAATGCTATCTATAGCCATGCAAGTTAATGCTCTACCAATATTATTCTGAAAAAGCAAATACTGCATTTGAAATAAATTTTAATAAAACTCCATAGGAAATCAATTTAATCACCAAACTCAAATTCAAGTTTCAAAGCAATTGCAATAGACGTCCAACAAGGAGAATGCAAGATCATTAAAAAAATTATGACACCAAATTATTAAATTCATTCACAAACATGAATTCTCTATCCCGGTGGATGTCTATCACTAAAACACCGCTCCAATGGCATGATATTATTTTAGTTGTAATTGATGGTGCTCAAAAATGATTTATCATGTCAAAACCTACAGCCACTATTTTCTGCTCCAAAAGGTATAGAAAGGATAAATGCTCTGATTTCTTGAACCAAAACAAATGTTTCTTCATTCCACTTGCACAAGCACAAGATTAGATTAATTTGATACCATATGGTAAATTTAGATAACACCAAACAAAAGCGCACAAACTTTTTCACCAATAATATTGTGCTTCTAAATTATGTCCAATACAAACTACACATATATAGGAGTTATATTTTGTATATTATAGGAAGGTTCCTATAACAGCTCCATTATTACAAGATAACAAATAAACAAACGCCTAAATATATGAGTTGTTTGAACAACTCATAATGCCAAGAAATAAACAGCAACCACTAACGAATAATTATAATATGATACAATATCAACCTATGGGAATGGTTTAATATCCCCAAAACTCATAATAACTAAGTGAGTTATTACTTCAACTCACTAAACCTCACATATTCTAACCCATGTGACACTAACATGAATTCCTAACATATTTAGTATCACTCGTCTATGTTCCATCTCTGAGTTTTTTTGGCTGTTCCCATTCCATGGACATTCTGAGAATGCAGGACTGCCTTGGAAACATCGCCATGCCGTCACTAATTTTCAAAAATTTGTCCTAGTTATCCTAGAAATATTCTTGAGATGAAGGGAAGTTGCAGGGATCGTTGGACATACCCAGGATGGTTAGGGATGTCTTATATGTCCCCCAGCTGTCCCCACAGCATTTCAGCCATGTTTTTTAAAAAGTCCAAAATGAAAAATGATAATTTTGATCTGATCTTTTGTGGCCCAACACCACATACCCCTACATGAACAAAAAGAAGTCTCTTTCTCATTCTAACCCATTTTCACATGCAAAAAACAATTTGTAGTCATATTAGAGGGAAAAATAATTTTGAGCGAAGTTTGAAAGCGCAACTAGAGAAATCAGCATTAGTGAGAAATGAGGACTGAGATAGCAAGAGCCAAAGAAGAAAGTGATTCTTCAATTTTTTTTCTTATTTTTTTCCTTTTTTTTTCAAAGTTTTAAGGAAGAAACATATGATTTTTTGTTTCCTATTTTCAGTTTGCACTTGCATTATTGTTTCACAAAAACAACATAAGTAGTAGTAGTGAGAGTAGTGAACATGAGATGGAAGAAAGAAATGTCAGAGTTTAAGCTTCAGCTAGGGGTTCATTAGGATGTGAGTATTGTGGGTGTAGGATAGCCACAAAACTTATTTGAGTGCCCTTCCACCATTCTTAAAACCTTATGCTAAAGGCTCTTTTAATTCCAAAAAACCTCTTCTTCAATTTGTGACAACCCTACACAAAGACATAAAGAAAAATTTGGGGGTAGTTAAGTGTGGTTGTGTCACATTTGCAAAATAGCTTTTAATAGGAGCTACACTAAAGTATATTATTATCTCTTGGGCCTTAGAAAACATAGGGTTAAGGTGTGTCCAAATAGAAAGAATTATGAGAAAGAAGAGGTCCATAGATTGTATATGCACGCAAAAGCGAAGTCTAGGGGTGTACTAATGCTAACACAATCTGCATGATCAGCTATGCCTATGGCCTCCATAGTTGCTTGGGGTAGTAGTGATGTTCCTACAAGAGAAAAGAGAATGACTAGTGCTCCTGAGAAGGCAAGGATGCACTGTCCCTATCTCAGGCCTAATCAATTTGGTGAAAGTTAGCCTATTTCTTGAGTTCCCATAGTAGGCTGATTGGTAGGCGTGTTGTCCAGTGAATTGGTAGTTAGACAGTTAGTCCGTCTGAGGGAGTTACACGGATGCGACGGTTCGCCTCGCATCCCCTCGAACACTATTCTCTCTTCAGTAAGCACATGTTAGAATACCTTTGTACTTGATGTTATGAATCAATAAAGATAATGTTGTTATACTTTCTTTGTTGAGTACTTTACTTTATATGTATCTATTCAATTCAGTTTACCCCTGAGGGCAAACATTTGGTGTCGTTGCCTAGACGTACTTGGGAAGACAAGAACTGGATGGCGTACGGGCACTATGGGCCTACCAGTTGGTGAGATTAACCCAGAGGCCAACGACGCATGTACGAAGCTCTACGAAGGAGAAGACACTACAATGAGGAAATCACTCAATTGAGAAGTGTTGGAATAAAACGACATGAATGAATAAAAGTGTTGATTATTGCCCTGTGGAGAAGTGAGCAAAGAATTTATGCCCAATCAATTGAATAAAAATAGAAATTTAAAGAAGGAACTCGAGGAGTAACAAGCCACTAGAAAAGTCGTACTCGCATAGTAGCAAGCCGAGCGAAGGGAGAGATTCAGAAGATGTGCTGAAGGACTACCGAAGGGAGTAAGTGAAAGCGAGGGTCTGGAGGAATCTGACCGGGAGGCCAGGAGAAGTGACGAGGACCGCCTAGAGGAAACAAGGAGCTTGTTCGGGTCCTTAACCTTAACCCCACGGACAGAAGCAAGAGAAGCTCGAAGGAAGGAAGAAGAGGAAGTCGCACGGAGGGAGGCTCAGGATACCGCTGCCGCTGCGAGTATCGAAGTGACAGAGGGGCACGGGATCATAGTAGCCCACCAGGCCTGGACAGTTCCAGTAGTTCGGGGACATCAAGTGGTACGGTACCAAACATTTACCGAATACCAACGTCGGCAGTACCATCCCAGCCTGTAACACAACCCGTGCTGCAAACACAGTCGGCACCTAGAAAAGTAAACATGGCGACTAATAAAGAGAAGCTACCAAAATTCCATGGTGATGGGAACGAAGATCTAGTACGGCATTGTTGTACATGCAAGACAATCTGGTCGGCGAATGGAGTCGCCGACCGGGCAGAATGGGTGAAACAGTTCCCCACCACACTCAAAGGGGGCCATCGACTGGTACTCTGATGTGGACATAACAAAGGTGACCACTTGGGACGAACTCAAGAAAGAATTCCATAAGGAGTTTAGACTCCTGAGGGATGACAAAGAAATCGTTTCAGAGATATACGGTACCAAACAAGGCAAGAAGGAGACTGTGCGGGCCTACGGTCGCCAACTGAAGGAATTAGTCAGAAAAATGGATAGCCAGCCAGCGGATGGCCTGAAGAAAAGATGGTTCGTGGAGGGCCTGAAATCTAACCTATGGAGGAAAATGAAGATAGTGCCCCCCACCTCATACGAAGATTGCTGTAACCGGGTGATGGACTTGGAGAGCGAACAGAAGACCTCCAAGAAGAAAAGAACAAGTCCTCTTCCGACAAAGATGACACTCTGGACGATGACAGTAGCAGTGATGGCGAGTCAAAGAAAAAAGTCATGGCACTCCAAAAGGACAAGGAGAGAATGATGGAGTTCAAGACCATGAAAGGGGGTAACACCAAGCGGGAAGATGACATGTGGCGTACGGACTGCAAGGAGAGTGGCCATACAAAGGGGTCGTGTCCCAAAAAGGCATTTTGTGACATTTGCCAGATCATGGGCCATTCCACCAAGGAATGCCCATACAACATGAAAGTGAGGAATCAGCAAGTGTTATTTACCCAAGAGCAACCATCTACATCGGAGGCGACGGAGACTAATAATAACACATCCTCGGGTGGGTACGGAGGCAACCAACGCGGGGGTGGAAGGTGCAATAACAACACCAACACAAGGTGTCGAATACAATATGACTCCAAGGGTCGGCCGATGCTCAAGGGTTAGCCGATGCTCCAGTGTCGAGCTTGCAATCAGTGGGGCCACTTTGCAAGGGACTGCGACAAGGGCAACGCCCCACAGAAGTTGTCCCTGGTGTGGTCCTGGCAACCACGAGGATGCCAACTGCCCGAAATCCGACATTAATTGGCTAGACATAGATGGAAGCACGAGTACGGTACTGACCGTCACCTGAGGGCAAGCAAAGCAAGCCACATATCCAAACCCTCGAACAGAAAAACAACGGGCACGGGAGGCTAAGGAAGAAATAGAGAAGGCGATAAAGGCACAAAAAGAAACATGGGAGATGGTCACCACCTCAGGCCGGAGGGAGGCAGAACAAAACATTCTGAGACAACTACTACATGTAGAGGTACCTGTAAAACTCCAAGATCTCCTTCACACCATGCCTCACTTGGGAACGACGATGTTGGAGAACTTGGCCACACAGCCAAATACCACACGTACGGACATCCCCGGAGGGTCTGCAACTGACCCAATAATACTTGCTGCAAACAGCGGCAAGTACCCGGCAGGCGTCGAGATTGGGCATCCTTGGCACCATCCTGACAGACACTATAGTGGACGGAGGATCAGGAGTGAACGTCCTTCCAGAGGAGACATGGAAAAAATTGGGCAAGCCAACATTGTGGCCCCTAACCTTCAACTTATTGGGCATCGATCAACAGGGTATCAAACCCCTCGGAACCCTAATGGCACAATGGGTCACCATTGGCTCGCAACCATTTGTACTAGACTTTGTGGTGATACCTTTGAAAAAGAAGGGTTATGATGCCATTCTAGGTCGAGGGTGGCTGGTCACGGCAAAGGTAAACCACAATTGGAAGAAAAACACCCTCTCGATGGAGAATGCGAGGAGGAAGTTCACCATCAACCTTCGCACCCAGATGGTGAATGAAGAGATAGCCTCTTCTTCAAACTCAGAATCTGAGGGTGAGAACGGCCAAAGGGATGAAGGAAGGAGTTTTATGGAACCTAACAAAGAAGGCGCCTTAGAATTGGAAGAGTGTTCGGGAGATGATGCCAACTCCATGAACGGTCTGTTCCACTAGCAAATAGAGGACAACGAACTCTTCCGACCAGCATGCAATGTACTAAATATTGAGGAAGAGTCAGAAACATTTCCCCTGGAGTACAGTGAATACAAGGAAGGGGATGCAAAAGTAAGCGAAGAGTATAAGGAGTTGTCTATCAAACCAAAGAATCTAAGCAAGGAAGAGGAACCTAAGATCATTCTTGTCGGCAACGATTGGAATCCTGAGTGGAAGGCCGCAACCTTCAATATCTTTATTCTCCTTCTTCTACTTTATGGGCGAAAGACCATGGTTCCTGTTGAATTTATGGTACCAAGTCTGAGGATAGCCATTGAGAACAGACTCAGAGACATGGAAAGCTTCAAGGAGCGATTACATAATCTCAATAAGCTTGACAAGAAACGATTGTTGGCACAGTGGGCGACGGAGATAGTCCAAGGACGTAGGAAGGTCTGGCATGACAAGCATTTGAAGTGGACACAGTTCACGCTAGGTCAGTTGGTATTGAAGTTTAATGGGCGAACTGAAATTAAACCTGGCAAATTCAAAGCAAAGTGGCTAGGCCCATATAAAATTCGGGAAGTTGTTGCGAATGGGGCAGTGAAGTTATGGACACCCGACGGCTAGGCGATTCCGGACGTAGTCAATGGGTCGAAGCTGAAAATATATCACAAACGGCCAAAAGGCGTAGGACCCGGCCAACGAAAGTAAATCTCTGAACTTTAAAAAAAATTTAAAAAAGGTGTTTGTACGGATCCGTACGGACGCCGAAACAAGTGAAAAACACAACGGTTTTTTAAAAAGGTCGTGCAGCGTTAAGAAAGTGAACGAGCACAGGGAGAGGTTGTCGTACGGACCATATAGACTCAAGAGGCTGGTGAAATCGGGATAAAGTCATAAATGACCGTACGGTTCATTGTTTTAACACCAAAGATTGCAGCAGTTGTAAGGCAAGGGAGGATTTTGCATAAACAGCCGTACGGCAAGTGAAGTTTGCAGAGTTTAGACCGTACGGTATGACACATGCAGGAGAAGAACATCGTACGCCATATAGACTCTCAAAGTTGATCAGACAAAAACCGTACGGTCGTATGGAACTCAGTTTGTCATGCAGAGACCGTACGAAAATTCCATGACGCCATACAACAACCGTACGACAATTTCCAGTGTTTTATAAGACCCGTACGGACTAAAGTATTAGGTGGTCGTACACTGTACCGCGAGGGAAGTCATAAAGCAGACCGTACGATCCTTGAAGCATCAAGGACCAGCAACAAGATGGTCGTACAGTAGGGAAAAGCATTGGGTTATAAATTGAAACGTTCGTATGGTGCAACAGCTAATTTGCATACAACTAGCATGTGAGAGGAAGGAAGGGCGACCGAGGGAAGGGGCCGTACGGTAGACTACAGTAGCTTGAGGAATATTGTTGCAACTATACGACACCATTTACATGCGGTTTTAATGATCGTATGGTGTGTAGCTTCCAGTTAGGGAAAAGATAAATTTCGAAGGGCCCAATTATTAACGGCATCACATTCCCAAAAAAAAAAAATTTAAAAAAATAATAATAAATTTAAAAAAAAAAAGACAACAAATAACAAACAGTTCATAGCGAATAGCATATGGCACCGAAGGGAAGGACATAAGCAAGTAGTGAAGACAATATAGTTATTGGCCATTTGCACAGGCACCGTAAGAGAGTATGGTATCGGAGAAAATGGTGTGCCCCATGGACTTCTGTGTGGGTTTGAAGGTGCTAATTTGGTCTTGGCGGCAAGGGCGTTGCCCCTCAACCCCGCCATGTACCGCGATACTGGGGCGCTGCCCCAAGACCCCGCGAGGGCGCTACCCCTCGACCCCGCTGGGGGCGTTGCCCCCAGACCCCCATTTTATTTTTGAGGTACACTACAACTGAGAGTTTGGGGCATCGGAGCAGTCAAGCAAGCCAATAGAGTTTGAGGGAAGGCATTGCAAGAACGACAGCCTTGCAAGAACAAGAAGTCGTACGACACGAGGCAATTGTTCAGTCAATTATCAGCCCTTGGGGAGTGTGACCAGTTGATGAGACTCAGGGCAGGCATGGATTGTCCGCACGGTAGTGGTGGAGAGAGCACTGGAGCAAGCCTTTCGAGAGGGGTACTACGCTTTGAGGCACTCAGAGTAGGTTTTGGCTGGACGTGAGGCTGCCTTGGTGGATGCACAGAGAGCTCGGGAGGAGCTGACCACCTGGTTGGAGGCAGTAGAGCAACACTTGGCTCAGCGTACCCAGGAGTTGCAAGCGGAGAAGGCGGCGCGGGTAGCTATCAAGGTCAGATTGGCTAGGGAGACAGTATCATTTGAACAAGAGTTAGTGGAGGCTACAGCTGAAAAGCGTGTTGGTGCAGGCATGGGAGGAATGTGATGTGACGGCAAACAACCTATTTGAAGCAGCCTTGATGGTGACGGCGGCACTTTAACTTCTTCAGGGACGCCCCTCCGCCCCTTCTTCGTGATTTTCTTTAGGTTGTGTAATGGGCAATATCTCCATTTTGTATGTTGTCGTCCGGAGACGACTTTCTTTTTGGGGGGAAGATGTTGTTCGGTGAATTGGTAGTTAAACAATTAGTCCATCCGAGGGAGTTACACGTATGCGACGGTTCACCTCGCATCCCCTCGGACACTATATGTATGCATTTCTCTCTTCAGTAAGGACATGTTGGAATACCTTTGTACTTGATGTTATGAATCAATAAAGATAATGTTGTTATACTTTCTTTGTTGAGTACTTTACTTTATATGTATCTGTTCAATTCAGTTTACCCCTGAGGGCAAACAAGGGGAAGAGACTCCAAAATTCTTGGATGATGTAAGTTCGGTATTTCAAGGTTTCTATTTGTTGCCATGAGTCCAATTTGCAGTGAGAAATGTAACAATACTTTCAAAAGTGTTTTTTGGCTCTTGGAGTTCTCTCCAAACTTCTTGAAGAACAGGTCTATTTTTACTCACTGAGTTGGCACCAATTGCCATCCTATTGCTTCAGTTTCATGTGTGGTTAGAATTGGATTCCGACATCATTGCAGTGCTTTCCGCAACTTGGGTGAATTATTAAGTTATTAATTAATATTTCGCTAATGTTGTTGAAGGTTGAGAAATAATTAAAAGGACAACTTAGTGTAATAGCTTGATGGAAAGGTACTAAAGTGTTTTAAAAGTTGGATGCCTAGTTAAAGGGGCCTCTGCACATGAAATATTATTATTATTTCAAAAAGGTTAATTTTGAGGGAAAAGGAATTATTCTAATTTTTAAATTGTGAATCCCCTCCAAAAAGCTATAAAAGGGATTGAGGCTCATTTGTGCATGTGATATGGATTGATAATGTTATGCTGTCAAATTGTACCTATTGTTCTTCCACAATCTTCTAAGGACGAAAACACTCATTTCATTTTTGGTTTCGGATTTGAAAGATAATCCTTAGTTGGATTGTGTGGTTTCATTTCAGAGATCACCATTGTGCTTCAAATTAGTCATCCACTCTCTAGACCCTTATTTCCACTCTATAACTAATATATCTGCTCACTGGAAGGCTTTCATAATGCCCGAGTATGCTAAGAATTCAGTTCCTAATGATATTTTGGAGGGTAAGTTCCAAGATGATATATTCAAGATGGTTGATGACCTCATTCTCAACAAAGATTGGGTCTATCTTGTAACCGAGTCAAAGGTAAGAAGGAAATTTAAGGGTGTGTCATAATGCACCATTTTCTGGTCACTCAGGTTTCTACAAGACATACAAGCAGGGTAGGGAATGTTTCTCATGGAAAGGGCTCAAGAATGATATGATGAAGCATGTTAGAGAATGTTTGGCTTGCCAACAAAACAAAACAGAGCATGTCTTTCAAACTGGTTTGTCGCAGCCCCTGCCCATCCAAGTCAGAAATGGGATAGTGTACCTCTGGATTTCATTACAGGGTTGCTAAAGGTGCAAAGTAGAGACTGTATCTATGTGTTGGTTAATATGTTCACTAAATGTGCTCATTTCCATGCAATTTCTTGTGAACATGAGGCCCCCCAAGTTGCTGATCTGTTTTATAGAGAGATTTTTTTACTACATGAGTTAACTGCCAAAGAATATTGTAAGTGACAGGAACAGCAGTTTTATCAGCTTGTTTTGGAAAGAACTTTCGCAATTGACAGGCATGGAGTTAACCCCAAGCAGTAGCTATCATCACAAACTAATGGGAAAACTGAAATTGTGAACAAATGGACTGAAGGCTTCTTGAGGAACTATGTTACAGGGTAGCAAACATCTTGGCTTAAGTGGTTGCACCTTGGGGAATATTGCTCCAACACCACGTATTACATGTCGATAAGTATGGCTTCTTTCTTTATGGATACAATGCCACTTCATTCATACACTTGAACTTATAGATTGTAGAGTTCCGGGGGGTTAAGAATGTAGTGCAACAAAGCATGGACATCTTGAATGCTCTCTAAGAAAAGTTGCAACAATCCCAAGACCAGTAAAGATGTATGCTGATTGACACCAAATAGAGAGGGTTTTTGAAGTTAGAGATATGGTAATTTTGAGATTGCAACTCTACAAGCAATCTCCCATCAAAGGTAGCAGAGCTGAGAAGTTCAAACCACAATTTTATGGGCCCTACAAGGTGTTGAGAAGGATTGGTGAGGTCGCTTATGAGCTGGAACTTCCAGCCAACAACGGAATTCATAATATTTTCCATGTCGCATGCCTCAAGAAAGCTCTTGGACAGCATATCACCCCTTTTGTTGAGTTGCCACCACTTGATGATGAAGGAAAGTTGATTCTTGAACCTAAAAACCATTCTAGATATAAGGGAAAAGAAGTTGACAAACAGGGTTATTCCGGAATACTTGGTCAATCAGAAGAATCTACCGCGTGAAGATGCAACGCAGGAAGGTGTGAAGATCTCTGAGCATCCAAATTTGAGGTTACTTGAGGGCAAGCAACATCTTGGAGGAGAGGATCGCCATGTCCCCAAAAAGACCTAATTCAATTTTAATAGAAGCGGGAAATATAAGTGTTTTTAAACGCTATATGTTAATAATAATATTAAATATTTTAATAATAATAAATAGATTAATAATCGGTCGTTTATGGGCTTTCTTGAGTTCATCCAAATCAAAATATTAGATCGGAAGTCAAGTGGGAGAGACCGGAAAGAGGATGAATAAAGATTAATTTTGATGGAGCATCGAAAAGGAACCTCGGTCCCTCTGGCGTTGGATGTGTGGCTAGCGACATGGAAGGTAATATTTTGGCTATGGCAACTAGTAGACTTGAAGATGGGACAAATAATGATGCGGAGGCGAAGGCGGTAGGTGAAGGCGGCTTTGTTGATCATTGAACTGGCTCAGAAAATTGAGGCGGAGCAACAGCACCTAGAAGGTGATTCTCATCATCAATGTCATTGTTGAGGGCAAGGTGCATGCCTAGAAGATTGAGAAAATAGTGAACATCATTCAGCAGAAGTTATATCCCATTTCAAAATAACACATACTTCATGAAGGCAACCCCAAATAACACATACTTCATGAAGGCAACCCCATAGCTGATACTCTTTCTAAATGGGCTTTGAAGACTTAAGGGGGCTCAATCTATTGGAGTAGGTGTTTGGTGTTTCCATATTTGAATTTTAAATTCAAAATTAAAATTAAAATTAAAATCCCCGTCATGAATGCATACTTTAGATGTTCGTGTGAGGTGTAAATACGCGATGGCAAAGCTTTTCTTAAAGCATGTTGTGTCATAAATGCCAGAGCTAAAGGTAATGATGTCGGCCAATCCCCAAGGCAGATGTTGGAAGGAGGTGGTGGATTTTTGTACGCAGGTATATTTGGCCTTTCAAGTGACAGGCGCAGGCCTGTGGAGGACATGCGAAGCGGATTAAATTCATCATTGGAATTTGCATTTTTTTCATTTTTTGAGTTTTCACTTTGCAGCAGGTGGCCAAAGTCTATGCAAAGCCTGGTAAGCATGGAGGCTAATTTCACCCTTCTCACACCAAAACGCTGCAATGTTTTGTGGGGAAGATCTCGATAAAGAGGTTGAGGGGTGATTTCGCACTAGACGAACCAATATTTTGGAGTATTGTTGATTTGATTCTTAGGGAGGATTTTATGCGATTAGAACACTGCTACCAAGCCAAAATAGACATTGTGTCTACATTCATGGCGTGGGCACTCGAGCTTGGTATGAAGGAGGTGATGTGGGTCATGAAAACATGCATGCATCCAAACTGGTGTTGTGGCTTGGTCCCCATGTTGGCCATGGCGGAACCTGGTGTAGGGGTTCCAACTCTTCAAGGCAACTAGAGGAGGATTGGTGACCAGCAGCCCCCAATTTACCCGTTCCTGGTGTTGAGCGCCACAAGCAATAGGGAGGAGAGGTGTGCAGAGGCAACTATCGGCTAGGAGTCGTTGAAGGACTACCTGTGCATGCGGGAGATGGAACAAAAGAAGATGAAGGTAGAAGCAAAGAATGTAGAATCGATCAAAGGAAAGAAACAGGTGTCCAGGCATGAAGACCATTGGTTCAAGGTGGTAATCTTGGTCTTAAATGTCTTTTTTCCCTCTAGTATATGATGTGATAGTGCCCGGTTGGGCTTGTTTTCGTGCAACGGTGGTAATGTATATTGATAGCGTTTATGCAAAGTGTGGGTCATTGTTGTTAGTCGGATAGGTAGTGTTAGTGGTTATAGCTTTCAAGGTGGTCATGGAGTTGCAATCTGAAGGATACATCAGGGCAGAGCCCTCTTTTGTAAACTCTTTATTAAATATTAATAATCTAATAAATATGTTACCGATCAAAGAAAAAAGTAAATAGATTAATATTAATAATAATGAATATATATTATTTTTGTTGAGCCAGCCTGTTCAAGATTTGAACTTAAATAATATTATTTTACCTTCTTGAGCCTACCTATGGGAGATTTGAAGTTTGGTGGCACTTATAAGTGGTTGAGGAAGATATTTCTCAGGCATGATGGAACTTGGCAAATTCACTCTCAGCAGCACAATCATTTGATGGGACGAAAACCCCAGAGGACACACTATGGGTAGGATGATAACCCTATCCGCTTTTAAGCATTTTTACAGCACTTTTGAAGTACAGCTCAACGTCTATGATGAAGATTGATGTAATATTGGCTTGCACTATTTTATTTTTGTACTTGCCTTCAATCAATCTATTTTGGATTATATGTATATGAGTGAGAAGACATATCGATGAATAGACATGTCTCCACATATGTGGAGACATGTCTCTCCACCAATACGTCTCTTCATTAAACATTGCAAACATTACACATAATCGATAGTTTGTTAAACATAAAGATGACTATTTATTCCACATAGAATAAATTAATATAATGATTTATGATTTAATATCCAAATATAATTATGTATGTATGTATGATAAAATATGTAATAATAATAATAAACTCAGTTATTATTATTATGTATATTCGTACATATATACATATAACTCATAAATCATTCTATTGATTGAGATGGTCATCCATGATTGTTTTTATCTGACCGAAGCTATAAACATCAACACTCCCTCTTAGCTAGGGAGGATAAATATATTACTTCAATGTAATATGTGAGTATGAATAATCATTTTAGACTTATATCATTTTGCTGATATAACAAGTAATGGTCTCCAAGTATCAAGTCCATGATACTCACCAAATACTCAGAACAACGGTCTCCAAATACCAACTCACAAGGTATTCACCA
>MU227359.1:302217-339963 GCA_018584345.1 Thuja plicata
CTCCCTCTGAATCAAGTTCCTCAAATGTCAGCTAATGCAGATTCTCTAGCTGCTCCCTCTGTCATGAAAGCATACCATATTCACATGCACTAATCATGGAAGATATCTTTCTTCAAGAGACTCTCATTATCTGGTACATGATCATGTTGAAATTTTGATCATAACATTATTCGTAGGAGTAGTTTCTCGTACACAAATGTACTTGTTTGATTTCATAGTAACATGAGTGAATGTAATAGAGTGTGGATTTATATCTAGGCTTGACAAAATCAAACATTCATTATAATGCGGCTTCCATCTGAAGCTCCAAGTACATGCATCAACCTCTTGACCTTTTTGTCCAAGGTTGCCTTAGATGAAATGTTAGACTTCTTCTGAAAGTGATATCAACCTTCTGACCTCCTTGTTCAAGATTGTCTCTGATAGATTGTTAAGCTCCCTCTGAATGTTAATTCTTCCTCATTGAAGAAATGTCTTCAGTCATCAACTTAGTCCTATGATTTCAAGCATCAAGTTCTTTCTCCCTTGAATGCAATTTCTTAAGTTTCTTGATCTGTCCTAAAAGCATTTCAGAGAGATTACAAATAGTTCATAAAACTAAACTATCTCAAAGAGAAATACCAAAGATAGAAGCATAAAAGATTTTACTAGCCAATATTATAGCATAAATTTCAAACTTAAAATTTTATGTGCAATAATAAAACATGGAATACTTATCTTTTATCGTCAAATATTGTAGCCCTTTGGGAACTTCTTCTACTAAACTCAATCTCCCTTGTCTGCTCTACAGTGACTATTGACAAGAACGCTTCTGAGTTTTCCACACTCGCAGTGTGTAATGTCCTTTTCAGGGATTGAGCATATTTCAACAAAATTTCTTGTCCATAGTTGCACCTTGCCGAATACAATCACAATTGTAGTGTGCAACATTAGTCTACCAATCTGCTTTAGATTTAACATAATGAAGAATCATATTTAGTGTCCAAGAGTGTCTCAACACTCCACTATAATTCTTGCCAAACTACGATAGCTACAATAATGGTCAAGTTCCACAAAGCTATCCAATTAATTTTCGAAAGTCACAACATAAGAAATAAGGAACCATGAAATAATTTTAATAATCAACCTCCTTTACCAAGCTCGTCCCCATACTATTACTGCTCTTGAGATTCACGACAACTTAATATTCAATATGACTCTTATGATAAAGATTGTAAATATCCAATTATAAGATAATTTGCCAAAATAAAAATCAGGCCCCAATCTGGGAGCAACTATAGTCTCCTGCAGAATATTAATCGATATCACTCTAAGTAAGTTCACTTATAGCTTTCACTTCAATAATGTTTTTTTTTTTTTTTTTTTATTAGACAGATTGTCACCTGTCTTATAATAACTTGTAATGTATTGCTGCAGTAATCATGAACATTGAGAAACTCGTACCACTTGTGCATTCTGTTTGAGTGGTGGCTACATATTATAACTTCAATCATGGATATCTTAGGATTATGAAATCGACTCAAATTATTATTTTATTGCCTAACCATTTTCTAATGACGATCGACCATAAATGTTTATCTCTATATAAGTTGACCGCATAATTCTATCTTTTAGAGAAGCATGTAAGATAGTTTCTCAACCGTTGTTCTTGTCATGATCAAAAAGCGCTGCCTTCACACTTTCAAATCGTTACCCTTCATTGTAGACTTTAATCGCTGCCTTATCTAGTTTAAACAAATGTCTTAACCTTAATGAAGTTGGCAAGTTATATAGATCATCATGGTCTTGCTGATGTAATCACTTCTTAGTCGTTGCATATCATTCCTCATAGAGAGTCGATTCTTTTGATATATTTTGTTACCTGCAATCACCATTATCCTTGCATACACACAGCGGATAGTATCATATGCAACAGTCCTTGTCGAGTTGACACAACTGATATCGTAAGAGGTTGTGATATTAATCACTCATTGCAATACTTGGAGGCGATGTCAATACCATAGCATATCACTATCCATATCAGGCGGCGATCACTCATTCCATCATTGTTGATTTATCACGAGAATTCAATAAATCATTGAACATATCTTTTGCATAGCGATATCAAATACATAACAGAGAGGATCGATCGCATATCATATATAACTGGTACACCAACGACCTAACAAGAGTCGCGGACATCCATCAACACTGTTGTTACTATTCATCGTCTACAAACAAATCAGGTTCAAAACCATGTTTCATATGCCTTCACTACGCTCCCTCATGTTGCATACACATCTCTGCACAAGCATTTCCAACCATAAACTTGTAATGCTTAGGTGGATTCTCATTCCGTGTTGTCCTTGTCTTCGAGGCATCGAATATGGTTCTCTTGGGCTTCTACATTCTGGCGCAAACAGGGAGAATGTTGTCAAAGGTTTTGGTCATGGGCTCTATCCATGCCATCTGATCATGCTTGGAGTCTCCAGACTTTCAACATGTATACATTGCAATCACTGCAGACCACAAGACCACACTGAGCAATTCCACAATACTTCTTCACCATGCCCGAGAAATCCACATGGAGCCTACGCAACATCTTTCAATGTTGTAATAGCGGCCTTCATACATCTCTGACCCCAGTCAAATCCCAATAGATTGGTTTTCATTCTTCATTTCTAGATCCTAGAGCGAACTTGCTCTGATACCATTTTGAAGTACAGCTCAACATCTATGATGAAGATTGATGTAATATTGGCTTGCACTATTTTATTTCTGTACTTGCCTTCAATCAATCTATTTTGGATTATATGTATATGAGTGAGAAGACATATCGATGGATAGACATGTCTCCACATATGTGGAGACATGTCTCTCCACCAATACGTCTCTTCATTAAACATTGCAAACATTACACATAATCGATAGTTTGTTAAACATAAAGATGACTATTTATTCCACATAGAATAAATTAATATAATGATTTATGATTTAATATCCAAATATAATTATGTATGTATGTATGATAAAATATGTAATAATAATAATAAACTCAATTATTATTATTATGTATATTCGTACATATATACATATAACTCATAATCATTCTATTGATTGAGATGGTCATCCATGATTGTTTTTATCTGACCGAAGCTATAAACATCAACACAGTGCATGCAGATTGATGACATTCAAACTACTTGCAGGTTCTATTAGTGAAGAGGAAGCAAGCATACACATCAGGCATAGCAAATCCAAGGATAAAACACAGAATGTATGCCATAAAAGTTCAAGGACAGAAGGCTCAAAAAGACACATGGGAATTAGTCTGCAAGCCAAATCCCGCCACCAGTCCTGTCTCCGCTGGTAATTATTGAACTGCCACTTCCAGAGGAGTCGCACTGAGTTTGCAGAGAATGAATCACCTAGAGCCTCAATCGTGGAATGGCACCACTTCCAAAGCGCCCATCAGTCACACCCATACGCTCAAATCAGACCGTAGTCCAAATCTATAAGTGGTGGATGTTTAGTTGTGGAAAGACTCTCCTAGCAATTGGATGTATGAACTCTATACATTGATCCTATCAGTGTGTAACAATCAGCTTTTTGGCTTAATATACCAGAGCTACTTTTCTGTAAATCATATTCCTGTCAAAGAGAATTTTCCATCTGCATTCTGTTTAATCTATCACTTCTGCAAATTGCTTGGTAAAAGCTAAATCGATGTGTAATTATAAATTGGGTATTCAATTTGATTGTTGCTTCTGAAATTACGGATCTGTGGGCAAATTTGTTTTGAATCAATTTCAGTTCAGACATTTATAAGATATGGGGATCCTTACAGAAGATGGGGCATTTTCAAAAGAGTATGGCCCAACCTCAACCCTGCACTGCCGTATGGCAGCCTACAGTCTCACTCCCACACTGCAATAAGGAAGCCAAAGCCTCATTCGCATACCACAATAAAGCATCCCACAGATTCAGTCATGGACCTTAAGTGCAAAAAAAAGGGAATTATTCCAAGATATCAGGCTGCAAAAAACTGCCTTGGCTAAATTGGGTATGATTTTATCTCTCCATTTTTACTTTCAGAGTCATACAGGTGTTGAACACCTCTTTCCAGGTTATCTGAAAATAAATTTGAATTTAATAAAGTAGATTCTGTTTCAATGTGTATGGCTATCTACTTTGAGAAAATTTGTGGAAATATGTTAACAGATAAAAACCACTTCAAAGTATTTAGCATCACCAAATAGTTAAAAATGGTCTGAATGCAGAATTCCTGAAACTTGGAGACTGCTTCTCTCACTTTTCAGAATTTTAAGACAAGTCAATTTGTTCTAAAAATTGCAAGCTATTCCTCTTATTCACAAACTTTGAAAACTACAAGCTATCTATATTAAGTTTCACAGATTTTTAAATCAATCCATTTTATTCTAATTCTTGCAACCTATTTTCTTCAATTTTAATTTTTTAAAACTAATGCATTTAAGTTTTTAACAAGCTATTTCTTTAAATTTCAAATATTTACACTTAAATCCAATTTGTTCAGAAAATTGCAAGCTATGTTTCTGGAATTTGCTACTTTTTACTGTTAAATCCATTTTGTTTCAAAAATTTCAAGATGTTTCTCTTAAATTCAAGTATTCTACAATTGAATCCAATTTCATCCAAAAGTTGTAGTTTCTCTCTCTTAGTATTCAATGTTTTACTACATGGTGGCTGCGGTGGGCAGGCTGGAAGAAGATAAAAATGTAGTAAGAAAGCCAATTCTAGTCTTCAAAGAAAAGGTGGTGTTTGAAGCTATTTGGGACGAGATTGAATGCAATATTCACTTTCTTCTTAACTAGCTCCGCATTGTTTCCACCACAGACACAGTTTGGTTATACAACTATCTCCGTGCTGAGGGCTATGATGTTCCTCCATCGTTTGCCAAGATGGACCTTGACCGCATACAGATTATTCCTCCAATGATTATCAAAAACAGCTGGTAAAAGGGAGGAGCTATAAAGAAAGATGCAAAGGGCAAAGCAGCGATGGAAAATGAGGAATCTGGTGCGGATGAAGACGAACCGGGAGATGAAATAATCATCATCAAGCGTAAATAGGGTCTGGTTTTTTAGTATGTGAGATAATACTTGGGCTTTCCCGCTTGGACAGTTTCTATTAAGAACAGTCATTAGTAGTATTAAATAATCTATGATTATATAGCTTTATGAAAGCATTTTGATTAATATGACAATGCTTCATAGACTAGGTATAGGCATACGAAGATGGATATAAGAAATATGCACTGTTGTTCTCCCTAATCTTATAATATATAGCTTGTTGGATCTTTTTCTTGCTGATCCTTTTATACCTGTGGCTCAGATATATTCCTCTATATGCCCAAACACTGATTCAACAAGAAAAACAAACAACGTTCAACAAGGTCCTTAAACCTTCCACACTTTGAGCTCCACAGACTCAGGTGGGTATTACCTATCTTCTGCCTTCAATATTCAAATAGTATCACAAACCGGTAGGCACAGTGGATGCAACATAAAACATGTAAATGGTAACAGATTTTATAAAGATTGATGAGAACCACACATTCTAGCATACCAGAACAATGCCCTATCCAGTGGGTATGGAGTCACTCCAAATGAAAAGACTCTTAACAGCAACATACATCGAATGTAAAACCTGCAAATGATCTTTGAACTTGACTATGCCTTACATACTCAATTCACACTCTTGGAAGCAAATATAATCATCCAATTCATTACAGTTCTTTACTCACTAAACCACTTTAAGGAATTTAATTCTCTCTGAAAGAAACCCTAAACCAGTTAGACCCTCTGCCTTACAGAGTGATGGATTGAGATGTCCTTAACAACCAATCCAAATGAATACAAGAACTGAAACAAAGACATTACTCATTAAGATCAAACAGATAACAGGGAAATACAGACATTTATTGATACTAAAACATCTAAAACATTTAAAATCAGAGCCAAAGAGACCATTGATAGTCTTTATCCTACTATGCAGAGCTTACAAGCCTTTTGTGGCATAAAAATCCCATCCTCTAAAAAGACCTAGAAAACTCTAATTATACCAATCAGACACCACAAGCTTAGACCGCTTTAGGGCATAAAGAAACCCTAATGCACAACCACCAAGACTCGGGAACAGACCCAACATTAAGGCAAAAAAGACAGGGAGTCGACTAAGGGTTACAAAATATCTACAAATCTAATCAGAAACCCAAGCCATCACCCCTCAACATTTATGAAGCCATAGTCATCAAATTTTTATCCCTTTCAGCACCCTACAGCTACATAAATGTGAACCAAAAGATCAGGTTCATCCATCTACCTTCCTATAGCATGAAACGCAGAGCCACCGCCACAAAAAACCCTCTGCAACATAAAACATTCAAATATCTGCCTCAACAGTCACCCCTGGCGCGGAAACTCTATCAACAGTCGAGATCAAACCTTAAATTCATTTTAAAACACGGTCACTCGAACAACCCTTAAAACACCCACGAGCCCGTAAGCCCAGGACACATGGCAGTTCCATGTAGCATTTTCGGTCCCACTTGACTTTTCCTCATCAATCTGGACACATGTCACTCAGGCATGAACCCACGATAAATAAATATCGCGCAACTTTGCTTAGCGGCATCACGCCAACCGTTAGATCAAAACATATTTGACCCACCTTTACCTCCTTTCAAAGTCCCGGACCCACAATCTCAAAGTGGATACGTGTCAATCAAGCATGATCTCGCGATGAATAAAAAACGTGCACCTTCTGTTCCAAGCATCACGCCCGCCGTTAGATTAAAACGGATTTGCTCGATGCCTTATCTTTCGGCCCCACTTAGGCAAGATTTCCAATGGACACCTGTCAACTAGGCGTGATCCCGCGATGAATAAAAAAAATGCATCTTTTGTTCACGGGATTGCGCCCACCGTCTGATCGAAACAAATCTGCTTGATGCTTTACTTTCCTTTTAGCCCTGCTAGGTTCCGTCACTTGCCACGTGTCGCATAGGCGCGACGCCTTGAAGATAAACCTCCTCGCATATTTCGATTACGGAATTGCGCCCACCGTTGGATTAAATCTGATCTGACCATGATGCTTTCTTGCTTTCAACTTTGAAGACGCTGGCCCCACGATCTCAGGATGGACACTTGGCGTTCAAGCACGATTCCTTGATGAGTATCTTCAGTGTAGCTTTTGATCAAGGCATTACACCTACCATCCGATCAAAAGTAAACTGCTCGACATCTTTTGTTCACGAAGCATCACAGGGACCTTAGACTTAGGAAAAATTAATACACGGGCCCCGCTAGGACTTAGGACTTGAAAAGAAATGGCCCCCCGCACGACGACTTAAGGTACATGGTTTAAAATGACTTAAGTGGCTCCCAAAAAAGTAATGCAAGAAAATAAGAAGCCCAGGAGACTTGGGGTTTAGAGCACCATGGAAAACGAAGGGCTGGACCAAAGGCAATTAGGGCTTAAGAACATGGCTTGGACACAGCAGAAAAATACGTAGGACTGAGCACCATGGAAATCAAATTTTTGCAGTCCCAACATAGCTAACATGTTCATATGATCTTATTTGTTCTCTTTGAGCAGAAGGTAGATATTCATTTCGTTCTCTACCTTATGATTGGATTATAGGGATTATTTTCCTCTGTGGTTACTAATTCTAGATGACAATGGCTGCCATACTCCCCTAAATTGGTTAATAAAAAGACTGTATAGTGGCTCAATGGTATTAATTATTAACAATAGCATTCACCATAATTTTATTTTTATAGTAATTTATATATATAGATAGATAGATAGATAGATCATTGTAGACATAAATATAAATGTGTATTTTGTTTAGCATATATATATTTATGTCTGCAATGATCAATATATATATATATATAGGTATACTCATAGTTATATATATATATATATATAAAACTATGAGTATACCTATATATCTGTGTGTGTGTGTATATATATATATATACAGATATATACTCAGTTTTATATATATACATATATATACAGATAAAACTATGAGTATACCTATATATCTCTCTGTGTGTGTGTGTATATATATATATATAGGTATACTCATAGTTTTATATATATATATAAAACTATGAGTATACCTATATGTGTGTGTGTGTGTGTGTGTGTGTGTATTACACACAGATATATAGGTATACTCATAGTTTTATATATATATATATATATATATATATATATATATATAAAACTATGAGTATACCTATATATATATATATATATATTCTGTCCGGATTTTTTGTATTATTGTTTGACCCTCCATATACCCCGCATTTCTGAGTACTATGCTCAATCTACTGAGTCTTTGATTACTGGTAAGTCTGGTATCTACTGTTTCCCTAAATTGGCTTCACAATCTTGTGAACAAAGGCATCTCCTTCTCATAGGCTCACTATATTAATAGTTTTCTAACTGATACAATCTCTCCTCTTTACTTTGAGGCTTATGGTAAGCTTAATAGGCATGAAATATCTAAATATTAAGGTTGCTTTATTTTAGTACAGCAAAAGCAAAAGGCCAGCAAGACTTTCAACAGATAAGATTTTCTATGATGATGAACGATTAGATCTGGTGATTAGTTTTCTTTTTACATTTCAAATTGATATAATGCATAATGCATCCCTGTAGTAATGAATTTAGCTCTTATGAATAGATTACTCTATTAATAGGATATGCTATTGAGAACAGCGAATTTACTTAGACCCTGCTTACAACATCTATTAATAGGACTGCAGGAATTGCATTCTAATCTGCTCATGACTTTGTTTAAGAGACAAGAATTGATATTATCAAAGAATAGATTTGATACTTAATTTGCTGCTCTGATTCCTAGCTTTTATCTTTCTGGGCTCACCATGAAGAAAACGCTTATAATATTTGAATCATAGAAAAGGAAGGGCTAGTCTTGGGCGGTCTCCCCTAAAGCATCTCTGTGATTTAACTTAACTCTAACTTCCTAAGGCATGATCTGATCTGACTGTAGTCTTTTAACTTCTTATACATAGATGGCTAAGGATCAGTATTAGATATCTTATATTTCTATGGCTATTAAGAAGGCAGAGGGAAAGTGTTGTTGTGTCTTTCAGGTGTTTGCAGGAGCTTGGCAAAGAATGGAAGAGAAGAACATACTGCCATATAATAGCTGGTCGATCGATAGAAATAAATTGCAAGAATCACCCCCCAATATCTATAAGGTGGGGGGTTGTAACATATTGTATTAACAAAGCCGTAATCTGTAATGGAAATAATGATCCATGTAATCTGTAATAAGGGATCAGAATATTGTAACCTTAGCCACTAAATAAATGTTTGGCTAAGGATTAGAAGTAGGGTCTACAGTTGTTGAACTTTAATTATGTAAATGAGGTCATGCCCTCATGTGTCACTTACCCACATAAATGAAGTGAGAATTTGTAAACTATTTGAACTGGACCTTATAGGTCCCGGGCAATACCGGAGGTTTTCTTCACTCCGTCCTTTCCTACCGGTGCCCGCACTGATCGGAGGTGTACTTTTAATTTTACTAATAGAATATTACATCGGCTACGGCCTATTACCCATCAAAAAAAAAATTATTCAATGTTTTACACTTAAAAACTCAATTTTTTCTAAAAATTGCTCACCATTTATCTTAATTTTCAAGCTTTGAAATTTTAATCCAGTTTGTTGCCTGGACAGAATCATAAACTATTCCTCTTAATTTTCAAGTTCTCAATTAATCCTATTTGCTCGGAATATTGAAAGCTATTTTCATGAAACATTCAAGTTTTTACAATTTAGTCCAAGATTTGATTTGTATAGAACTTGGAGGCTGCTATTTCTCTTAAATTTCAGCTTTTTATAGTAAGATTCAAGTCGTTTCGAGGATTGAAAGATGTTTCTTATAAATTTTCTATTTTCAGATATAAAAACCCATTTGCTACCAAAAAAAAAAAGATATTTATCAATACTTTCAGGGCTAACTTTATGGTTCTGAGATTTTCTCAGGAAGATGTTGCCAATTTTTCTAAATAAAAGTACACTAATGTTTTCAAACCAGCCTTCTAAATGACCCACCTCAGAAAACGAAATAAATCCATTTCACCCCAAGAAAAAATAAAAGAGACAAGTTATTTATCTTCGTTTTCAAAATTTTACAGCTAATCCAAATTGTTCTGGAAATCGCAAACCGTTTCTCTTAATTTCGATTCCTTTCAAATTGAACCCAGTTTGTTGCGAAAATTTCAAGCTACATCACATTAAATGCATTCACGCAGTTAAAACTTTGGCAATGTAAGTACTTCGTAGCAGAACACTACCATGCATACAAGACCTAATTGATTAAAACTCAAAAAGTTTTGAGGGATTTTTTAAGAGAGAGAAAAGCATTTACACATCTGTTAGAGGAACTAATGTTGAATGAGCGAAGAGGAATTTTTTGACGCAGCAACCTCAGCAGCGCCATTGAAGATGAGCATAAACTTTCAACTGTAATTCGTTTCTCGTGATTTTAATAAAGAGAATGAATCATTAAAGATAGCTTGATGATATGATATGATATGATTTCGTATGAAAGTAGGAAGAGGTTTCGAACACGCGATCTTTAAGAATAATGTTTAATATTTGCATTGTTGAAGATAGAAAACGTTGGATGTGTCCGATGCATGGGTAGTTATTTGGTATCAAGTTTTTCCGTCAAAGTCTTCTTGGTCCGATATTTCTCAAAAACCAGAAATTTTTTTATAGAAAAAAGGGGCGCGGAGCTGGGCGGGGAGCGTGGTCGTACGAGTGAGTCATTACGAAATCTTAAATATATTTTTATTATATTATATTATTCTATTATAATTAATGTGTCATTGTTATTATTTTATTTTATATTATTATATTATATTATATATAGTGTAGATATCATATTTGTTGATTATTTTAATTAATAAATGTCATATTATTGTCTTTTAATTAATATTAAATTATTATTATATTATGATATTGTAATTAATATTGTTTTTGTATTATATATAAGGATATCAAAAAATCACATTAATACTGTCCAAAAATGAGGCATAGCCTCAAATGAGATGTCCAATATTTACAACATGGAAATACAAAGTAACATATACATCATATGAGAGCAGCACAAACTAGTGTAAAATTTATGCATAATCTTTGACCCAGTCAGTCCAGCCCTGGGGACCTTCCATCCAAACGATGTTATGCATGTCCTGGATCCGAGCCAGCATTAAAAGCTTGTCATCAGAAACACCTTTGGTTTTCTTGACCTCTTTGCGGAACTTACTCAGGGTCTTTTCAAAATTCTGCAGGTTGTTCCTATTCATTCTCCACGCATAGTCGTCTTTCATAGTAGAGTAACCAATGTTCAAAAATCTACGCAACTCTTCTTTTTCTAGCAACATCGTGACATGAATCTGCGAGAAGATTTTAGAAAAGGTGAATTTACGAGAAAACTCAGTAAGAGATATGGTATTGCCTTGAAACCTTTCCTCATTTCTACATTTCCAAATCTGCCAGAGAATATTAGAGGATAAGATATTCCACAATAAGTAGTGTCCTTCTTAAGATTCGGAATATTACCAGTAACAATTTCAAAGATGTTAAAAAACTTAGGATAAGTGATACCAAACATGTTCCATATCTCTTTAGCAAAGATACAATCAAAGAAAATATGTTTGCTAGTCTCAAGTAATCTACACAAACTACATATATCATCTGAAGAGTGGTTTTTTCTGATAGGAATTCTATCAATAAGTCTCAGCCATTTGAAACATTTGACCTTGGGGTCAATCGACTCTTTCCAAAGATAGCCAAAGTGTTTTTTCCAGACACCACTGTCAAAATCAGTATACCAAAGATTGTTAACATGCTGGATAATAGAAACGTTATGATCAATAACATGATAAATATTCTTGGATTTAATTTTAGATATAACAATGCCATCCGGCCATTTCATTATTTTAAGAAATCTGTGAGAATCAACAATACAAATAGACGGAAGATCCCTGCAAGCTTTAGAGGTCATGTTATAAGTTTTCTTTTGAAACTGGGGGATGTTGAATCTAGAGTTGAGCTTATCCCAGCCAATAAGTTTGTCGTGTGCAAAAAGGTCCATCAGCTGGGAAATGCCCAGCTTATTCTAGGCTCTAGTAGAGCAGCCTTGAGAGAGGGCCAACGGTTTACCAGCATTATAGAGATTCCACCAGATGGAACATTCACCATATAATTGGGAGCAATCATGACAATCCTTGTTAGGAAGAAAGAGCCTAACCTGGTCCCAGGCCTTCCAAATGGATTAAAAACCGCAGACCCCTGAACATGTATAGGGATGTTACCATCAATAAGGTCATAAAGGGGAAGGTTTTTCCAAGACTTAGCGTTCCTAGGATAGCCTTTTTCAATGTTATTCCTGACGAGGATTTTCCACGGTTGATCACCAGTTAAGGAGTAAAAAATCTGTTTAGTAGCAAGAGAAACTCCTTGGGTCTTGAGGTCCTTAAGTCCCAACCCCCCAAGAAGCTTATCAATATGGCACCACCTCCACTTAACAGCATGAGCTTTTTTATTACCTTTGCCATCAAACCATAGGAAATTCCTTATGGTGTTTTGAATTTCCAGAATCTGATAGTTGTTGAACATCCAAACAGAGGAGTAATAAATGTTATTGGAAGAAAGAAGTTTTTGACAGACCTGAATTCTGCCAGCAAGAGATAGGGCCCTATTATGTCATTTACCAAGTTTTTTAGTAATCTTGGCTTTAACCCAAAACCACTTGTCTTTCAGAGAGGGTTCAATAGAGAAGGGTATGCCAAGGTATCTAATGATCTTTTGGGGGGCTCCCCATTGGTAGTCATACTTATTAAACCAGTCAGGAGGATTCTCACTCCACCCAAGGCATATGGATTTAGCATTAAAAATGCGGGCACCAGAAATAGCACAGAAGAAGTTAAGCTTGTTATTCAGGGCTTCAAAGTTTTGCTCAGTCATCTCAAAGAATAAGGCAATGTCATTAGCAAACTGACAATTAAGGAGTTCAGAGTTATCAGGAAGAGAGATCCCTTTGATGGTAGGAGATAGGGAATTATCACGGAGGATGTAGGAAAGGGTATCTAAAGCAATGACAAAAAGCGCAAGGGCAAGGGGGCAGCCTTGTCTAATGGATTTGCTAAGGGGGAAAGGGTCAGATAAAGAGTCGTTGATATCAACTTGAGCATAAGCATCCCTAAGAAGAATGCAAACATAGCTGCAGAAACCAAGAGGAAAACCAAAAGCCTCAAGCATCATAGTAATGAATTTCCATTCAACCCTATTAATATTAATTATTATTATGGTAGAATATTTTATTTTATTTTATTAAACAATAATTTATATTTTCAAATTTTGTACAAATAGCTTATTCTTTCTTGAAATTTTATTTTAATTTATATTTTTATAATTGTTACGATATACGAATATATTTAATTATTGAAAAGATATTTAATAGATGAAGAATTACATATATTTATATAATTAGACTATTGAAACATAAAAGAATCCATTAAGATATACAAACATAATATATCTTTATATAAACAGGATTCATTCCGAGAGTGTTAAATCTTTAATGTTTGAATCTGTTTGTTAATGGATATGGAGAAAGCTCTTCCCTCCTCACTTAAAATTATTACTAAACATAGGGAATGGGTTCAAATCATTACTTATGAAGACGATGTCAGTGAAGATTTAGCAAAGATTCAACAATTTTAGAGATTATTGGGAATAACTTGGGCATTTTTTTACAACTAGATCCAATCCTCTTAAAGGATTTTAATCTTCCTCCCAACATATGTTTGTTAATGGATATCGAGAAAGCTCTTCCCTCCTCACTTAAAATTATTACTAAACATGGGGAATGGGTTCAAATCATTATATATGAAGACGATGACAATGAAGATTAAGCAAGGGAAGCAACATTGTTCAAAGTTTCTACCCAATGCATTGCTAAATCTTCATTGTCATCGTCTTCATATGTAATGCTTTGAACCCATTCCGAATGTTTAGTAATAATTTTAAGGGAGGAGGGAAGAGCTTTCTCCATATCCATTAACAAATTTAATCTAAGAGGAAGATTACAATCCTTTAAGAGGATTGGATCTAGGAGCAAACTAATGTCCAATTTATTCCCAATAATCTCTAAAATTGTTGAATCTTTATACTCAAGAGGTAAATTAGGAAGTTGGTTCCAAAAGGGAAGAACCTGATATTATTGTCTTTGGGATTAAAATAAGGAGACCAAGCTTGCATATGAAGACTAGAATGCTTATCAAACCATACTTTATGCTTGAAGATATAAGGCAGAACTTGGGATTCGGGGAAGGAGGGAAGGCACATCAGACATGGTTGGATATCTAGTCAATTTGAGAAAGAGGGGATTCATTTTCGTAGTCAACATGGGGATTTCTACTCTAGAACAAAACCTTGGAATTTTTTCCATTTAAAATAGTAATAGATGATTTTAGAACGGAAACTCAAAGGGAGATGCTATGGGGGGAACAAGGTCCCTTTTTCAAAATTTGTACCCATTACGATCAACGTCTTTGGCTGAAGTTTTGTCTCTCCGCCCATTAAAAAGTAAAATAGGGCAACTACAAAATGAAAGGCCTCAATCGAAACCATGGAGATTTCCAAGTAAGGAGGAAGTCTTTTTTAAAAGAAGAAATATCAAGGGAAGGTTTTGGGTAAACAGGAGGCACAAAGGAAATGAGGATAACTTTTTAAGGGAAAACCCTATCTTTAAGGAAAGAATCTGGGAAACTCAAAAACAAGACAGAGTGGGAAAGGGCGACTTAAAAGGAAATCATAATGGACGAAAGGATATGTGGGTTCATCCTTTTAAAGATCAACAACTCAAGAAGGCTAGAGTTAAGAAAAACAGAAAGAGGGAGGTTAAGATCTGGAAAGAAAAAATTAGTAACAACCAAGTTACACCTTCATCTAAATAGGGTGTTTTAGAAGAAACACATGAATAAAATATTATATGGGAAAATCTACAGACATGGGTTACCCAAAAAGTCCAAAGATCCCAAATGATGGACTTCAATTGCATACTTCCAAAAGTAAGGACATCCGTATCATATTCATAATATTCACAGACCTACATTGTCGAGCTCTTATATGCAAGTTTTGGAATATAACCATTCCATTTCATGAATTGTCTAGATGGGTAAACAAAGAATGGAAACAAATAGAAGAGTGTCATATCTAGACAACTCTTAGGGGTTTTTTATTGTTTTCTTTAAAACAAAAAATGTCAGAGACAATATCTTAAAGCATAAAGGATGGTTTTATAAGCATTTTGGTCTTCATATATTAGTCTCCTAATTTTAATCCTAAAGACATTAATATCAGGTTTATTCCCTTTTGGATCCAACTTCTGATCAAGGGTACTCCCCTTACTAACTCAAACACGCATAATGCAACAAGGATTTTTTTTTTAAATGAAAGAACATAAACACTTGCTTTCTATTATCTTCAATCAAATGACATTACAATATTCAAAAAAATATCATGATACAACCACATGGGCATTTCATTACAATAATCTCCAAGACAGAGCCACAAACTACCCTTCTCAAACTGAGCCCGAAACCTGCCTTCATCCATGTATATGTAGTACCAATAACTACCTTCGAATATTTTAGAAAGTGACATTTTCCCATTTTGGCACCCAACAGTTCAACTTCACACTTAAGTGATTTTTCACTCTCTTCCTTTCTGTATTGAAACTTGATTCTTGATGGCACAACTTTCGAAAGTCGTAACTTTTGAACCGTGTACCCTATTTTCTATTATAGCCACTTTCAAAAACCTCTCAAAGTGTCCTACAATCAGGGCAATGTAGTGTTATCTTGGACACTACATTACTGTCCCACACTTAGTCATTTATCCAAGCAGGTTAGCTGGTCATCACTGCAGTCGAGCTATCCAGTATAGGTTGAGCTATCAGGCATAGTCGTTGCCGAGCATATTTATGGTTGCTGAGTGACTTGACAATCAAGCAAAAGTTGATCATGTTCATGCTGAGTGCCAGAGACTTAAGTGCCGAGTAAGACAATTTTGACATACATGTCAGGAATGACACAAACTTGTAGGTAAACAGTTTTGGGCCGACTTGTTCATGCATTTAATGATTTCAATAGAGTTAATTATGCATTTAATTGTTTTATCCTATGTGTGGCATGGAGCCAATCAGAAAATTGGAATGCCTAAGTGGCATAACCTTTTGATCCTGATCATTGATCTAGATCTAATTGCCAGATTTGTAAAGTATATTAAGATTGCTTCTTAAACCCTAAAGTGTATGAGAGAAAGAGTGTATGCGTACAAAGAGATGCACTAAGAGTTATTTCAAGGAAGAAGCATAGATCTAGCAGAGTGACAAAGCAGTGAACAGCAGAGTAAAGACATATCATATTATAAGATCAGAAAAGGTATTGGAAAGAGGAGATCCATTATCAGCATCAGAGTGCACATTGAAGGATCATATCTTGAGACATTCTAACAAGTGTATCAGGTGAAATCTCTTAACAGAGTGGTTCTAGCAGACCTTTCTAAATCTCTTAGCCGAGTACTTACTTTATTGTAAGTTTAAATCATTTTACAAGGTAGATTGTAATGATCTAAAGCTCTTAACCGGGCATACCTTTAACCAGGTAGATTAAATATTATGATCAAACTTTGTATCCCTAACATGCACACTTTATTGTTGTAGTAGTGAAGATCTTTATGGGTATCATCCCCACCCCAGTTTTACCTTATTGGGGTTTTGGGTTACCAAAATTCTGTGTCATGAGTTATTTATTTCATGTTGTGGATGTTGATAATTGTTAGATTAATTTCATATATGTATCAGTGTGGATTAGTTAGTTTTAAGTGATTAAATTTCAAGATCTGATTCACCCCCCCCCCCAGTATCTTGCTTTCCCAATATTGTATTTCCAACAATTGGTATCAGAGCTCAGCTCTCCTACAAAAGGTTTTAATCAGCTTGAGAGTACAAATCTGGAGATGGAGATTTACAAATTGGGTAAAGTCATTGAGAATTAGAATATTGAAATTCAGCTAGCATTACATCACCTTGAGATAGCTAGACAGGAATTGAGGAAGTCGTTGACATCTAAGAAAGATTTTTCCAAACAAATGAATGATACTCATTACCAGGAAGAAGACACTGCAAATCTATTTCAGAATGGAGATCCTACTGAGAGCGATGCAGCAATTGCAGATCTACTAGAAATGAACAATGCACTGTGTGAAGAAGTCAGAAACCTGAAAAGAGAACAATAAATGCATACAGTAAGACTATGCGAAGTAGTGGAACAAAAGAAGAAAGCTGAAGACGACAAAGCTATGGCTGAAGAAGATAACAGAATGATGACTGTCAGACTTGATGAAAGGACACATGATGTACAAATGATGGCAAACAATTAGGTTGACATGGTGAATCAACTGCTACTTACAAATCAGGAGATCAATAGGAAAGACATGGAAATAATGAATCTGAGAACAATCAATTGGAGGATGAATTGAGATCTGAGAAAAAACTGAATGAAAGGTTGGACATACCTAATGAAGCTTTGACTCATTTTGAGAACTTTATGGAAGCATCAAGGAGATCAAAATATTCTTCTGGATTAGGCCACACTGAACAATGGACATCTACTGAGAAAGGAGAATCATCTAATATTGGTGAAAAGAGGAATGCAAAGACAAAGAACAAAACATGTATGCCACCACTGTGGAAAATCAAGATACACAACAAACATCTGTCAAAGCAAGAATGGTAAGTCCAATCCTAAACCCAAGTTCAATGGTTATTGCTTTAACTGTAAGAAGTTTGGACATAAAGCACATGAATGTTGGGCTAAGGCAAATGTTGCACCTCCCACACCGAGAATCAATGGATATTGTTACAACTATCAAAAATTTGGACATAAGGCACAAGATTGTAGATCTAATGCTAAACAACAATGGACATCAAAGACACAAGCAAAAGCACCAAGGAAAGGCAACATTTACAATTGGGATTACAACACAAGGGAAAGTTTTCATTACTGTGAAGAGTATGGACATGCACCTGAAGACTGCATAAAGACACATTTCAGAGGAAGATCTAAGAGTTGGATGAATGGAAGCCTAGTTTGCTTTAGTTTTTTGAAAATTGGTCATACTAAGAGAGAGTGCAAGACAAGAGTACCTGCTCCCACTATTGAGGAAATTAGAGCACAAATGAACCAGACATGGGTAAGAAAAATAGAATCAAGCAGTAGTGAAACTACTGAAGCTAAGGTCACCCAATCCAATGAATCAGGTGATCACACCATCTCAAACTAAGCAAAAGAGGTATGTAAGGAACTACATTTAAATTTCATATCTTACACTAGTTCCTAACATATAAATGTGCCAAAGTCCATATCTACATATGTTAAGATGCACCGGGACATATTTGAAGACATGTACAGAGTAAAAGTCTAATTGCACTATAGGTGTCGAGCATCAATGGTATGCACTAAGGCCAAGCTCTTTAGTGTGTGCCTAGCTGATATGGTTGGCCAAGTAAGTTTTTGTGATGGTCGAGTATGGTTAGCCGAGTGGTATGCAAGTTGTGTCAGTCGGTCGTAGATAGTTGTTTGGCACTAACCCAATAGGCAGAACATTTAATTCTGACCTACTTCAACCTTTGGAGTCTATAAAAGGACAAAGCCATTTATTCTTCATTCTTACCTTGCGATTTATAATTTCACAGAGTGATTGAGGATTTGCGAACTTGATTTCTACAAAGTTTTCTTGAGGATCTTTTCAGCGTGTCGTCAGCAACCTTAAAGTGAACAGTGTGAAGTGTGACTTGTTGAGGTACTCTATTTATCATCTTCAAAACCCTAATTTTTTAGATCATGGCTGCAAGTTCTTCCGCAGCAGTCAAGAGTATGGATAATGAGTTGAGACAAGTTTAATTGGTGAGGAGTGACACCTGTGCACCTCCCAACTTCCATGCCATTCTAGAAAGCGCTATCCAGGGTGATTTAACTGGAGCCCTATCGTCCATTCCACCCAAGGTACTTATGATATATGATGTAAGATCTTGTTATATGATTAAAATTGGTGAAGTCGGGGACAACGAATTAAGGGAATCTTACAGCAAATTATGTGAAAATAGAATTCTGAAAGATGAATTCAAACATCTAGCCAAAAAAGGGTTAACTCGTGCCCTAGACTTCCGACAAGATTTTAAGATGGAATGGATTAAGATTGTCCTGAGCCGAGTACATGACATGAATATTTGGCTGGACAATGAACCAATTAAGATTACAAAAGACATTATTCATAGGGTAATTGGGTATCTGATTGTTAGCGGAAAAAGGACCATGAGAGATTTGAGCAAGGAAGATATAACAGCTAATACTGGAGCAGTTTGGAACAATAGAGACATGACTATTTCTACAATCAAGGATTTGGAGCTTGATTTCAGAGTAAGGGTAATTGCACATAAGTTCTATTAGTCGAGCCGACTGGATAGTGTTCCATGTATGACAGTCGATCAAGCTTGGAAGATAGTAAAAAGAATCATACTTACGAACTTTTTGAGCTTCAGTTGATGCAATTGGCAGAGAAACTTTCTTCAATTAGGAAGGCAAAGAACTCATCATGTAAGTTCAGTTCCCTACTAGTTTGTATATTCTTCTATGTACAAAATTCATTTCCCACACTTGGAAATATTGTTTGGAAGAAGGACAGACCTATCACTCAATAGATTAAAGTATTCATTCAGCAATTAGGCAGCAACTTTAACAATATTATGGGAACATACTTTGTTGAATTCAAGAAGAGAATGAGGTTGAGAAGTAGAATTCCCAGTTCATTAGTGGAGAAGCATTATGAGGAGATTTATTTTCTAGTTGACACATATTTCACTTATGCTCAAGCATTATACCTAGGGTATCATGGCTAAAGCCATTTCCTTATGAAGTTAACATTGATGAGACATCTACAACAATCACAACACTCCTAGTAGAGGAGATTGATAGCTCAGTTAAATGATTTGGAAACTATGAAGAAGCAAAGGCCAAAATATCAATGGAATTGAAGGCTAGAACTATGGAGAGAAAGAGGAAAAAGACTGTTAAGAATATGAAGAAAATGGTTGTGTTACCTAGTGATGAAGAGGAAAAGGATGCACCTCTAGACCTAACTACTTGATAGGGAGAAGACATATCTGCTGAAGAAGAAGAAGTTAGTGAATCTGAGGAAGAGATTCCTGTGAAAGCAAAAGGAAAGCAACCAACAGTTGCTAAGGTAACCAAGTCGAGCAAAGAAAAACCTAAGGTTACCCCTCCTACTGTTAACCATCCAAGGACAAGGGCATCAACTGTTTCATCTCTTGCAGTACAGACTAAGGTATATGCAAAGAATATTGCTAGAGAGAGCAGTTCTGGTAAAAGGAAACAAGTTGCAAAAAATGTTGTGCCAAGCCTACCTGTGAAGAGACCAAGGAGAAAACTACACTTGGAGTCAGATAGTGATGAAGAAAAGATAGAAACTGATGAACCCAACAATGTACCTGCTACATCATTCAAACATCCCACAGACATTGATGAGGTATGTAAGAACATCAAAAGTTTTGCAGGATTATCTGGATTTAAATTTATCAAGTATGAGAAGTTAAAGATAGAAGATAAGCATAAGGTTCAAGAAGCACTTTTAGACATGATGAGCACTTTCAAGATGACACCTATAGAGATAGGAAATAATGTCCCAGCAGAACTTTATGACTTTTTATCTAGTAAATGGGAATACGCATTGATGACTGAAAGGCAGATAAGAGAAGAAACATTGGCTAGAGTTATCTCAGAACTAACCAAGAAAAAATTAGCTAAATTTATTCAGGATAATAAGCATAAGTTTATACCTAAACTCAGAGCCTATGCTATTTTGAGAAATGATATTGAAGGAGTAGTACAACAGAGTACTAGGATTTGGAAAGAACTCTTTGGGTTGATAGTCCCAAAAGAGAAGAAATCAGATGAAGGAACCTCTGAGCAGAAGACAAAAGAAGTAGAGACCACCTCTGAGCCACAGAAAGCAGAAGAATAAATTACTACTGAAACTAGAAAGACTGGAGTGGAACTGAAAAAGCAAACAAATATAGTGAAAATTGTGGATCTGACAGCATATAGTCCAATTGACACCACAATTGATGACACTAGCAATTTAGATGCCGAGAGTCAGAATGAGTCAGCAGACACAAGTATCGAATCGCCTATCAAGGCTACTGAGGCCGATGAAGAGAAAAATGAAGAAAAAGAAGCTGAGAAAGAGAAGACAAAAGAACAAGAGGTAAATACTGAAAATCCACCTATTTTAGAGGTTGTGCAAACAATTTTAGACAGTAGAGAGGAGATAAAGGATATTGAGCCTAAAGAACAAGAGGTTGTACAAGTGTTGGTTAATCTACCACACTCTGCATCATCTACTCCCACTGGTCCTAAAAATGGGAGTATGCCTGATCATCAGACAATCTTGACTAAATTAAAAGATGTAATGGGAACTAACACTATTAAAGGAAAAGGTGTTGATGAAACAGAGCCAAGCATCAGCTCACCAAAACTCAAGAGGAGGAAAATAATTAAGAAGAAGTCTCCAAACCTAAATGTCAAATTAGATGAAGTCATTGTGATTCCAAAATGGGATCCCAATGATTTGTCTTTTGAATAGATAGAGACTCTTCAAGACCTACTTAAGAGGAAGAAAAGGCAAGAAGAAATGAAAAGAGAGCGAAAACAAAAGCAAGTTTTACATGACATTAAGGATATTTTTGTGAAAGATTTTGACATGGAAGATGAAAATCCTCAAGCACCTATTCTAGAACAGTTAGTTCACATTGTGCAGAAGGTTAATGATGAAAACATTGAGGCTAATGAAAAGTTGTTGCAATGGTCCGAAAGAAAATTTGAGAAAAAAGGCTTAGAGAAGATCTCAACAGAGATTGCTACAAAACAGGTTGAACTTTCTTCTCTTGTAGAGATTCTTGAGGAAGTTGCAAATAATGTTTATTCTTTGTATAGAAAGTTATGTGATGTAGAATTCTTCACAAAGGATAATCTACAGCTTATTGAGAAGCTGCAATTAGATTTGAAGTCAACTGGTAGTTCATTAAGCATGGATGCTAGCACTAGATCCATACACTTTAATAAGTTGAATCATACACAGAGAAGATTAATTGAGCTTATGGCTGAAGATGGCAGAATAAGAGCAAAATTAATAAATATTCAGACTACCTTAATACCTCATCCAGAGGTTATTCAGAAGGAACTTTCAGTTGCAAAAGACTTAGTCAAGAGGGATTCTCATCTCTCTACTGCAGATAGTTTGGCGAGTCTAGCTACCAAGCTAGAAATCAAGTTACAGGTTATGAAGTATGTAAAGGACAGTTGGGATACAACATTTGCTTTAACATTAAAACTTCATAAATAGTTTTTGGATAAGTATAAATTAACCCCACCAGCTATCAGTGACAAAAACAAGGGGGAAATTGATAAGGGTTCAGCACAAGAAGAACAAAACTAGGTATAAATATTCTTGCTGAAGGCATGTATACTAGGTAAATTTTTGTATGTAGTATGGAGTACATTCCTAGGGGGAGTACATTGTGTACTTAGGAAAATTTTGGATGGAAAGAAATGATAAGTGTGTTTTTGCCACTAATATCAAAGGGGGAGATTGTTGATCTCTAAGTTTTGTTGATCATTAGTGTCCCACACTTAGTCATTTATCCAGGCAGGTTAGTTGGTCATCACTGCAGCCAAGCTATCCGACATAGTCATTGCTGAGCAGATTTATGGTTGCCAAGTGACTCAGCAATCAAGAAAAAGTTGATCATATTCATGCCAAGTGCCAGAGACTTAAGTGTCAACCAAGACAGTTTTGACATACATGTCAGGAATGACACAAACTTGTAGGTAAACAATTTTGGGCCGAATTGTTCATGCATTTAATGATTTCAATGGAGTTAATTATGCATTTAATTGTTTTATCCTATGTGTGGCATGGAGCCAATCAAAAAATTGGAATGCCTAAGTGGCATAACCTTTTGATCCTGATTGTTGATCTAGATCTAATTGGCAGATTCGTAAAGTCTATTAAGATTGCTTCTTAAACCCTAAAGTGTATGAGAGAAAGAGTGTATGCATACAAAGAGATGCACTAAAAGTTATTTCAAGGAAGAAGCATAGATCTAGTAGAGTGACAGAGCAGCGAACAACAAAGTAAAGACATATCAGATTATAAGATCAGAAAAGGTATTGGAAAGAGAAGATCCATTATCAACATTAGAGTGCACATCAAAGGATCATATCTTGAGACATTCTAACAAGTGTATCAGGTGAAATCTCTTAACAGATTGGTTCTAGTAGACCTTTCTAAATCTCTTAGCCGAGTGCTTACTTTATTGTAAGTTTAAATCTTTTTACAAGGTAGATTGTAATGATCTAAAGCTCTTAACCAGACAGACCTTTAACCAGGTAGATTATATATTGTGAACAAAATTTGTAGCCCTAACATGCACATGTTATTGTTTCAGTAGTGAAGATCGTTGCGGGTATCATCCCCACCCCAGTTTTACCTTATTGGGTTTCTGGGTTACCAAAATTCTGTGTCATGAGTTATTTATTTCATGTAGTGGATGTTGATAGTTGTTAGATTAATTTCATATATGTATGAATGTGGACCAGTTAGTTTTAAGTGATTAAATTTCAAGATCTGATTCACCCCCCCCTCTCTCAGTATCTTTCTTTCCCAATATTGTATTTCCAACAATTTACAGACCTGCATTGTCGAGCTCTTATATGCAAGTTTTGGAATATAACCATTTCATTTCATTAATTGTCTAGATGGGTAAATAAAGAATGGAAACAAATAAAAGAGTGTCATATCTAGACAACTCTTAGGGGTTTTTTATTATTTTCTTTAAAACAAAAAAAATGTTAGAGACAATATCTTAAAGCATAAAGGATGGTTTTATAAGCATTTTGGTCTTCATATCTTAGTCTCCTAATTTTAATCCTAAAGACATTAATATCAGGTTTATTCCCTTTTGGATCCAACTTCTGATGAAGGGTACTCCCCTTACTAACTCAAACATGCATAATGCAATAGGGAATTTTTTTTAAAAATGAAAGAACAGAAACACTTGCTTTCTATTATCTTCAATCAAATGACATTACAATATTCAAAAAAATAACACACTACAACCACATGGGCATTTTCATTACAATAATCTCCAAGACAAAGCCACAAACTACCCTTCTCAAACTGAGCCTGAAACCCACCTTCATCCATGTATATGTAGTACCAATAACTGCCTTCGAATATTTTAGAAAGTGACATTTTCCCATTTTGGCACCCAACAGTTCAACTTCACACTTAAGTGATTTTTCACTCTCTTCCTTTCTGTATTGAAACTTGATTCTTGATGGCACAACTTTCGAAAGCCATAACTTTTGAACCGTGTACCCTATTTTCTATTATAGACACTTTTCAAAAACCTCTCAAAGTGTCCTACAATCAGGGCAATGTAGTGTTATCTTGGACAATTTTTTACCTCTTTCTAGAGCCTCTAATTCCTTCAAATGTGAGTTTAATTTTTTTTTATACCACCCTGTCAAAAAAGAAAATTCAATATCTTTAAAACCAAACTTGATCTTTCCATGAAAATTTACCGACATGCTTATATATCCAAAGTGAACCTCCAAGAAAGTAATTGGAACAATCTTGTTCAAACAAAAAACTTACTAAAAATAGTAACCCTACCCAAAATAACCCTTGAAAACTAGACAATATTTTTGGGTGATGCAAGATTACTCTTACACCCCGGATGCGCTTGCATCAACTTCATAATTTACCTCTAGAGTACAAAGATTCAACAATTTTAGAGATTTTTCTGAATAAATTGGACATCTTTTTACACCTTGATCCAATCCTCTTAAAGGATTTTAATCTTCCTCCCAGAATTTGTTTGTTAATGGATATGGATAAAGCTCTTACCTCCTCACTTAAAATTATTACTAAACATGGGGAATGGGTTCAAAGCATTACATATGAAGACAATGACTTTGAAGATTTAGCAAGGGAAGTGAAACCGTTCAAAGTTTCTACCCAATCTAACAAGAATGATGTTGAGGTGTTTCTTGTTGACTTGGACCCAGGCAGATGTAGTGTCAGCCCTATTTAAAGGAGCTTTTCGCACTTATTTCCAAAAATTGGAGAAGGGGGGAATCAAGAGAAGCTCTCATCAGTTGTAGTTTGTATGGAATCAAGTTTATCAATTATAAATATTCTATTCTTTTTATGTTTTTTTGGAGATTATTTATAATTATTATGAGCATAAGATGATCATCTTCTAACTAATTGAGAGAATCCAAGGAATCAATTAGATAGAAATAAGGGTTATTTCAAATTTCATAAGAGGAATATATGCATCTAGTCAAGGAAAGACTTCAAAAAGTTTCATATTGTTATTCCACATCATACAAGAAATGAGGCTTTCAAAAGTCCTATGTATAACAATAATGTGTGGAAATCATTCAATGATATGAAGTCAAAAGTAGATGTTTTTCAAATAGATTCGGTAAGTGGAGGGCTAAAAGGAAAGTTGAGGGAAGAGAGGAAAACACTAGTAGTTCTAAGGAACCACTTTCATATTCAAGAAATGGAAAACTTTGTACTAAAGTGTCTACAAGAAACACAAATTAGGCTTATCGAGGAAATTTTAGATCAAGTCCTCTCAGAAGATTATGACATTGAGGTAATTTAAGTTCAAGGATATGATTCTCAACATTTATTTGTGAATGAAAAAATAGAGGACATTGATATCTCTAATCAATCCCTAGCAGTTAATCAACAATTTGCATCAAATGATCTTCAAGTAAAGTCTAAGGATTTAGTAGAAATGTTTCATAAAAATAAGGTTTCAATAAGCAAGGGATTGACAAACCAACATAAGAAATTTGCACCCCACTGTCAAACAAAAGGGGTAGAGGCAAACCAATAGGAAATTCTAAAAAGAAAGACAATGATTCTATCTATGAGTCTTGTAGCCATCAAGTAGAGATATATGAAAGCAATAATTTTAGATGGAGGAAATCAGCTAGATTGATGGAAAATATAAATCAGAAAGGATCCAAAACATTTTCTTTATCGAATATGATAGAATATTTTATTTATTAGGATATTAGGAAGCACAAATGGAATAGATCTATAAAAGATTATATAAAAAATGAAGTACTTCAAGATTCTTCCTAATTCAATAAGGAAAGAATTCCTATAGCGAAGCCAAAAAAAGAGCTATAGGCATTAGGAGGACTTCTACCTTTACAACTATACAAGAGAAAGAACAAAAGAAAGACAAAATAGATGAATAATGGAGGTTAGAAGTTGAAGTTGAAATCTTTGCAGGGGGAATTGATCATGGGTTAAGGAATATAGAAGAGGAGGAAAGTTTACCTATCGAACTTAAGGTTGTGTATGACCTATTTGGATTTAGAGATCTTGATAAGATGGAGAAGGTGGAGGAAGTAGATAAAATAAACATTCATTTATAGAGAGGATGTTAGATTTGGAGGTTGTAGAATTGGGAATACCTGATTTGGTAATAGAACCAAACGGGGAGATACAGAGTCAAATTCAAATAAAGAAAATCAGCTTTTGGGAATTTGGCAATCAAGAGTGGGAAAACTAAAGCTAGACTATGGCTTAATTTTAAATAAGTGAAAGGGAAGGAAGTCTGCATCGCAACTTATCAATTTGGATGGAGAGGATCCTAATTGAACAAAAATTACTTCTTTTTGGAATTTCAGTAAGAGGTTGAATCTCCCAAAAAAATCTCGAAGATTAAGTTGGGTAAGTTGGGGGCTTGGGAAGGAATAAATAAGCTTGAATTATTTAAACAAGTCAGTATTTTTAATTTTGAAAAGTATGAGAAATTCCAATAAGGAAATTCTCTTAAGTGCTCTTAGGGTACTTCTCTTTTACTTGTGAGAGAAAGAAGATAATTGGTGTGAGGTTGTCAAAGGCAACATTTGCAAGTTAAGTTTGGTCAGATGATCAATTGTAAAAGGTGGAGATTGGTATCCTTTCCTAATTAAGGTTATCAACTTTCATAATTCCTCTCTGGAATTTGGTAACTACTATTTTCAATAGAAAGGCTACATTTTAAAAATTCAAATTTGAACCATAGTTGAACATTGTTTCAACAACTAATAGACCATAGTGGTATTTAAGTAGCAGGATAAAAAGTGTTTTGTAGTCTAATTGGAGGTTTCTGGCATTGATGGTTGATCTGACAAGAGTAGTGGGTTTGAGGATGGATGACATGGCATTTCATGATGACAAGAATAAAAATTATGTGAAATATGATGGAATGATGAAATTTTTAATGTCTTCAAATGGAGTAATCAATAAAAGGTCAGTTCTAAAGGGGTAATATTATTTTAGTGACATATCACACATGTCATGCAATTAGGAGTTGTATTCATAATGAAACCTCGCACCCCTCATCAAATTTTATGTTTAATATAGAAATGTATAAAAGATTATATTATTTGTTCAAATGGGTTTTGTTGATGGCAAGGAATTTCTAGAAATGGAGTTGAATCTTTGCTTCAAACCACTTAAAAGTATCAGGTAAGTGGATTTTCTATTTGAAGACACCCAACAACTATGGAGCAGAATTGTGAATGATATTAATAGTTTGGTGCTGATAGTAGTGAAAATTATTTTAGGGGAAGAATTCATGTAGACCAACCACACATTTCTTGTTAATAGTGACATTTTGGTTGTCTTTATCTCTATTCTCTTGGTCATGGGAATACCCAAGATAGAAGCTATACCCTTATGTCAAGGGGATTTTACCAAGAACCTGCTAGGAGATATAGAGAGTGCTATAGTAAATGTGGATGGAAACCTGATGGTTCCATATCCTATGAATTTTGATAATGGAGATGTCTCTTAACACCCCCCCCCAGGAATAAATCATAAAGAAACTAATTTAAATCATGAGGGATAAGAGGGCTTTTGAGATGCAGAAACCAACTATAGAAAGAAATATTAAATTTTAGCAAAGATGGCTAGAGAAAAAGGCAGCCTAAGAGATTGATTGGTGGAAAATTTATCTTATTGAGGAAGGGTATGCCTCATTTGAAGAGGGAATTCAATAAAATGCAATCTAGGAGAAGACACAATCGAGTGAGGAAAAGAAGCTAGGAAGGGAAAAATAGTAGATTCATGGAAGATAAGAACAATCCACCAAAAGAGGGCCTCAAAAATTATAGATGCCTTTGGTTCCTCTAGCCAGAGTGATGACTACTACTGCATTGGCAGTAGCCTGTTTGAGGAAATCAGAAAGAGAAAAGGCACTGGTAGTAGGTTTTGAGCATCACCAACGAATCATATGGATGTTGCAGGGTCTTCTTCAAGACTTTAGGATTCCACTTGGTTATTTAAGATAATGTTTTTTGCTAGTAGGTTAATTCCCCTATCTCGAAAGCTAATTTTGTAGGAACCATTTCAAATTTGAAGAATGTTTAGCTCATTTTGTCACTAATACTACTTATTTGCCTATTTTGATAGATTGGAGATCTCCCTATGATGGGGATGTGGTTTAAAACATATGGTTATGTTTTGCAGAATTCTTAGACATTTACGATTATCTTATTAGATGGATATATTTTATGAATATATAGAATTTTATGTAAATTTTACTTAATTATCAGTAATACAAGACTTGGCTTCAACCTTTTATTGATAAAAAAAATACATCTTTATATAAGATATTTTTTATTTGGCTAGTCTATAAAAATCATTAAAAGTATGATTTTTTGTACATTGAGTGATAATAATGTTTTTTATATAAAAAGCAACACAAACTAGGGTGTTTTCCCTTTTATAACTAGTCCAATAGGCTAACAGTAAGAGTAAACCAAAGGCACAGGCCCATTCAGGGGCTTTGTAGGGATAAACCTACTGTAGGGGATCATACCAAAATTCAGTGGCTTCCACCACCGTCGAGCTGGATCAAAATCAATTTTGACGACGCTTCAAAAGGGAATCCAGGCCTTTCAGGCACAGGCTATGTGGCAAGATCATAGCATGGAGATATTGTGGCTTTGGGTGCTTTGCGCTTGATGGATGGAACCAACAACACTGTAGAATGCCAAGTGGCACTTGGAGCAGCCTGCATGGAAAACACCTTAGGGGTGCATAAATTGATTTTGGAGGGGGATTATTTGTTAGTCATCATGGGATAAGAAAAGGTGAAATGGAGGCATGATATCTAAACCCATACATCTAAAGTATATGAGTTACACTCAGTAGGATTTTGAAGGTCCAAATTATCCATGTACGACGAGAAGCCAATGGCCTAGTAGATTTACTCTCAAACATAGGAGTAAGGAGGCCATGTAACGAGCATAAAGAATTCATGGAAGACTTTAGTGACTCAAAACTAGATGGGACTAGATGACACAATTAGATTTGTGCCTTGGGACTTTAAAACATTAGCTTTTATGATAATGGGGGTGCAGGTAATAATCACAAGGCAATCTTATGTACTTCAAGATTTTGGCATGTGAATGAGCCCATTTGAATCAATCAAATTGCTTGGAAACTTGGCACCATGGGAAGACAAGTGGTAGTGCTTGGTTTTGCATGAAGTTGAATTGATGGAGTGACAGTTTTGGCATCATTCTATAATGAATACTTAGTACTCCCTCCCTCTCTTGCACAAGGTCGAGGGTATTTGCAAGATGTCTTCATGAGAGCTCATACAAAGATCACTTATTGTGACAACCCTCTAGGGGGATGAAGCTAAGGAATGCCTCTCTTTTAGGTGAGAAGCTTTGGGAGCATTCTGCACCACAACAAGCGAAAGCCAAGAGCTGAGAGAAATTTGGACTGTCAAAGGGAGGTCATGTTCCACATTCAAATTAGGGAGGAAGGTACTGGTTGTCATGGAGGCAAACTTATTTCTTCATTCTCCAAATCAACTCCCCACTTTTTGGGATGAGATCACGACACACAGGCTGGGCAATGTCTTTCATTTCGATGACCCATCATTTTTGGAGGCGTTGTCAACAGTATTTGGGAAGACTTCCTCAACTTTGAATGGAGGTCATGGACCAATTTGGACATCTCCTCCCCGTTCATGGCTCTTGGCCTCGTGATTGGGAATACAAAGATAGACTCTCTCTATGGAAAAGTAATGCCTGGAGCCCAAGTGGTTGGTTGGCATGGAAGCTATTGTGGACCGTGTTGTGTTGGGTGTGGGGCTTAGAATGTCACATGGCCCATGGCATTCAATTGGAGGTGGCCAAGGAGTGGTTCAACCTTTGGTTGTATGGAGTTCTTCACAGCCCATGGAGGTGCATCTCCTGGAGGTGAGGCGAGGCTGGGTTATGATCCAGGATTTTCTAGAGAAGGTGGAGGAACGTTGAGCACAAGGTAAACCGGCAAAAGATCACACCAGTGAAATCAATAGCATTAGTTGACAGCACTGGAAGGCCTCAACCTCACCGCCAACTTCAGAAGAAAGATTCGACTGGAGGAGCTGCAGCGTCAGGGTCTAGGGACATTCTGAACTTTTCTCGAGAGGAGGCACATGGTTGGTTATGGTAGGAAAGTGGGGATGTGTGGAGGTTTTTTGTTTTTTTATGTTGTGTCAAAAAGGAAGATGAACGAGTTATCATTGTGAGCACTCGATGCATTTTGGGATTGGGTAATAGTTTGTTGTGAGTAGCAGTGTAGCCTGTTTATGGCGTCATAGTTTATTTGGTGATTTTTTGTAGTATGGGAAAATATTATAGCATTTGCTAAAATCCTTTTGTAACCTCAACTATTATCAATACAAATTCAAAATTTACTGATATAAAAAAAGAGTAAACCAAAGGCACATTAACAAAAATCTAACCATATCAAAAACTATTCAAACAAAAAGTATAATGATTAGTACTGGAAAGATCAACTATACTAGCATAGCTATGATTAGTCTTAAAACCACTAGCATAACTAAACTTAGTCTTATGAGTATCACATATAGGTACAAGCCTAACCAGTAGCATGAGACTACTATCAGTCTTTACCATTAGCATTAAAATATAAAACATTAAACATAAGGCCACTATGGCCAACATCAACAAAGAATAAAAAATACCCAGGTCACCCCCACCATTCAATTCATTTGATTTTACACCCAGATTGGTGCAACACATTCGCCCAATCTTCAATAAGGAACTTAAAATGTTCCTTATAATTCTCCTCCTTCTTAGCATCAGGACCCAAAATCTTCTTTTGTAATAGGTAAATATTTATGGTCAAGTTATACATCACCCTTAAACTAAATCTCCAGATGCAACCAATCTTCTTTTCCAACTCCTCCACTTTGGTCTTCATATTACCTATCTCCTTGGTCGACATATTGCAACTGATATAGGACCTAGACTAAGTAATTTTACATGTCCCTATCACATAATCCTCCTCCTCCAACACCGTGTCCTTAGTGAGGTGAATAGGCCCCGGTCGGAGGATTTTAGAAATGTGGGTGGAAGAATTGACCATCTCAGAACTACCCTTCATCTCCATTTCACCACCCTTCTCAATCTCCTCATCTTTACTCTTGTCCTCATTTTATTCACTTCCCTAGTCCCACATATCCTCAAAGTTAGACTCTACCACCTCTTTCATTTTGCCCTTACCAGTAGACTGGGTGATAATTCTACATGAACACCTTGGGGTACTCACCTCCTTTATGGGTTCATCTTCCAACCCCACTTTATGGACTGCAAATTTGGTTTTTTTAACACCAACTTTACCTTTTGAGTGATAATAATGTTAAGGGTTAATAGGTACATGGATAGTATGCTCACTCAATAAAATAAAATAAAATAACATAATATATTAGTTAATATTTTCTCCAAATTAACATAATTATGTTATATTCATATTATGGCTCTGAGTGAGAAGAGGAGCAGGGGAGGAATTTCAAAATATAGTATTGCAAAAGGGAAGGATGTGGAGGAAGATGATGACTCTGGTAGATCTTGGGGTGTTTGTATTGTTGTCGTGGTTTGCTTTTTCCCAACTAGGGCCCTGTGTGGGTGTTGTTTGGTTGTATGTGGTTGGCAACACTTTGGGTCCTAGGGGAATTGGAGCTTCAACTATTGTGAATGGTCATGAGGATGTTGGTGTTTTTGATGCCTATATTATGGTTGTGGTAGATTTGGATTGGATTTATTCCAAATCCAATATGTTCAAGATTGGTGGATTTGGGCCTCCTTTTATTTCCCTTTCTACCATCTGTAATCACTTCATTTTGGTTCCATTGGAAGGCTTGTGGATTGCACAACCCTTTTGTCACCTAGAAACCATTGTCTATATGAGGAATCTCTCTTCTATTGTTGTTATAGTGTTTTGGTGGGATGGGGTTTTGAATGCCCTTGTGCTTATGGTGGATTGTTGTGAAGATTATTCATGTGCGATGAATTTCGTTGCTTCCATGTACTCATGCACCATTGTTTCCAAGTACTCACTCATTTGGTGGAAATTCCATGAATGCCACATTAGCTGAGAAACTATTTCCATGCAGTTTTATGTGCTCTTATGATGCCTTGCTTTTGTGGGTGGTATTGTAGACTGGCCACCTATCTAGCTTGATATGGCCATTACCTCTGTTGTGGTTATCACACCTTTTGGCATGAGGATGAAGGTGTACATTTCTCCCAAGAGAAGATGTTCATGGTTGCTTGGTATGTTTCATGACTAAATACATAGATGAAATATTTCACTTACAAAGTTGGAGCTGGTTGTTGTGCTTATCTTCTTGGTGGTGTGGTCGCTTTGTATTTTTTCCTCTGTGCCCTATGATAGCTCTTCCTTACTGAGTGGTACCCTATTATGGGTCAAAGAGAAGATGTTTTGCATATTCTTGTTCTCTATGGTGCTATGATCTTGGCTCTCCTTGTTGGGCTTGTTTATGTGTGTGTGGAGGTCGGTATTTTCCCCTGGGTGGTCATGTTGCTAAAGATGGGGTGTATGGACGATGTTTTGGATATGGGTGTTGGGGCTTCTTTATCTTTATATGTGTTACCCTATTGGCATGTTAGGGATACTAATTTATGGATTGTATCTATTATGAATGCTTTTCCCATGAAGTGGCCTCTGTTAAGAGTCATCTTGTGTGATCTTATTGTGAGCCACTTTGTTCCTCTATTTTGTGAGTTGTTTTTTGTTGATGTCTCTCATACAAGAGAATGGTTGGTTTTCTTGATGGAGGATATATCTACCTTTCCCTATGATTTTTCTTTGGTAATTGTTGGCCTATTGGGTCTCCTTTGGTGGCTTTTAGATTTAGTCTGCAAGTTTCATCTTCCTTGGTCAATGTAGGGGTTTTCCCCACCCTATTTTGTGGCTATGTCCCTGGTGTCTCGGTGATGACTATTTAGTTGCTTGTGTGGCCAGATATGGTTTGATCTCTAAACATGGAGAAGTTTTGGGCCCTTGGGGCTTTGATGGAGGTGGATTTTATTTAGTTGTGTTGTAGGTTTTTTGTTCACCCTATTTTGTTTTGTGGGTGGCTATATATGTGTTCCATATTCTAATTTTCTTGGGGCTCTTGCCTTTTCTTTGGGACTTTGGGTTTTGTGTCTCTTATGTACTTGGATGTGTTTACCTGTTGGAAGTGGGATTTTGTGTTCCTTGCGAGCCAAGAGATGTTGATGTGTTTCTAGTGGGGTTTGAAGTTCCCTGCATTTTTTTAGGATTTACCTTGGCTTATGGCAAGGTCTTTTGGCCTCTTATGTTGATGGAAAGGGTGCTCTTTTGGTGAGTGGAGGAGGGATGAGTTGTGTTCTAATCGATGGAAAGATGATGCTACAACCTATGGAGGGGCTTGGGATGTTTACAAGTTTTCTTTATTTCTCCTTGTCATGAGCCTGATGATGGTGTGTCTATGTTTCTTACCCCTTTTTAGTTGGGGTGTGATGGGAATTATTGTTAATATCAGGTTTCCTTTTCTTTTTTTGTATTGTACATCTTAACTAGTATGGACATTGGTCCTACTTCTTATGGTGACCTATCTATTATTAATAATTTTCATGGGATCTTTCGGGTCTTTTATTGTTTTTGATGGAATTTTATAGCTGAATTTGGGGTTATACTAGACCCTGTTATGGTGGGGTGTTTTCTTTTGGCTGTGGTAAGGACTTGGTGCACTCATCATGTTCCTTATTTTTTTGTGGTGGGTCTCTTTGGAGGTGGTGACTTACTTCATGAAGAAGGATATTTGTTACTTTGGGAAACCTTCTCCTTTCTATGGTTTCTTGGATGTAGGATGGATTTGTGGATAGCTCTCTAGTTTGGTTATCTCTTCCTTTTTTACTCCTATTGAGGTGGGTTGTGTGTGTTTTTCTAGGGTAAGGAGTTTAAGATAGGGTATAGTGTTATGATTGGAGAAGTGTTATCTGCTACACGATACTTTGTAATAATATTTTTGTACTCTCTATGAAGGCTTAGGAAGCCTTTCAAAATCCTCCAATTATGTTACCCCACATGTATGGGTGTTAGTTGTCTAGTGTTAATGGCCTCTGGACACTGTCTTATAAGTAGCCAGTTGTGGCCCGTTGTTTTATAAGAATGGAATTATACAAAACTTGGCAAATCATTTTATTCTTGTAGAATGCAGTGATTCCAAAATGAAACAAAGAATTATTATATGGAAAACCATTTTTTTTTAATGATGGACCAATATTCCACCTTTTGTATTGGAGAACAAATTTCAACTTAGTAAATTATCAAATTGACAGAATTCCCACATGGGTTGACTGGAAAATTTACCTTTAGAATGTTGGGGATTGGAGACTCTTTTCAAATTAGGGGATGATCTAGGAACCCTACTAGGGATTGATAATGATTTAATTAATGGAAAACACAGTAATGTTGATATACTTGTTGAGATTGATAAGTCAAAGGAGTTCCCTTGTAAATTAGAAGTAATTAAAAAATTTGGTAGTTAGTAACAAATGATGGTTAAAATAAGCAAAAACCCTAATAGGAAGTTCTTGTTTAGACAAGATATGCTCACATGATGTTTAATTTATTCATTCAAAAGTTGCCAAAATAATTACCCATTAAGGAAAGAGAATATATATGAAAATCTATCTAGAGAAAAGGATAATTCAAACAAGGAAGGCATGTCAAGAGAATCTCTCAGAGTTAAATTGGATGTCAATACAAACAAAAAGAGAAAGCTAGAAGAAAATTTGTAGAAATTGTGGATAAAGATGGAGAGAATAAGGAAAATATCCCAGCTTCAAATGAGTATTATGCAAAGGAGAAATCGCCATCTAAAAATGGACACCATATGCAAGAAATAGAGTATAACTCCCCAAGAACCCCTCTTAAAGAGAATGTATTATCTCTTAATAGAGGACATTTCTTCGAGGAAGAAGATATTCAAGATGGAAATAATCCTTCCTATTATGAAGACATATCCCTGGAAGGAGACCTACAATTGGCCTTATTAGAAGATGAAATTTTTTTGGATGCAGGTGTTGAGATTATTGATGAAATCCCTTAACAAGTTGAGATTAATCAAAAGACTATAATAGAACCTTAGAATCTAGGAATCTGTTAGAATAAGGCAAAAAAGACAAAACTAGATTGTGGAAAGAGAATATATAAAGGTAGGAAATCACTCAAAGAAAAAGATGGAGGATGGTGAAGAAGAAGGACATAGAAAGATCACTTGGTTACTGAGATCAGGGAAGAGATTCCCCCTTCCCAAGGCACAGTGAGGCTCCTATCACACAATGTTAGGGGCTTAAATGCCCCTAAAAAATAACCTATGGTCAAAAGAGGTATCATAAATTCCAAAGAAAATATATTTATGATTCAAGAAACAAATTTGACCAGCATTGAATTAGAAATATTTTCAAAGAAATTGAAAATATGGAATGTTATAGGAGCTCGGGTCACTAGTGCTTTAGGGGGATTATCCACATTGTGGAAACCTTAGACCTATAAGCCTTGAATGTATTTAAGAAAGGACTAATTGGATAGGCTGAAAAGTGAAAAGCTTAAGTGCAAGTTTACAATTTATATTGATAAATGTTTATTGCCCAATAACTACTATAAAGAAAATGGAACTTTGGATAGAATTTGAGTACTTTTTGAGAATCAGAGGAAAGATTTAATTTTCCCAAGGGAGATTTTAATGCTATATTAAGTAATGAAGACAAAAAAGGAGGTAGGGGGTTTGTATCTTACGTGCAAAAGGATTTGAAGAACATGGCATATGGTAATAACCTATTAGATATTAATTTTTTTCAATCGGGTCTTTACTTGGACTAATAGAAGAGAAACAATTAGTAATATTGTAGAGAAACTTGATATATTCTTATTTTTTGGTGACCTAGGCTCCTTTGGGTTCATTTTTAAGGCATCCATCTTAGCAATGAATGGTTAAGACCATTTCCCAATTTGTTCAGACATAAAGGGCGACAAGCGACCCTTAGGAATTATTTCAAATTTAAAAATATGTGGTATAAGGTGCCTAAATTTTTCCAATTGATTGATACATAGTGGAGTGAAGATAAGATAGAAGGTTGTAACATGATCTATTTTTCCATCAAAACAAAACTTATGAAACAAAAATTGGAGTGGAATTGAAGATAGTTTAAGGATATTTTTGAAGAAAAGGTTAACATTGAATCATAATTAAAGGATCTCAATGAAATAATTATTCAGTTTGGTATGGATTAGGGTATCTTTATCAAATAAAATGAATTAATGAGTAAATATGAGGATCTTATTGCAAAGGAAGAACTATTTTGGAAACAAAAATCCAAGGCAACATGCATTGTTAAGGGAGATTTAAATACAAAAAAAATTATAACAGTAATAAATAAAGGATAATTTAGAATGAAATCGCTTTCCTTAATCTTACTGATGGAACTATGCTAGAAAATCCAAATGAGAACTTTGAAGCCATAGTTGGTTTTTTCACATATCTTCTCAACAGTTAAGAGGGATCTAACTTCAGGCCTCAAAAGAGGCTTATAAATTAGATTCTAAATATAATCATGGAGGCCAAAAATAGAAAAATTAATGAATATAGTAGAAGAATAAATTAGAGAAGCTTTGTTTTAGATGATACTAGACAAAGATCTAGGCCCAGATGGGTTCCATATAGGGTTTTTACAAAAATGTTGGTGTTCGAAGTCTAATATGGGAAAGCAATATACTGAGAGAGGGGAGTGAATCAGATCTATAAAACTTTTACACTTCTAAAACAAACTGATTCAACCATGTATTCATAAACATAAACTAAAATGCTTTAATAGATATAACATCTAATCATATCCATAATGAACACATAACACAAAGATTTGGTAACCCAGAAACCCTTGAAGGTAAAATAGGGGTGGGGATGAGACCCACAAATATTCACTACTGTAGTAGTAAACAGGGATAACTTTAAGAAACCCCCCCTCCCAAAAAGTATAAAATTGTGGCGAATCACATTTTTTTTTGAGGGAAATTTTTTAATATTGATGGCGAATTGTGGTTCAAATTATAGATATTTGGTGGCGAATTTTTTAATTTCGTATA
>MU227359.1:341201-414843 GCA_018584345.1 Thuja plicata
TGACTATTTTATAAAATCTGGGCGAACCGGTCAACTAGTTTACGGTGTTTTTTTTCGCCAATTTCTATAGCCCGATCGGGACATATTCGCCAATTGGTGAATAATCGCCACTAAAAAAATCCCTGGTAGTAAAGTGTGCTTGTTTAGGGCTAAAGAGTTTGATCACTTCTGATGATCTACCCTATGAGGGGTATACCCTATTAAGAGCTTACAAACTTATATAATCTACCTTTTTAAAGGAATTAAAATTACAACAAAGTAAGCACTCTGTTAAGAGATTTACAAAGGCCTGTTAGGATCACTCTGTTAAGAGATTTACCTTGATTCACTTGCTAGAATGTATCAATACCTGATCCTTTAGTCTACACTAAAAATGCTTATGTATCATCTTAAAATGGAAGCACTTCCATTTTGGTAGGTTTATCACCCTCGTTCAGCATATTTTCATAGTAGATTTGCATTTAGGATGCACATACACTTGATTATGCATTTCTAGGTGAAATTAGGGTTAGGATCCTTTGAGTCCTCCTTAATATCCCTTTCTTTGACTCCTTTTTTGGGTATAACTTATGTATTGGTTATCCTAAATCTTCATCACACTTGCTCTTTGGCCTCTGTGCATTTATCCAACATCCTGGTGTGTTTTCTCACCTCCCTGGGTCCTCGGTTGACCTAGGAATCCTGCAGATTTCCCAAGGTGACCAGCCTGAAACCTCAGTTCAAGGTTGACGTCGACCCTAACCTAGGTCAGGGTCAAGGTCGACCTTGACCTAGGTCAAGGTCAAGGTCATCCTTGACCTAGGTCAAGGTCAAGGTTGAACTTGACTTTTTTCAGGTGATAGTCCCCGCTTTCAAATCTGGAGCCTATCAGGGTTCTAAAACTTAAAATAGGTCCCCGTGGTTGGATGCAGAAGTGTTTTCCCTGATATTTGGATTAATACATCCCCTCCTTGGTTTGTGATTGTAATTGGACCATAATTCAAGGTAAAATTTGAATTTTGGTCCCTTGCATTGCCCTAGGAGGTCTATATTGAGATCTTTATATAAACACTCTCTTTTGCCTTCATATGACATGAAAAAGAATCATAAGATTATATGATGCAATTATGATTATGGAATGATGATGAGGCAAGAAATAAATAGGATGATATATAAGGACAAGACATGATGATGCATTAAGGCATTCAAGCACTTTTGTGGACAAGCCATTGCGGATCTTATTTGGAGCAAGAGAGACATCTTCCTTTTTTTCCTTCTTCTTAGATCCACCATTTTCAACCTTCAAGCATTCAAAAGATATTACCATGGGGTAGAAATTATAGATTGTGAGTTTGGTAGGAGTACTTTAGCCTTGGGGGCTTGGTATTCTTTCTTTATCACATTCAAATCTATGCATTGCTTTCTCATTTCCAATTCATGTTAGGGTTTTTAATCTAGAGGATTAGATCTTGACATTACACATTCAAAGCTCTTTCCAAGAGCAACACACACACATAAATTCTACTATATTTGTCTATTCTTGGAGGTGGAGATCACCAAAATGGGGGTTTGACTAAGGCAAACCCCCATATATCCACCCAAAAACCCCTCTTTTTTAGATATTTGTAGGTGTTGTTTCGGGAGTTATAGGTTCGGGAATAGTGGAACAGAGTGCAGATGTCGATACCCTTTTCAGAAAACTTCCTTGATTCGAAAACAAAATTTCAATCTGAGACTTTTTAGGTTGATTATACCCTAGGGTGCAATCGGAAATTCTGGCCAATGGTGACATTGACTTGAGGGTGCAAATTTGAATTGTGTTAGAACGAAAAAATATTTATGGGTTTTGTTCATCTCTGCATTTCCATTCTAGATCCAGTCTCATATTTTTCAGAAACTCAACACAGGCTTCAGAAAATGGAATTTTCAGATCTATTATGATGTGAGGCAAGTATTTTACTCCATTAATCTTTGCTTTCAATTTCAAGTCTATATCCATTATCAAATATACAAAACAAAATTAAATGTAAAGGGTTAAATTATGGCATTGGTCTCTTTTGTATATGAATATCTATGTTGCAAACTCTATCTAGGATATCATCCACATTTTCTTCTTTACATTTTGGTGAACCCACGATAGACAACTCTTTCTCTTTGGTGTTAGATTTACATTTCATATTATGATCTTGCATGCATATAGAAGTAGGTTTTGTTTTATGCTCTTGCATTTATATGCCAAAAATACATTAAAAAAATATAAAATTTCTTTAAAAACACAAAAACATTTACATGCTTGTAATTTTATTGTGTGTTCAATATGTATGACTTTTGTTTTGAATACTTTGATGAAGATTTTATTGTACAAGAGAATAGATCCCTTAATAAGGTACATGGAAGTGAGAATGAAAATGGAATGAGATCTCCATGGATCCTATTCCTATTTCATCCTCCTCCACAACTTCTCCAATTGACCTTTACCATAGGATGTGTGTATGGTTACCTTCATGTTCCACTATTTTCAACATTGAGGCATATAGAATGTTATTTCCTAAACCTTTGATGATGGTAAAAGGATGTCCTCAAATAACTATTAAGGGTAAACCTAAAGATCCTTTGGATTTATTTGATATTACGGATTCCATTTCACATGCTTATCATACACAAAATAATCCTCAACCTACTATTCCAGCCTCTTTACCTCCTTCTCAACATGTGCTTCCTCAAGCACCTAGGTTACCTTCTTCCTTTTAGGAGTATGAATTAGTTGAGCAATTACGCGCTACTCCAGCCAAGATATCTTTATGGGAATTACTTCAAACTTCTCCTACATATCATGAGGCATTACAAAAAGATTTATCTACTCTTCTGGATCTACCTCCTAATCAAGAGAACATTAATTCATTTTTGGAATGCATGCATACTATGCCTTTTGTACCTCCTATTGTGTTCACTGATGATGATTTACCTTCTATTGAGGTGCAGAATCAATATGATGCTCTTATGGTTGTTGTTTCTATTAATCAAAGTATCATTTATAGAACATTAATTGACAATGGATTTGGGCTTAATGTTTGTAGCATGGATATGCTCAAGGTTATTAAATCCGATCTTACAACCATTCAACCGGATAATATCCCTATTCATGGATTCGATAACATTGCAAAGAAAAATTTGGTTATTATTACACTACCTATCAAGGTTGGTCCAATCCTTCTTCACACACCTATTCATGTCATGCCTGGACCTCTATATTATAACCTTTTGTTAGGAAGGCCTTGGCTACATACTATGAATGCGATTCCTTCTACTCTACATCGTAAGGTTAGGTTAATTTATAACAATCTGATGTATACATTACATGTGGATGATGCGCCAAATCCTTGCTTGAATGCAAAATATGCTAAGATCTCTGAACCCATACAACCAAGTAAGGAACCTAAGAAACCTCCTAAAGTTAAACAAGTTGAAGCTCCATCCTCTGCTTTAATTGAAGATGATTGGGGAACATTGGATTTTAATCCTTCTTTTATAGGAGAATACAAAGTTTCTGATTTAGAATTCATGAAGGAACAAAATGGGTTTGAAAAACAAGTCTTTATTCCTTCTCCTCTTTTTGGGGAATTAAAAAGTAACTTTGTTGTTGCTTCCCTTGAGGAAATAATTGAGAAAATAAAACTATATTGTTACGACTTTGTGACATATGTCGCTCCTTTAATTCAATCTGATATGGCTGGTAGATATGGATCTGGTTATCATTTACTTAGAAAATTAGGACTCAATGGGAAAGGATGTGGAAAATATGAGCAAGGTATACAAGTGACATTGAACAGTGAAGTTTATGATTATACTTATGGGCTAGGATTCAATCCTTATAAGCAACTAGTGACTTTCCCTCTTAATGTTAATCATATCTATAATGGACATTTAAAATTGGTTAATCTGCTTCTCCTTGACATGGATCAAAAACCTAGTTTGGATATTTTTCTTGAGGCTGAAGCACTAGCTGATGTTTTAGGAGCTTATCAAGATTTACCTACATTTCATCATAAAGAAGAAAGCCTTATTGTCTGAATAATGAAGCCTATTTTGGAGAATGTGATGAATAATATATTTCTCCTTTACCAATGGAATCTCCCATACAAAGTAATTTATTAATAACTAAGACTACGAAAGTTCAAATGGATGATAATGACTCTAAAAAAACAATCAAAGTGGGAAAATGCTTGAACCAAGATGAACTTGGTCAATTTGTTTCCATTTTTCTTGAATAGAAGGATATATTTGCTTGGACATATTCGGATATGTCAGGTATCGATCCTAAGATTGTTACTCACAATATTGTTCTTAAACCTAATGTCAAACCTGTGAAATAAAAAATCTGAAAGATGAATCTGAGTATTGCCTTGCTAGTAAAAGCTGAAATTAAAAAACTATTAGGTGTTGGGTTCATCCATTCTATTGATTATTCTAAATGGATTTCTAATATTGTGGTTGTTTCTAAAGGAGAGAATAAAATAAGGATGTGCACTAATTTTCAAGATTTAAATAAAGCATCCTTAAAAGATGATTTTCCCTTACCCAATATCGATATGATTGTGGATTCAATAGCGGGTCATGCTTTATTATCTTTTATGGATGGATTTTTAGGTTATAATCAAATATTTATTCCTATTGTAGATCAAATTAAAACCATATTTATCACACCTTGGGGAACACTCTGTTGGGTCATGATGCCTTTTGGATTGAGAAATGTGGGAGCAACCTATCAACGTGCTATGACCTTGATTTTCCATCCATAAGATTCTAGAAGATTATGTAGATGACATCTTGGGGAAATCTATACAAAGAAAGGACCGTGTGTTTATTTTAAGACAAATATTTGAAAGGATTAGGAGTTATAATATGAGATTAAATCCTATGAAATGTGCTTTTGGAGTTGATTCTGGTAAATTATTAGGATTTATAATCTCTAATCAAGGCATAAAGGTTGATACCGAAAAGATTGATGTTATCGTTAACATGCCCCCTCTTGAGAATATTTCTCAATTATGTAGTTTACAAGGAAAAATACAATCTATTCGTCGCTTTGTTTCTAACTTAGCTGATTGAACTATTCCTTTCACCTCCTTGCTTAGAAAAGATACCACTTTTTCTTGGAACCAGGAATGTAAACAATCATTTGAGAAATTTAAGGAGTATCTTTCTAATCCTCCTATTTTGCAACCTTCTCAATTCAATAAACACTTCTATCTATATACTTCTGCCACCTCCCATGCTGTGAGTGCATTATTGGCTCAACATGATAGCGAAGGTAAGGAAAGACTGGTATACTACATCAGTCAGACTTTACTTGAATAGAAAACAAGATATACCAATTTAGAAAGATAATGCTTGGCTTTAGTTTATGCTTTTCAAAAACTCAGACTGTATCTATTGAATGTTAAGGTTTATGATTGTTAAATTTGATCCTCTCAAATACCTTTTCTCAAAAACTGATCTCTCTGGTTGTCTGGCTAAATGGGTAATGTTACTTACAGAATTCAATCTTAATTTCATTCTTCAAAATTCAATTAAAGGACAAGATTTAATTGATTATCGAGCTAAAGCTCCTTGTCCTCATTCTCATATGAACATCACCTTAATAGACTTCCATGATGAGAATATTTTTAGCTATTAAGAAAGAAGATGTTTGGGAATTATATTTTGATGGTTCTAGATGTAAGACATGTTCTAGTGTAGGCATCATCTTTGTCCCTCCTACAAAGAAACCAATCCCTATGTCATATAAATTGACCTTTCCTTGTACTAACAATATTGTGAAATATGAAGCTCTTATAGCTAGCTTACGGGCAACTTCATCTCTTCATATTAAAAACTTGGAAATATACGAGGATTCACAATTGATTGTTGAAAAAATTAAAGGGGGTTATCAGACTAAGAATGATTAAATGTTGCAATATAAATAATTGGCTCTTGATATCCTTTCACATATTTCTTCTTACATGATTCAAACTTTACCTAGGAAAGATAATCAACACACAGACGCCATGGCAAGCGCAGCTTCCTTGGTGTGTCTCAAGAATAATGCTGAAGACTTTCAATTTACTATACACACTCTTGAACAACCTGCAATTTCTAATAAGGTTAATGTTGATTGTTGTAACTTGTATTTAGGTGAATGGTATTCGTATATCTTTCATTTTTTGAAAGACAATACATTTCCTATATTGACAACAAGGAACATGCATAACCGTATTAGGAAGCTTGCAACACGATATATCATTCTGGGTGATACCCTTTACAAACGTTCTTATAATGGTTTTCTATTAAGATGTCTTGGTAGAACCGAAGTCCCGATAGCTTTAGCGGAAGCTCATTCTGGTTCTTGTGGAGGACATTTTGGTGGGAAATCTTTAGCTAATAAACTTCTTAGAATGGAATATTATTGGAAAACAATGGAACAAGATTCCTTTAAATTTGTTAATAAGTGTCCTCGGTGTCAGAAACATGGTAATTTAATTCATGCTCCTACTCGTGAGCTTTGTAATCAAGTTGCTTCGTGGCCTTTTAGTGTTTGGGGATTTGATCTTATTGGAAAAATTTCACCACCTTCTTCTCAAGGGCATACATACATTCTCACAGCTACATATTACTTTACAAAGTGGGTAGAGGCTATTCCTCTCCATTCTACTACTTCAGATGTTATTTGTGATTACAAGAATTAGAGATGTTGGATGGACATTGAATAAATGCTTTGGAGCATATTAAGGCTTATCATAAATCACTTCAAAAATAGTACAATCATAAGGTGATTAAACGGTCATTTTTGGTAGGTGATTTAGTCTTATATGGAAATCAAAGGAATGTGAATGCTTTACCTGGTGAAAAAGGGAAATTTAGCCCTAACTAGCTTGGACCTTTTGTGGTTATTGAGGATTTTACTTCAGGTGCTTATAAGATTGCTGATATGAATGGTGTTCCCCTTAAGGAACCTATTAATATTATGCATCTCAAACGTTATTATCCCTAATACATAAAATTTTGTTCATGTATTTATGTATTCCCTATAGAATAGTTATGTCTTTTTAGTAGGTTATATGATTTGAATACATTTATACATTAATTTCATTTCTTTATTTATGTTAAGTTTTTTATGCATTGATGAAAAGCACAAGTAATCAATCATAGAACTAACTAGTCAAGTAAAATGTTCATATATAAATATTCATGAGTTTGGTACATATATGGCACATATGTCATGGCTATCAATCTCTATCTTTATGCTTTGAGGGTTGGTGGCTCCCAACTCTTTCTTCTCTATGGTGTGATGTTGAAGATCTCGGTACAGTAGTTCGTGTGTGACTCCTCGATATTCTCATCTCATAGTTACACTCCTGAGATATCTATAGGTCAACCATCAATCTCTCTTCCCTTTCTTTGCATAACCTCAACTCTCGATGGATGCATGCAAAAATATATGCATGTCGGCTGGGATCTCTCTGTCCAATAAGGGACTCTCACTTGCTAGCTGGTAGTTAATAGGATAAACATGTATCCTTCAGAACCTCAGATACAAAGCTCCTCCACTCCATTATGCTAGCTGCAGAATTCAAACATATCTATCTTTTACTACTTCTTATAGTAAAACATTTACTTAATATATTTTAATCAATTACATAAATCATACCTGGATCTCCCTCCTGAGTATCATCAAGGGATCTAGATGGTGGGGGCATGGAGTGACTACCCTCTCCTTGCTCACTGCATCTAGGTCTAGGTGGTGGTGTCTCTGTATGTGCATGGGGAGGTCATTATGATCTTAATGGTACAACATGGATTGCCTGATCATCAGCATCTATACTACCACCTGGGGGAATATCCCCTCCTCTCTCGTATGCTCCCTCATCCTCTCTCTCCTCTTCTCTCTCTTCCTCCATGGGATCTTCCTCAGGAATGGGCTCCTCATCATCTCTATGATCCTCCTCCTCCTCCTCTAGTGTATCACCACCTTGGTGCATCCTCTCTGAAAGACCGGGATCACCTGTAGGGTAGTCATCAGGGAAGATGGGACGGGTCCCCTGTAGACTCCAATATCTGATATACTCTCTACTCACCCCTGGATGGGATATAGTAGGATCCATCTCTATATCCTCTATCTTATCTATATCACTATCTACAATATCTACTATTGTAGGTCTGTGTATGGCATCGGGTCTCTGATAATATCTCATCGGGTATCCGTACTGAGGTACTATCCGGGGGGCTCCCTATGTCAAACCAAATTTTCTCATAACTCTATCATAATAATATGGCATCACTGCATGACTAGTAGGACCCTCTAGCAACTTGTGCTACTGTGAGTGTCTCAACTAGTGTCGAGTATTTGGCCATCCTGTCATACAATATTATGGTCTCCATATCACATCCACACCTGGTATACGGTCAAAGACTACCCTCCAAAAGAGGATATCCCCGTACTTCCAGACATCTCCTAGTAGATATAAAAAGGATCTTGGTGTGCTCACTTCTACCATCACTAAAACACCCTGTGGTCGAGTACATGCATAATGCTCAAACATCCAAACCTGTAACAAGGTGCATATCGCAAGACTCTCTCGCTGAAATCTCACTAACTGACTCAACTCATGGTAAAGATGGGATAACATGTTGCGTCAAATCCTATCACTCTCCATCATGCACACAAGATGGGGGAATGGTGCTAAGAAAATTGTACCCTTTGTGTTGGGTATTACAACCAAAGAGAGTATACATAACATCACTCTTCGTACCAAGGGTGTCGGACTTGCTAGTATGACTGATAGAGAAATTTGATCTGATCAGGTCATCTGTGGTACTCATCCCAAAAAATACTCTCCATCTAAAAACACCTTGAGAGAACTCCGCTGTACACTCAGTCTAACAAGCTTGCCTCAGACTGGAATTCGTAGGATCCTGTACACATCCTCCAATGTGATTGTGATCTCTCCTGATGGAAGATGGAAGGAACAAGTGTCCTCATCCCACCTCTCTATCATGGACCGATGGAACCTCATCTATGGTAGGATTGCTACCCAATACAATCCCACACCTCTTAATAACTGTATATCGTCCTGTTGTAGCTTAGACAAGTTCTCTCTGACAGTTAGTAGAACCCCTCCAAAGGGATGCTCTCGGAGACGGACAAGATCTTGTTAGCAAAAACAACATCATATCAATCATCTATCATCAAATAACTGCAATTCTCACTTGACCTAGTCAAGGTCAACCTTTCTGGGTCAGGGTCAACCTTTTTGGGTCAAAGTCAACCTTTCTGGGCCATGGTTGATCTTTTTGGGTTAGGGTCAACTTTATCCCCAGAAAGGACAGGACCTTCCCAGTTATGGTTTACCTGCAAAGGTCAAGGTCAACATAACTAGGTCAAGGTCAACCTTTTTGGGTCAAGGTTGACCTTCCCTATAAAAACATGAATTTCTCAATTAAAAACATCAAAATAAAGCACCTACCTCAGGCAGTGGTTGTCCGCTGGCTAGACACTCTCTCAGGACCTCCACGCGACTCGCTCGAAGTTCTTCTCTCTTTGGCATCTTGCTCCTCAATTCCAAGCTCTGAAAATGGTAAGAATGAGAAGGTGAGTACTCTTCATCTTATTTATATCTTGAAATTAGGGTTTTATTAGGGTTTCATTTGAATTTACTTAGGTCAAATTCTAATTTCCATTTACATGCATTTAGATAGACATGCACTCTTTTTATCATAACTTGAGTTTGGTAGCTCCATTTTTAGTGTCGTCAGTGGCATTGAAATTATGATGTAGATACCTAACCTGTTAAATTAGTTTAGGAAGATATTGAATCCTTATAAATAGTTTAGGAAATTACTTTTCAACAAATTTCATATCCAATGTATAGATCTAACTTTATCACCCTGTTTCACCTTTTAGAATTAGTAAGACAAAACAGGGGGGCATAAGGGGATCTATGAATTTCTAAAAACCATCTTAGTAAGGCTTAGGTTCTCTATGGATTTTCATTAACCTTGTGTTGCAGGTTGTGGATACTAACGGTTTCTTGCAGATCTCCACATTGAGGACTTGGCTGTACCCTTTTTACTTTACAATGTTTTCTTACTTTAGCTTGCATATTCACGTAGTTTCATACCTAAGCTAAAGTGGGGGCTAAATGTATCATCTTAAAATGGAAGCACTTCCATTTTGGTAGGTTTAGCACCCTCGTTTATCACATTTTCATATTAGATTTGCATTTAGGATGCACATACACTTGATTCTACATTTCTAGGTGAAATTAGGGTTAGGATCCTTTGGGTCCTCTTTAATCTCCCTTTCTTGGACTCCTTTTTGGGGTAGATATTATGTATTATTTCTCCTAAATATTCATCACACTTAATCTTTGGCCTTTGTGCCTCTATCCAACATCCTAGTGTGTTTTCTCACCTCCCTGGGTCCCCGGTTGACCTAGGAATCCTGCAGATTTCCCGAGGTGACCAACCTGAAACCTCAGTTCAGGGTTGAATTCGACCCTGACCTAGGTTAGGGTCAAGTTCTAACTTGACCTAGGTCAAGGTTGAGGTCATAATTTACCTAGGTCAAGGCTGAGGTCAACCTTCACCTCTGTCAGGTGATGGTCCCCACTTTCAAATCTGGAGCCTATCGGGGTTCTAAAACTTAAAATAGGTCCCTGGGTCTGGATGTGGAAGTGTATTCCTCAATATTCAGATTAATACATCCTCTCCTTGGTTGGTGATTGTAATTGGACCATAATTCAAGGTAAAATTTGAATTTGGGTCCCTTGCATTTCCCTAGGAGGTCTATATTTAGATCTCTATATAAACACTCTCTTTTGCCTTCATATGGCATGAAAAAGAATCATAAGATAATATGATGCAATTATGATTATGACATGATGATGAGGAAAGAAAACAAGAGGATGATATAGAAGGACAAGACATGATGATGCACTAAGGCATTCAAGCACTTTTGTGGACAAGCCATTATGGATCTTCTTTGGAGCAAGAGAGACATCTTCCTTTTTTTCCTTCTTCTTGGATCCACCATTTTCAACCTTCAAGCATTCAAAATATATTACCATGGGGTAGAAATTACATATTGTGAGTTTGGTAGGATTACTTTAGCCTTGGGGTATTTGTATTCTTTCTTTATCACATTCAAATCTATGCATTGCTTTCTCATTTCCAATTCATGTTAGGGTTTTTAATCTAGAGGATTAGATCTTGACATTACACATTCAAATCTCTTTCCAAGAGAAACACACAAAAATACATTCTACTATATTTGGCTATTTGTGGAGGTGGAGATCACCAAAACAGGGGTTTGACTAAGGAAAAACCCCATATAGCCACCCCAAAACCCCTCTTTTTCAAATATTTGCAGGTGTTGTTTCAGGAGTTACAGGTTCGGGAATAGTGGAACAGAGTGCAGATCCAGATACCCTTTTCAGTAAACTTCTGGGAATCTAAAAATAGAATTTCAATCTGAGACTTTTTAGGTCAATTCTTCCCTAGGACGCAATCAAAAATTCTGGCCAATGGTGACATTGACTTGAGGGTGCAAATCAAAACTATGTTAGAACAGAAAAAGATTTATGGGTTTTGTTCATCTCTGCATTTCCATTCCAAATCCAGTCTCAGATTTTATAGAAACTCAACACACGATCCAAAAAATGGCATTTTTAGATCTTCTATGATGTGAGGTAGGTATTTTACTCCATTAATCTTTGCTTTCAATTTCAAGTCTATATCCATTATCAAATATACAAAACAAAATTAAATGTAAAGGGTTAAATTATGGCATTGGTCTCTTTTGTATATGAATATCTATGGTGCAAACTCTATCTAGGAGATCATCCACATTTTCTTCTTTACATCTTATAATGGATCTCCTCTTTCCAACTCTTAACTAATTTCTCAATATGATATATCTCTATTCTTCTCTTCACTTCTCTACTCAGTCACTCTATATGGTCTTTGCTTCAGATATGCAAAGCATGCATACACACCTGATCTCTTCTCTTCACATTCACATCCACACACACATATATAGATTAGGCTTTGAAGCATCTCAAATATAGATCATTGAGGAAACATCTAGATCAAGATCAACGATCTAGATTCATCACATTTTTCCACTTAGGCATCCCTAATTTTGATTGGTTACATGGCTTACTTAGGGGTTCATGATATCAGAAATAACGCGTAATTAATGCATTAAATATGTTGAATAATCATTAAATGATTCATATAAGTTGGCCAAAATGGTTTACCTAAGTGTTTGTGTTATTCCAAACAAATATATCAAAATTGTCTCACTCGACATAGGTAAACTCTGATGGGTCAAAACTGTCACTTAGCACAAACTGTCTATGCAACTCGACAATCATTTTTCTTGACAACTATTGAGTACTCGACGACCACTGACTTGCTTGGTAGTAACTATTACTTGGTCTCGACCTTAGTGGGATGGCTCGGTCATAGTGATGATAGACCAACCTACCTTTATTATGACTAAGTGTGTGACACTAATAGACAAAAAAACTTGGAGATCAACAATCTCCCCTTTGAAATTAGTGGAAAAAATACTTTGTCATGATTCTACAGTCTTTGACAAAAATAGTACTCAAGTATACCAAAAACTCCCCATAAGATTATGACTCGGTCTTCAACAAGACTTCACTATACATACATCATAATATTAAGTACATAACTCCAAAAACAATAAAAATAGTATGTTATACCTTCTCTTCTCAAATCATTATATTATTTTCCTTGTCCGCATCTATTACATTTCCCCCTTGATTATATCTAACTACATTTAGCACTTGGTTTTGTCACTCTTGTCTGCTGGGGTTGTAGGGGTCAAACCATACTTGTCCAAAAATGCTTTTTGAATATGTAGGATCATGGCCAATGCATTATCCCAACTTGTTCTAACAGACTCCAAAACCTGTAACTTGATTTCTAGTTTGACACCTAGATCAATCAAACTCTCTGAAATATTCAAAGGTAGCTCCCTCTATGCTAATTCTTTTGTAGCTGATAATTCTATCTGCATGACCTCCAAATGAGGTATCAACACGGTCTGAATTGTAATCAACTTATCCCTTATTCTGATATCATTAGCCATGAGCTCGACTAATCTCCCTTGGGAGTGAGTCAACCTGTTAAAATGAATAGAGCTGGAACTTGCATCCATGCTCAATGAATGACTAGTTGACTTCATATCCGACTATAGCTTCTCAATTAGCTGTTCATTCTCCTTTATAAATAATTTCACATCACAAATTTGTTTGTACAAAGAGAGAACATTTTCTACAACTTCTTCCAAGTTACATACCAAATCAGAAAGTGCAACCTATTTTAAATTAAGTTCTATTACAATTTTCTCAAGAACTTTGGCCTCAAACTTTCTTTCTGACCTTTGCATGAGCTTCTTATTTGCATTAATGTCATCATATTTCACATTTTGAATAATATGAACCAATTGATCTATAACAGGTGCTTGCTCATTTACATATTGAATCTCAAATGCATCAACAAATATATCATTGATGTCATGAAATACCTACTTCTGTTGATGTTCTCATTTCATCTTCTCCTGCTTGCTCTTCCTTTTTGGTAAACTCTACAAAATATGCACTTGCTCATAAGATAAGTTATCAGTGTCCCATTTTGGAATCACTATAACTTCATCAAGTGTTACCTTAGTGCTCAGAGACTTATCCTTTTTCTTATGTGACTTCTTCTTCTTAGTCTTTGGTGTGTTGCTACTCGGTTTATGATCTGCATGCAATGTACTAGTGCCACCACTGATTGTGACTATCTCTTTATGAGTGAAAATTTCTTTTTGTTCAGGTGTATCTTCAATCTTAGTATCGGTAAGTGGTAGCTTTATCAATGCTTGAATTTCCTCTTGCTCTATAGGATCATGTTTCTCCTCGGTCTCTATAGTATTATTCTCCTCTGTTTCTTATTTATGGGGTGTGGAGATATCTGTTGCAAATTTATCTTCTTGATTTTATTTACTCTTCTCTTCTTCATCAATGACTTTAAAGTTTGCCTTGATAGGGGAATCTGGAATGTGAATTGTATCTCCACCCTAATCTTCAGCATTCAAATCTTGTGTATCCTCTCTAGTCATTGTGATTGAGTCATCAATTGTAAAGTCCTCTATTTGTGTATCCTCAACATTTTGTATTGTATCATCCTCGACATTATCTGGCTCATCAATATCTTCTTTGTTATCAAGTTCAACTTGTTCTGATGTGCCACCATCTTTTCTTGCACTCTTATCAACTAACAGTCCAAAAATTATCTTCCAAATTCTTTGGTTCTATTGTACAACTCCAATATTATTCTTTAGTATTGAGTAAAATCCCAACTTAGGAATTAATCTATTCCTATATTTCTTCATGAAAATTTCTCTCTATTTCTGTGTTAGTTCAGGCATTATTTGGGCTAATGCCCCTTCTCTAATTTGCATTTCAATTGTAAGAGCAAACTATCATCTTTGTTCGATCTTTCTAGACAATTCCTCAGGGATATGATTCCCAATCTATAATGGTTTCATTCTGAATGATGATAACATATCTATCATTGCATCTTCTATCTTTACCTTGATAGTTTTACTTAGATTTTCAAATTTTATGAACTTAAAACCTGGCAAACCTGCTGAACTCCTGATGTTGTTGCAAATCTCATAAATGTTTGTAGGATGTTTGAATGTAGTTGCCTTGTGTTTGTTGATGTCTTATGTATCTATCACTTCCTCATCTTCTTCATCTTTTCCCAACACATATTTCCTTCTCATTTTCCTCTTGGGTTTTGTCACCCGAGCTTTAGTTTGTACTCATTTCATTTTCCATGAGCTCTCACCTTGTGTATTATTTAGTAAGATTTTCTTTGGTGGCTCAACTGTTATTGTAGTTGCTGATGCCATGGTTCTCAGGCTAGATGTGGAAGGAGGAGTAGGTTTATGTCATTAACTACTCTTCTTAGTTGACTCGACAACCATCACTTTCTTACCCTTCTTATCCACTTCCATATCTTCATCTTCACTAGACTGCTCCTCACCTTGACCTTGTGTGATCTGTATTGGTGCATCATCTCCTTCTTCCTGTTCTCCAAAAAGTTTTTCAATATTTTTCACTATTTTCTTCCTCTTCCTCTCCATGGTTGTAGCCTTCAATCCCATGGTGATATTAGATTTTGCTTCCTCATACTTCCCAAATACTGTAGCCTTCTTATCAACTTTGTTACAAGTATTGTTGTGATTTATACAGATGTCTCATCTATATCTACTTCATAAGGTAATGGCCTCAACCATACTACCCTCATTACTACAGCTTGTACATAAGTATAATCAATATCAACTAGAAAGAAAAAATCATCACAATAATTCTCAACTAGTGATACCGGGATTTTGCTGCTTAATCTCATCTTTTTCTTAAACTCCACAAAGTAATTACCCATAACATTATCAAAATTTTCTCCTATCTATTGTATAAACTCATTAATCTATACTGTTACTGGTCAGTCTTGACTCCATACTACATCTCCTATAGTAGGAAAAGTATTCTGAACATAGAAAAATATATAAACTAATAGGGATCTGAACTTACACATAGAGTTGTTTGCCTTCCTGATGGATGTTAGGTTCTCAACAAGTTGAGTCAACTGTAGCTCGCCAAGATCATAAGTATGATCCCTTTTCAACATTTTCCATGCATGATCAACTACAACGTAAGGAACACTATCCAAGCTACTCGACTGATAAAACTTGTGAGAAATCACTCTCACTACAAAGTCAATTTTAGAATCTATGATCGTTGAAATTGTCATTCCCCTTTTATTCCACTCGAAAAGAGTGTTCTTTTCAAATTCTTCTTTACTTTGACAATGCATTGTTCTCTTCGCTTGCACAATAGGGTAACCAATGACTCCTTGGATGATGTCTTTGGTGATCTTCACTGGTCCATTTTCTAGACATATTTTCATATCATGAACTCTGCTAATAACTATCTTGATCCATTCAATTTTTAAGTCATGCGGGAAATCTAGGCGATGAACTAACCCTTTGTCCACAATGTGCTAATGTTCAGCCTTCAATGCCCCATTCTCACACAGTTTTTTGTAGGCTTCCCTCAACTCAAAATCTCCAAATTCACCAATCTTTCCCATGTAGCATGTTCTCACATCATGGATCATAAGGACTTTGGGCAGGATTGATGACAGGGCTCCTGAAAGATCTCCCTTCACTATAGTCTCAGGTACAACACAGAAATTGGGTGGTGCACAGGTGTCACTCATAACTAACTAAATGTTCTTCATTTTCCTATCTTGTTTCTTCACTCCAGCAAATGTACTGGAAACTATTTGTTTGGATTAGGTCTTGTGAAATGAACTCTGGGTAACTCGGCAAGAATGAATCTTCAACCTTTCTCAATACTTGTCAATGATGCACAGGTGGAATCTTTACAAACTTCTCTCAACTCGCTCTTTGAATAATCTCTAAATCACTCTGCAAACTATAATCGCTGTGTGAAATGAAAAAATGAATGACTAAATTCATTAAATACCCTCAAACATTTGAATTAGGTCTTCATTAAATGTTTCATACAATGGTAGGTGAATAACAACTATTTCAGCCTTTGAATAAATAGCTTGGTTGACTCATTCCATCACTCAGTCAGAATAGTGACTCGGTCACTACTGATGCTTGGTCGACATATCGGCTCGATCGGTATGGGAGATTGACACATACTAATACTGATGCTTGGCATCAAATATGTATATCAATTTTTTTGTCGGTTCTTGTCTCAGATCTGTCCTAATGCATCTTAACTTATGCAGATATGGACTTTAATACATCTTATGTTAGGAATTGGTGTAAAATATAGCATTGGATAAAATAGTTCCTTACATACCTTCTTTTCTTAATTGGAAGTAGTGTGATCACCTAATCCATTGGATTGGGTTAGCTCGACTTCACTAGGTCCACTATTGCTTTCTTCTTCTTTCTTTCTCCATGTAAGATTCATCTAATTATTTATCTTCTCAATAGTAGGTTCTAGGGCTCTGGTCTTGTAGTCTCTCTTAGTATGACCGATCTTGTGACAACTATAACATACCAAAATCCCATTCATACAACTCTTGGATTTACCTCTAAAGTGTGTCATTATACAATTTTATGAAATATGACGATATTCTCCACAATAATGACAACCATGTCTTGTATTGTAATCCCAATCGAATGTGTTACCTTTCCTCAGTGCATTTCCTAGTTGCTTGGATGTACATTTGGATTTTGCATTGGATCTTCAATCTCAAGTTCTATGACCAAACTTCTGGAAATTGTAACAATGTCCTTGAAATCTAGGTGAAGTAGGTGTATTGCAATCTTTGACCTGCATTGATGTGCCTGAAGTCCATGCTTCTTATAGTCAAAGCAATATCCATTGAATTTGGTTTTAGGATTGGAATTTCCATTATTGCTTTGACAAATGTTTGCTATGTGACTAGGTTTCCCACAATGATGACATGTAGGTTTGTTGATCTTCAACTTTGCATTTCTTTGTTCTCCACTCTTTGATTATTCTCCTTCTTCAGTGGATGACAGGTGCTTGGTATGTCCAAGTCTAGAGGTGTCATTATTCCTCCTTGGTGATCTCATCAGTTCCTCAAAGTATCTCAAGGTGTCATTTAGTTTGTTTATCCTCTCAATGAGTTCTCTTTTATATCTCAACTCATTTTTCAGTTGATTGTTCTCATATCTCAGATATGTAATTTCAATTTGTTTTTTGTTTATCTCTTTATTTGCAAATAACAGTTGGTTGACCATATCCAACTAATTTTTTGTGAGCTTCTGCACATCACTTTTCCTTTCATCAAGTTGGGTAGCCATCTACTTCTTATCTTCTTCTGTCATTGTCTTGTCTTCCTCAACTTTCTTCTTCTGATCAATAACCTCACATAGTGTAATTGATTGAGTTTCTTGTTCTATCTTTAGACTTTTGACTCATTCTTTCAATGTGTTGTTCTTCTCCAATAGATCTTCAATTGTTGCATTACTTTCTTTGGAATCTCTATTGTCAAATAGACCTTTAGTGTCTTCTTTATATGAAGTTTCATTCAACTATGTTGCCAATTCTTTCCTAGCTTTTAAGGATTTCCTCAATTCTTCTCTTACTACCTCAAGTTGTTGTAGTGCCAATTGGATATCAATCTTCTTATTATCAATTACCTTTCCCAACTTATAAACCTCCATTTCCAAGGTCTTAACTCTCAAGTGGCTAGACTTCTACTAAGAGAACAATGCTTTGATACCAATTGTTGAAAGTCTAATATGGGAAAGTAGTATACTAAGGGGGGAGGGGTGAATCGGATTTATAAAATTTTTACACTTCTAAAAAAAAATGATTCAACCATGTATTCCTAAACATAAACTGAAATGTTGTAATAGATCTAACATCTAATCATATCCATAATGAACACATAACACAAATATTTGGTAACCCAGAAATCCTTGAAGGTAAATATGGGTTGGGGATGAGACCAACAAATATTCACTACTACAGTAATAAAGTATACCTATTTAGGGGTACAAATTTTGATCACTTCTTATGATCTACCCCATGAGGGGTCTGCCCTGTTAAGATCTTACAAAATTATACAATCTACCTTGTTAAAGGATTTAAACTTCCAACAAAGTAAGCACTATGTTAAGAGATTTACAAAGGCCTGTTAGGACCACTCTGTTAAGAGATTTAACCCAATTCACTTGCTAGAATGTATCAGTACCTGATCCTTTAGTCTACACTACAAATTTTGATAATGGATATCCTCTTTCCAACTCTTAAGTGATCTCTTAGTCTGATATATCTCTGTTCTTCTCTTCACTTCTCTGCTCGGTCACTCTATCTGGTCTTTGCTTTAAATATGCAAAAAATGCATATACACCCAATCTATGCTCTTCACATTCACATCCACACACATACATAGATTAGGGTTTGAAGCATCTCATATATATCACTGATGAAACATCCATATCAAAATCAACAATCTAGATTCATCACATTTTTTTCGCTTAGGCATCCCTAATTTTGATTGGTTGCATGGCTTGCATAAGGATTCATGATCTCAGAAATAATGCATAATTAATACATAAAATATGGTGAATAGTCATTAAATGATTCATAGAGGTCAACCAAAATGGTTTACCTAAGTGTTTTTTCCATTCCAAACACATATCAAAATTTTCTCACTCGGCATAGGTAAACTCTGATGCTCAGTCAAAATTGTCACTTAGCACAGGCTGTCTATGCAACTCGACAATCATTTTTCTTGGAAAATACTAAGTACTTGATGACTACTAACTTGCTCAGCAGTAACTACTTCTTGGTCTCAACCTTAGTGGGATGGCTCGGTCGCAGTGATGACTGACCAACCTGCCTTGATTGTGACTAAGTGTGTGACACTAACTGACAACAAAACTTGGAGATCAACAGTTGGAACATTATTGGGAATGACATGGTGGAAGCAATCAATGTTTCTTGGTGGGATAGCAATGGCCTAGAATATGTTAACAATACATTTATTGTGCTTATTCCTAAAAGGTCATATGTTGCATAATTAGATTATTATAGTCCAATTTTCCTTCGTAATACCATATACAAAGTGATAAAAAAATCATGGCCAACAAAGTTAAAGGAATTTTGGAGGATACCATTTTAGATGAGAAGATAGGGTCTATTCCAAGAAGATCTATACTGGATGGGGTTATATTTTCTCAAGAAGTTGTTCATTCAATTCAAAATAGTAAGAAGGAAACTATGATGATCAAATTGGACATAGAGAAGACATATACTAGGGTGGATTAGAGGTTCTTGAAAAAAGTGGTGGAAGCCTTTAGATTTAAAAAGAGATGGTTGAACTGGGTGTTTCTATACATCTCTACTCCTATATTTTCATTTTGTAGTGAATGTGACTCTTGAGGGCTGCTTTGATTCATAAAGGGGTCTAAGACAAGGTGATCCTTTATCACCATTTCTATTCATTATCCTAGTAGAAGACCTTAGATAAGTCGTTAAACAAGAGGTGGCTAATGGAGATCTCGAAGCCATTGAAGTAAACAATTCTCTACCACCTATTTCTCACCAACAATTCACATATGATAACGTGATATTTGGGAATGTAAAAAAAAGAGTAGCTATAACCTTTAAGAACATTTTGAAGATTTACTCCAAAGCATCAAGACAAGAGGTAAACATATTAAAATTTGAACTTTTTTTTTAATAATAATGCTAATTCTAGATTAGAAAATAAAATCATCAATATCCTAGGATACAAGAAAGGCATTCTTTCTTGAATTTATTTGGGGCTTCCCTTGGCCAAAGTCCTTAGATCTAATATATTATGGAATCCCCTCAGAGAAAAATTAAAATCTAAAGTGATCTCATGGATAGGTTGATGACTTACATGGTCAGGTAGACCATTGGTGATTAAATTAGTTTTATTTGCAATTCCTATCTATATGTTATCCTGTCTAGCCCTTCCTTCCGGGGTTCGACATAACATTAACCAATATGTTAGGAATTTATTTTGTAAAGGAGAAGAGGATAAAGATAGGTTGGCATTAATAGCACGAGAGAATATTTATAAAGCTAAAGAAACAAGAGGTACGAGCATTAGGATTATATTTTCTTAGAACATAGCCCTAGGAGCAAAGCATATTTGGAGAACGTTTAAGGATCCTAATGGGAAAAGGGAAATAATTTTACAAAAAAAAGACTTATAGTCTCACAATCCTATATAAATAATTTATATTCAAGATCCTCTTAAAGGATTTAGACTTTGGAACTTTATGCAGTGGTGCAAAATAGTTATTATGAATAATGTTTCCTAGGATAGTCATGATGGCACAAGAAAAAGATTCTCAAAAGGATCATGGGAAAGTATACCTAGTCTTGATAGCTTGTTGGATATAAGAAAAACCATGTAAAGCTTGAAAATATTATGGGGAGTCAGGGTAATATATTATATTCTTTCTACAGATGAGGAGTTCTTTATAAACTAGCAATGGAAGGATTTTTCTAATCTCAATCTACCAAGTCAATAAGTGAATTCCCTAAAAATATGTTTGGTAGATAGAACTATTTAATTTAGGAAAGGAGAAGAGTATTTGAATTGGGGTCGTTCAAAAATCGATTCATATAATGCAAAATTAGGATATCAAATCATAATAAAAGAATAAGAATTAATGGAGAATTCATTACCTATGCATCTATGGTGGAGTAATTGGTATCTTCCAAAAGTAGGCATTTTTATGTGGGTCCCCATTCAAAAGAGAATTCTAACTTTGGAAAAGTTCAAAAACTATGATTTAGTGGTCCTTCAAGATGTTAATTATGCAGGAATATGAAGAGGAAATGGATCTGTGTATCAAGAAATACCTTCATAGGATTAGTTCAATCAATTCAAATCAAAAACATGAAAGATGTAAGCTAATTAGAACTTTGAATGTAAGAAATCAATAAACATCCTATGGTTCTCTAGTTAGAAGGACAATTATAATGTTCTCATATTTGAAAAGCATTCCTAAAGTGACAACCTCTAAAATGAGAGTGCTAAATGATGAATTGAATGCTAATTATGCTATTGCAATGATAAATTGAATTCAAATTACTCTAAACATGGGTGCATATTTGAGTGTAATATAATGGTGATGAAAATGATAGTGGATGTAAAGTGGTGGTTTGCATTAAGAAATGCATTCTATTTTTAGGATTTCCCCAAGGGTAGAGGGTAGAGTGAGCTAACCATGATTATATGAGAGAGGTTGAGTTGTGTTTCAAATAGGGGGACAAGATGAGAAAATGAATGGTGAGGATATCAAAGGCTAAATGAGTGTTTAAGATAGAAAAGTTTGGAGTGATCCATGTGCTTTCAATCATCTCTTCTCATTAGCTAATTGATTTTTGTCCCCTTTGTTGAAAATAGGAATTAATTAATTCAAACAATTAATTAAATTAGCCATGTAGGGTAATTAGATGGGTTGGATTTGATTTATATTTAATTGAAATATATAACTAAATGATTAAATAAATTACATAGTTTAATTAATCTTGTTGGCTTGTACTTAATTAATAAATTTCTTTGTTAATTAATCCATGACGTTGACTTGATTAGACCACATTGAATTTGGCTGACTAATTTAGGGTGCATACAAATGTCCCTCTTTGAAGCAATGTACACAACATGTTGTTTCAAAGAATACTCAATGTTTGATGTCATGATGTTTGATCTGATGTCCAATTTTGATGTAGATAATGATGCTTGATTCGATGCCTCATACTGATTTGATTGATTTTGATAATGATGCATATTTGGTTGATGTGATGTCTGATGTTGATTTTATTATGAGGATTTTATATTACCTCGATATGAATCCTTGATAAAAAAATCAGCTTAGTTTTGATGCCCCACTGCTGATTTTGAAAATTTATCGTTCAATGCTCCTGATTGCAGAAAATGCTCTGATTAAGATTATTTGATATTTTGATGATGGATGCCCCCTTAGGGAATGAATCAAATTTTTTTTTTGAGAACGTTGAGTGAATATAGTGATTGAAAAAGATTTCAAAAATTTGGGTGAAATTATACTTTTGGTGCATTTCCTGATAATAAACAAGGTGGAAAATGCCCCACCTATAAAAAGTTGATGAGAATGGTTAGTTGGGTAAAAACATGGCAAAAACACCCCTAAAAAGGAACTTGGAGAGATATATAAGGGTAAAATTTTGTTTTTACCCCTACGATTTATTATTTTACCCTCTTAGTTTACCCCTTTAGAGAAATTTTTACCCCTCTGTTGCAAAGATGGTCGTGCTGATTCGGGAGCACAGGTTCAAGAAAGGTCATCATTTCCAATGCCCATTTGACTATGGACCCCTGGAATGTATCGATGTCCACTCTTCGTAGTTAAATTTTGAATTTTTTTTTTTTTTTTTTTGAATTTAGGTACAAATTCAGGTAGGTTTTCAATTTTTATCATTATTTTAGCACGTCTGCAGTTTCTTATAGAACGCCTCCAAGGGAGAAGTAGCACATAAGACTAGATGCCCTAGGTTTATAGTAGCATGCAGGATAGTATAAAACAACACATACCACATAGAGGTGCAAATTTAGAATTTTTGTAGCACCTACACAAATATTTTTAGCGCATGCCATTTTTGTAGTCTATAAGCCCATATAGTATAGCACCTATAATATAAAATTGTAGCGCATAAGTTTTTATGCGCGTACAACTTGATAAAGTAGTGCATAGGCCTGATTGTGCATGTTTTACAATTTTGTCAACATGGTTGATGTAAACATGAACTCGTCTTGTGATTTATAGGAAAATGTTGTTGGAATTAATGGGAAGTGTGTACTAAGAGGGGAGGGGTGAATCAGTACCTCTAAAACTTTTGTATCCTTTAATCAATTAACCTTTGTGTAATCAATTGTTTATCCAACCATCTATTCTATACTATCTTGATGTAAGATATATCAATTCATAAACTTAACATACATGTGAACATTCATAGAAATATTCATGAAAGTAATTGACACATAACACAAGATATGATATCACAGAAAACTCCTGTTAGGAAGTAAAAACTGCGGTGGGGATGACACCCACAAAATCTTCACTATCTACAGATTGGAAGGGGCCATGGTGCAGGAGCACCTAGGTAATCCTCAAAGCCCTAGTGTTTTGGCTTGTATTTAACTTTAGCCAAGTCAGAGTGTGTGTGTTTTCTTAAGGCCTTAGAAGGTCATGATGTGTGACTAGGTGAAATAGTGTTAGTACTATGTTCACTTTTAGTATTTGTTAGTTGCTTTTAATAGTTTAGTCCTAGGTTGGTCTAAAGTTGGGAAATGGGCCCTAATTGTGTCCTAGACCCATTTTGGGTACAAAATATGCTTCATGAGTCATTAATGAGGTTATTTCATCAAACTAAATGGTTTAGAGGCCCTAGTTTGTAGCTTGCATGATAAATGCAAAAGATGCTAAAAGTTGTCATGACAACATTTGCCACTTTTTGCAAATGTTGCATGCAAATCGACAACATTGGATCCCCTCATTTATAGGAGTGGGAATTGATTTAAAATGGACTAAAATTTTGGAGAAGGCATCTTTAAATACTCTATGGCTCATTTCTGAGGTAGAGTGAATGTATGAAACTTTTGGAGAGCAAGAAAGCAAGCTTTGGTGAAAATAGTGCACAGTCGACTACTTTGCAAGTTTTTAGTGTTTATATGGATTGAATCTTGAGATCTAGATATGGATTCATTTTTTAGGGATTGTTTTAATACTTTTTCATTTAGAGTGTTAGTCATTTTGAGTTGATATTTTAGTTGTAGGAAAATATCTTCTTTTTAGGTAGTCTGTTGGTCTCATTCAGATAGTTTTTGATTTCATTGCTCCCCCATGAAATTCAATCGTGGAAAAAACAAAAGGTTGAATGAAATGATTAGGGGAGCCACTGTACATAGTGTATATAGAGGTAGGAAGCTAGGAGATATGTTTATCTTTTTATAAGGTCATACCTTAGGCAAGTTAGGACAGCCTAGTTAGGAGTATGACAGGGATAAATCTATTTGCAGTGACAAGGGAGTGTAATCGAGAACTGAACCAAGTGTGGTATTAGTGTTATTAGGGTCTCATAGGTCCCTAGTTTCAATCTCATATCCCAACCAATCCATTTAGATTGAGTTTTGAGGAGAAATCAGAGAGTTGCTAGTAGAGAGCCAGAATAGGCCTAAAAGCCCTACTTTCTAGGACAGTGATGTATGGATAGTTTGGGAACCCTAGACCTTAGAATTTTTTAGGTCTCCAAAAAGGGTATCTGGATCCCTAATTATTTTTGGGGGTTGTGTGTAAGTTTTTAGAGTTAATCCAGAAAACCCTTTGGATAGGGCTAATAGGATCATTAGGCCTAATAGGACAATTTGAATGCAAATAGTGAACTCGACCAAATGGGGTTTGAAGACTTATGGGATTGGATTTGTATGGATGAATAATGAACATTACAAGCCTATACATGGCCATTATAGCAAGAGAGAAGTTGGTATGAAGAACTTGGCATTGGAATTCTTCAAGCCATAGAAAGCATTGAGACAAAACTATGAGATAGTTATCCCTTAAAGTGAAACAGAAAATTGAAGACTCCTAAAGAAGAGATAGGAGTGGTATTAGTTTTAGTTCCTATATACTAGAGAGGTCATAAAGAGCTATTCAAATCCTAAGTGGACTAGGAAGAACAAAATCTAGTCTAGAGCATTGTGTAAGCACACTTATAAGGTTACTTAGATATCAGGCCAGTTAAGGCTTACAATTTGATCACTTATAATGATCTACCTGATTAAGAGTATCTGTGGAGACCTATTAAATTCTACTCAGTTAAGATATTTAGCAACACTGTTGATTGTGCACTCGGTTAAGAGATTTATAGTTGCACTGTTAAATCCATCTTCCTTGAAAGGATTTTTACACTTTTCTTCAATTGTTAGAATGATAGAAAATTACAATTTGACATGGTGTATGTAATCTCCTATTCCTGATTACAGATCCATTTAAGATTACATGAATAATTATATCACCTAATGTGATTGAATAATACCTCTAATGCTCGGTAGTCTCTGTTCTTGGTTCTTGCTAACCAAATTCACCTTTTGTTGTTCTGGTTCATGAAACTTTCAATTTGATCCATAGGTGTGCTCGTATGATTCATTAATCCTCTCATATCCTTTCTCATCCCTCTCATCACACAATACTAAATGATTACATAGTCTCTTTATAAGACAGATTGACCTAATCAAGTTTCACACAGAACAATGTTAACTCTAAGATCAAGTTTACAACTTTACCTTGATCTCCTAGTCTATGTGTTTTAAACCAGTTAGACTGATTAAAGCACTTACATTCATGTTTCTTTTCCCTAAATAAATGGTTTTAAAAACAAATCAAGATTCTATAAATAGAATAAGACTATTTTATCTGACGTGGCAGTCAGATCCACTTTTTGCGGGTTGCAACTGACTTTCAGTTTTTGATGGTCGGTTATGCTTTGAAGTCAGTTGAATGTCTTTTGGGTTCCTTGCTTGAACTATTCTTTCTATTTTCTCTTTGACTGTCTCTCAGATTGCACTGTATCCTGCATGTCAAGTTCCTCTGTCGAGTTCCTCTTTATCCTTTCCACTTTGCATTTTTGGTGTACACACAAAATTGTGTCATCAATTTTCTTTGTACTTAGCCATTTTCAGTGATCTCTTGTATTTGCATTTTTGGTTTGCTCTTTGTCCTATCTTTCGATGTATTCTTACCGAAAGTGTTCTTTGCATACTAATGGAAAATTAATTTCATCAATCTCCCCCTTTGACATTAGTATCAAAAACTGATATGTGCAAAATACTAACAAAATGTTAAGTATGTACAACATATATAATCCTTAATCATTTTATGACTCCCCCTATGTATATTTCGGTATATCATTATTTTCCTTTTATTCGGTAGTGTTGTATAGTTGCCTGTCTATCTGTACATATCATATATTTCCCCCTTTTTTGATATTAAGGGAAAAGGTGTATACCTTATAGTTTATAAAAAATGTGAGAGTGTGAAGACTTCATATCTTCCATCATCTTCTCCCATTGTTCCTTCAAGTTCTCTAGAGCCATGTGCTCGAGTGTGATCTTGGAATGCATATCGTAGATGTTGTCTTCTACAGACATCTCAGGGGTTACTATTAGTTGCCTCACTGAACTGATGTATTGTTGAAGCAATGTGAGATTTGGTAGAAGTTGAGCTTGGAGCTCAGTGACTTCTTCCCTGAATTGTGTTTCTGCTTTAACCTTTTGATCTCAATAATCTTTTCATAATGCAAATTAATTGCATTGTCTCTGGTGGTTAAGTTATTAGCACTATTAGCTAGATTGGAATCTAGCTTTGCTATGTTTTCACTATGTTCCTTAGTGAATTTCTCCAGTGTGCTTAGTTGTTGAATCAAGGAAATAGCTTCAATGATAATTGGATCTAATTCACTTATTAATTCTGAAAGCTTTACCTTGTTAACTGCCACTTCTTGGCTTATGTTCTCAACAAGTTTCTATTGGTACTTCTTCTTTGCTCTCTCTTCAATTTCCTTCTCTGCATCAATGTTCTATGTTGTAATTGACTCTGTGAGAGTGGCTATTTGATCAAGTATGGGTTTATTTTGATCAACATCAACGTTGGGTACAATCTGGTGCAAGATGTCCCTTGTTGATTTCAACACCATGGAGTCTCAGTGCCACTTCCTCAGCTCCTCCTATAATGCCTTCCTCTAGCATATTTCACCATATTCCTTCAGTGCTTCATATTCAAGTGTGGTTGGGTCACATTTAGGGATCTCAATGATTTCATCTAAGGTGACTTCCAACTTACTCTTTTTGGATTTCTTCTTCTTCTTCAGAGTTTTACTTGAATGTAGAACCATTTCCAATTTCTCAGCTTTGTCCATTGTGCTTGATGAAGTGATTTGTGGTGTTGCCTCTTTTTGCTGCTTTGTTTTAGTGTCAGCTTGTCAGTTTTCTATAGACGTCTCCACATCAACCTTTACATTGTCGGTAGCAAATTTTTTGGTATCCTCAGGAGTGCCATCTTTGGATTTTTCTCTTTCATCGGTGTCATGCACTTCATCTATCTTTGTCTGTGCATCCTTCTTGGTTGTTTCTCTATCTATTTGCTTTGATTCTCCTCCTGTAACCTTGTCAGTTTCAGTTACAATGTGATTGTCTCCGATGTCCTTCTGATCATCGGTGTTACCTGTCTTTTCTTTATCCCCTGCATCCTCAGGAATGCTTGAATCTTTTTCGGGTGACTTGTCTTTTTCTTGTAGAATATTGATGGCTTGTATCAATATTGGCATGTTTCTTGGTATGTTCACCTGTGCAATATCAAATATTGTGTCCTTCTCATCGGTTGTGTCCTGCTCATCGGTTGTGTCCCTGGTAACATTGACATCATCTTTCTTTGCTTCTTCCACTGGATCATCGGTTATGTCAATGATTTTTTTATCCAAAATGTTATCCTTAGTAGTGTCAAGCCATGTTTCATCTGCAACTTCCACATTCTTGTTTCCGGTTGTGTTCATTTCTTCTTTGTCTAACTCAACTGATGTATCATTTTCTACATCTTTGAGTATGATGTGTTCTTGAGTTACCTTATTATCATCTTTTTGTTGTAGGTCTTTCTTGGGGATAGATTCCTCAATAGGTCTATTGAGTATTTTACTCTATTTCTTGTGACTTTCTTATTCAATCTCTATAAGCCTCCCTTCAAGAAATTTGTAAGCTCTCAACTTGGGTGAGAACTCCTTTTTTTGGTTCTCCATCATCTCATCAATTTCTTCCCTCTTGGATTCAGGAGGCATAAGAGAAACAAGTACTCTTTCTCTTATCTCCTTCTCATTTTTTAAGGCAAATGTCCATTTAGCATATAGTCTATCCAAGAGTACCCTTGGTACATTATTGCCTTCAAATCGAATTGGTACATACTTGAATTTATACATCTTTGCAACGATGGCATCTTCAACTTTGTTCTGATCTTCTGGATCCAGTTTTAGCCATCTTCTAATCTTAGAATTTGTGATAGATCCTGAATTTATAATAGATTTGCATACCTCATCAATGCTTTCTAGAACTTTAACCTTTTCTTCTTGTACACCTTCATCTTGTTCGGTGTCCTCAATATCTTCTCTGGTTCTGATAAACTTCCTTATTCTTTTGGTCGGCCCTCTTTTTAGTGTGGTCGATTTCCTCTTGTAGGTTCTTACTTGTCCTTTCTTCAAAGCTGAAGGACTTGAATCCTTAGCTATTTGGCTTCTTTTTCTTGAAGCAGTTGTGGTTCTTGTCTTCTTGGTTGGTGGAGGAGGTGGTGAATCTGACTTTGTGGCCTCGGAGTGATTTTTTTCTTCAGCTTCACCGATAGGTAGTTGTCCTTCGGTCTCTTCCTCCTTTTCAGATTATTCTTCCTATTCGGTTCCTTCCTCTGTAACTGACAATATTTTCTTAAGGTTCTTGACCATTTTGTCCTTTTTCTTGTCAATTTGTTTTACAACCAATCCGGTTTTGATTCTTGATTTTGCTTCTTCATAAGTTCAAAACTTTTCTTGTTTCTTGTCTAATGGTTCATTTATCAATGCATCAATTGCTTTCGATGCTTGATCAATATTTATCTCATATTCTAATGGTTGTAGCCATGCTGTCCTTGGTATAGAAGGCTTGATATAAGTGTGGTCTATATCAACCATGAAACATATTTCATCTTTGAACTTCTCAATAAGTTGCTCAGGGATCCTTACCCTCTTCTATATTCGGTCTTTGAATACAGTAAAGTATTCATCCATGACTATTTTAAAATTGTCTCTCAGTGAGGTTATGTGTTCACTGATTTGCACGGTGACCGGTTTTGTGGAATCCCATTTTACATCTCCTACTAATGGAAAGGTTTCTTGAAAGTAGAAGAAAATACACATGATAAGTGATCCAAACTTACATGTATTTGTTTTAGAATTTCTTATAGTCTTCAAATTCTCTTCTAACTGGTTCAGTAGAAGTTTAGATAAATCCAATTGAGTTCCCTTCTTCACAATCTTGTAAGTTGTATCTACTACATCGGATGCTATGTGTTTCATCCTGTTGGCTTGAAATAATTTGTATCCTAGGACACATGCTCCAAATTTCATCTCATCATTGGTAATAGTGTATACCTTCAATCCTCTTCCATCCCATTTGGCTCCTGTGTTCTTTTCAATCTCAGCCTTGGGTGGGTGCTTTAATGCTTTTACATTTTCATTTACAGGGTAACCGGTGACTGCATGGATAAGATCTCAGGTTATCATCTTTGGTTCATCCGGCCATAGTTTGTGATTGTGCATTCGGCTTAGTACCAACCAAATCCACTCAATTTTGAATGCCTTCAAGAACAATAGGGCATTAGTGAGCCCTTTCACCTCTATGTTCTTATGTTCATCTTTTAAGGATCCATCTTCATTACATAGCTTCTTGTAAGCTTGTTCTACCTCCAAATCACCAATTTCTGCAATCTTGCAGTGGATGTAAGCTCACACGTCTTCAACAAGCAAAACCCTAGCTAGTATTTGCAAGAATGCTCCAACATCATCATGTTGTGAAGCAACCTTAGGGTGAATCTTGTAATGTGGTTCTTCACACAAAATTCTTGACGAGTTTGATCTCATCTTTCTTGATGCTCTTCTGTTTGGTGGTTCTTGAAGTCATGGCCATTTTTAGATTTAGGGCTTTCTAAGAAATATGTAAAATAGAGTTGTTAGTTGTCGTAGAACTTACTATTTATACCAGTAGTGATTTCTGATCTACTAGGAGTGCTCTGTGATCCTATCACTATTTGCACAAAATTTGCTCTCGGCGCTCTGCTCTGGTTGTGGTGAACAGTGAAACCCTTCCTTCGTCCTTTTATAGGCATTTGCCCTAAAAATAAAGTCATTAATGCTCAACATCTCCTTAGTGTTTGAAGATGGAGTTCATCGGTTAAGACATTAACTTCCCTTTTCAGTGTTAATACGATGTTTCAGGGTATTCGTTATACCTCTTGCTTTTATCGACGGGTTTCGGTGTTGTGCACAAACAACTCATTCACTTTGCTTGATTACCAACGAGTCTCCGTTTACACTAGCAACTTTTCTTTCTTATGTTCACCAATGCTTCTCTGTAAGTGTTGGCAGTTTCAACTTTGAGTGTATACCGACGAATTTTGGTATGTATCACCCAATATCATAGTTATCATAGATTTTGACAAGTAATGTCATGATGCATATTTACTTATGGTATTTTTACATTTTATCAACATATTATGGAACTAATGTAAAATGATAACGTGGGGTAATGCAGTTCCATACTTACCCTTCCTGCTTAGGTGGGGTTGGTGATGTCACCAGATCCATTGGATGGGGTATCATCATTTGTATTACTTGGTCCAGCTTCATCATTGTTTGAAGCTTTTCTCCACATTTTGTCTCTTGCACTCCAAATGTTTTCAATGGTATTTCCATTGGGATATGTGTTGGTCTCTGTCATTCAGTCTATGCAGTCTTTCTTGAGATGACCAACTTTATGACAATGTAAGCATGCCATTCCAGGGTTAGTCTAGCCTCTAGAATTTCTAGTCCCTGTCTCATACAATTTGCAGCAATGTAACCAAATCTTCCACATGCTATACAATTTTTCCAAGTGTTTTAATCCCATACATACTGGTTATCGAATCTTTTTGGTTGATAGGGAGTTTCTTGACCTTTAGACTTCCATGCTTGCCTTTTCTTTTTCCAACATTCAAGAGCTGTGTGACCATTCATTTTGCAAGTAGGATAGTATTTGTCCATGTAGGTTTCCTTCTTTGGTTGTTTCATCTCAGACTTACATTCATATCCTTTCTTGTTACATTTATAACAAAATCCTATGAATGAAGATGAAGATTTAGGAATACCTTTCAATATGCCTCTGCATACATTTGATGTGTGGCCTTTCTTTCCATAGTGATTGCATGTAAGCTTTCTTGGTCTCAGATTTCCATAGACATTCTTTGGATCAACTTGACTGGGTGATTCTCCATTCTCGGTAAAACCTAGACCGGTGTTGTTGTTGACTCTTCGTTGTCCTTCAAGAAAATCATCCATTCTTTTATTACTTTCTTCAGCTTTCTTAATAATTTCATTATGTTGTTGTTGAATTATTATTTCATGTTTCAACTTTTCATTTTCATCCCTTATCTCACCTATAGCTCTATTCTTTCAATGAGTTCAACATTTATTTCGTTTGCCTCTTGACTCATAAGAATAATCTAATTTGTAATCTCATGGTGATGCTCTGTGAGTTTCTGTATTTCAGACTCTTTCTCTTATAGCTTTTCTGTAATCTTCCTTCTATCATCAATAGCTAGTGTTATTTCTTCCTCAGCTTGTCTAGCACTATTCATGACATCTATCATTCTTACCATCTGTGTCTCTTGACCGATTTGCAAAGATTTCACTTGTCCAGCTAGATGTTGATTGATTTCAGTTAGGCTTGTGATGCTTTCTTCTGATGCGTCCGATGCTTTGCTTGTAGTTGATCCTGAAGACTCAAATAAATATAGTATCTCTTCCTCATGATAATTTGTTTCATTACAGTGAGATGCCATAATATTTCTTTCATCTAACAGTTGTCTCATATTGATTCTAGCTTCTTTATACTGCTCATAGAAGATATGAATTTCTAGCTTCTTATTTTCAATATTTTTGTCAAGTCTGTACTTCTCCATTGTATTATCTTTTCTCTTAAGCCTTAATATTTTCCAAAGAAGAGACTTAGCTCTGATACCAATTGTTGGAATTAATGGGAAGTGTGTACTGAGAGGGGAGGGGTGAATCAGTACCTCTAAAACTTTTGTATCCTTTAATCAATTAACCTTTGTGTAATCAATTGTTTATCCAACCATCTGTTCTATACTATCTTGATGTAAGATATATCAATTGATAAACTTAACATACATAGAAAAAATCATGAAATTAATTGACACATAACACAAGATATGATATCACAAAAAACTCCTGTTAGGAAGTAAAAACTGCGGTGAGGATGGCACACATAAAATATTCACTATCTGCAGATTGGAAGGGGCTGATTAAGGCTTACAATTTGATCACTTTTGATGATCTACCTGGTTAAGAGTATCTATGGAGACCTGTTAAACTCTACTCGGTTAAGAGATTTAGCAACACTATTGAGTGTGCACTCGATTAAGAGATGTATAGTTGGACTGTTAAATCCACCTTCCTTGAAAGGATTTTTAAACTTTGCTTCACTTGTTAGAATGATAGAAAATTATAATTTGACCTAGTGTATGTAATCTCCTATTGCTGATTATAGATCCATTTAAGATTACATGAATAATTATATCACCTAATGTGATTGAATAATACCTCTAATGCTCGGTAGTCTCTGTTCTTGGTTCTTGCTAACCAAATTCACCTTTTGTTGTTCTGGTTCATGAAACTTTCAATCTGATCCATAGGTGTGCTTGTATGCTTCATTCATCCTCTCATATCCTTTCTCATCCCTCTCATCACACAATACTAAATGATTACATAGTCTATTTATAAGACAAATTGACCTAATCAAGTTTCACGTAAAACAATGTTAACTCTAAGATCAGGTTTACAATTTTACCTTGATCTCCTAGTATTTGTGTTTTAAATCAGTTAGAATGATTAAAGCACTTACATTCATGTTTCTTTTCCCTAAATAAATGGTTTTAAAAACAAATCAAGATTCTATAAATATAATAAGACTGTTTTATCTGACGTGGCAGTCAGATCCACTTTTTGTGGGCTGCATCTGACTTTCAGTTTCTGACGGTCGGTTATGCTCTGAAGTCAGTTGACTGTCTTTCAGGTTCCTTGCTTGAACTATTCTTTTAGTTTTCTCTTTGACTGTCTCTCGGGTTGCACTATATCCTGTAGGTCAGGTTCTTCTATCGATTTCCTCTTTATCCTTTCCAGTTTGCATTTTTGGTGTACACACAAAATTGTGTCATCAATTTTCTTTGTACTTAGCCATTTTCGGTGATCTCTTGTATCTGCATTTTTGGTTTTCTCTTTGTCCTATATTTCAGTGTATGCTTACCGAAAGTGTTCTTTGCATACTAATGGAAAATTAATTTCATCAAAATGTATGACGTTTCTTGATAATGTTATGAAAATGTTGTGTTTTGTTTTATGCAGTTAGATCATGGATTTCATTTCATATAAATGTCAATCCTGAAAGGTCAATAGGATAGATTGAGTTTCCCTTCTCAAGATGTAGAGTTAGGAAAGTTGATGAACTCATTTAGATCCTGTAAATCTCATATGAGCTAGTAGATAGTAGGATTACTTGATGTGATTCACTTTTAGATGATTTAGATTGATGTTGATTACTGATGGATGTACACTTTTATTTCCAAAACAAGTTTCCTTTCAGAAATTACAGGTGAGAGGCCCATATCCTTGGCCATTTGATTTGATCCTAAATTTATCATGAAACAATTGACAAGTGATAGGTCATTGTGAATTATTATTTCTCTTGGAGATGCCCAAATTCCCTGAGTACATGGGATTACTGAATACTATGGTCAAGTGTTGGCACTCAGACCACAATTCCTTTCACTTACTGATAGGTGAGATGACCATCACCCTAGAGGACATCTATAGGATCTTATATATCTTGGTGATGGTTGAGCTTGTCTATTATGATTAGGTATATGATGAGAGGCATGTCGTTATATTTTTGCAGATCTGATTATCAATGATGATATAATTCCTTGGGTACAACTACTTGCCTATGATACTCTTCATGTAGTTCTTATCAAATTGATTGGAGGATTTCTACTTATAGACTGATGTGATCATAGTTTTGCAATAGGCTAGGGTCATATCATAGAGGACATGATTTCCCAGTCACACAATGTAGTTATATCATGATTTGCATCATGTGGTGTAAAACGTAATGATGCATTCTCTGGTGGTGCCACGTTACTACATATTTGTACTTGGGAGCACCTCCCTATCACTAGACCTATTACTGCGAGGGCCTAGACTCCTGATTGGTCATTCATATCAATATATTAGAGTGATTGTCCAACCCCCTTTGACCAAGATGGATTACTGGCATAGGACGCTAGGTGACATGGACCAGGTTTGTTGGCATCCTTATTTAGGTTGTGAGGCCTGGGTGGAGGATGATCGGGAGATTACCTACATGTTTATGATGTGTTGGTTGATTGGTCACACTCCTTTGGTACTAGAGAGTTTTTACTGCATGAGAGTGATGAGACATTTTGGTAGGACACATGGTATGCTACTAGGGTTATGTATTTATGCTTGTGTGTAGTTGGAGAGATCACTATGGGGTCCTTAGGTGGAGTTCAGAGTTGCGCATGATTCAGTTTTGGGTATGCAACATGTACATTGAGGTTATAGAGAGGATTTTTTTGATGTAGGTGTGATACCTAAGTATGCTTAGTGGTTACTATGGTATCCATTCCCTAGATTCACTGATCCAGCATAGCCAATTCTTTATATTGCCAAGAGAGATCCTGAGGATGGAGATGATTCTAGTGATGGGAATGGTGATGGTGAAAGGAGAGGAAGGAGATAGAGGAGGAGAGCTAAAGTCAAAGGGGGGATATTTGGAGGGAATATTGTGTGAGGGAGAGGGGGAGTTATAATCCATCCTCCTTGAGGTGGAGGTAGAGGTTGGGGTTGTGGACAAGGTGTAGGAAAAGGTGGAGGTAGGGATGGCAGGAGATATGGTGGTAGGTATGGAGGTTAGGGTGGTGGAGATGATGGATAGGGTATAGGGAGGGTTAGGATGAGAGGAGGAGGTGTAGTGGTGCTACCGAGACCAATTCCTATAATAGGTCAGGGTCGACATGGTCCTCGAGTGGGTATGCAGGGAGTTCATCCTAGTGCCCCTATTGTCCCAACACTACCAACAGTCCCTAGCCAGGATTATTCAAGTTTTATAGGCTAGTGTGTCTTCTATTGAGATTTAGTTGGTCCAGGTTTCAAGTATGATGTAGAGTTTAGTGGTTGCGATATCACATATGCATCATGGATAGAGTTCATAGTCACAGCAGGGTCATAGATCACAAGCTACTACATAGATGCCCCTTCCTTCTAGCTCTCATATTCCAACAAGGCAACTCCTCCTCCTAGTTAGATAAATATATTCGAGACTAGCCAGACAGAGGTCACACAGATGGATGATACTAGGCAAGATCCACCAAAAGAGACTTCTAGGGATACATGGATAGATCATGCCCCGAGATGATATATATGATTATTGATTCCAACTTTGATGTATCTTAATGTATCTTTATAAGACATTCAATGCATGTACTTTGATTATGGACTTTGATGGAATTATATGGAGATTTGTTGGATATTTAATATCTCTTGATAAATGTGGTCATTTGATTCACTTTGATAGACAATTGATAGCTTATCTTTCCTTTGATGTCATGATATACTGAACTTTATGATTTTTGAGATGAGCTATATATGTATGCAGTTTTAGATGATCTTATCTATATGAATTTCTGATTTATGTTTTTATGGAAATGTATGGATGCATTCTATTGTGATGTATGTACAATTGGATGTACTCAGATGATTAAATGCAATGTGATCTTATAATGCAATTTTATTTGTGATTATGACTAATGATTAATGTACCTAGATACTTAATGATGCAATGATAGATATACTTGTAATGATTAATAATTAATGGGTAATGATAGATGTTAGATGCATGTATTCTATAATGCAATGTAAATATTTATGTAATGATGGTATGATGGATGGTGATTTAATGAACTTAATGCAATGTAATCTAAATAAAATAATGCACTTAATGAATAGATAATGATGTGTAACAATATGTAAAATGAGATGCTTCTAAATGAACCCGATGATGGATGATATTAACGATTAATGAAATCTAAGGAATGAAATGCATAATGGTGATACTACTAATGCAATGTAAAAAATGGCACTTAATGAAATTTGCAAAATGAACTTAAGTGAATTATAATGAATGAGTCTAAGTGAATTATAATGAATGAATCCAAGTGAATTATAATGCGTGAATCTAAGTGAATTATAATGAATGAATCTAAGGTACATGACTAAAAAATGATAATGAGTTATGCATGAACCCTTACAAATAAATGAAATGCAAAGAGCTAAGTGGAAATGTATTGTTTTCATTTGTTAAAGTCCAACATACTCGATCTTTGAAATTTTTTATGATGAGACACCTTTGATAAAACCTCCCTCTTTTAATTTTGTCTACCCCTTTTTAGGAAATTCCACAATAATGATAATGCGAGATTAATATAAAGTTAATGCAAAATGAAACTAGCATTTTCACTTATCACTGCATGCATTTATTTTTTCTATTTTCATCATTGAGCTATTTGGAACATGAAAAGGTACAACCCTCACTGGTGAAACGTTCAACCAGGTTTGTATGAATACCTTGTCCATAAGAATTCAATAATGATGTCGGTATAACCCTCAGTGGTTAGATTTGTAAAACATGGGAGTATGAATACCACTTTCGTTGAATTCAATGTTGCAAGTAGATTATGGCATTAAGATATGAGAAATCTAAACGTCTAAGATATCTATTTGTGTAAACAAACAAAGATATGATCCATGTTGATATACAAATGTCCTCAATATTTATTTGATGACCGTGTCATTAGACTCACTTGTATACGTCAAGGAATCAACCTTACAAGTAGAAATCAAGAAAATATCATGTATCCATCATTGTTTATCTAGTACAATACCTGATTGATTTGCTAAAAATACATGATACAAAAATCAAGAAACATCTTTGAATTATCTTTTCTATTTTTTGTTGATCCATTTTCTCAGAACAAAGTTCCATTTGTTTTGATCCTTGTTCATGTTATTTGATTGTGATGTTCCATCTTAGGGTTTGATGTTCTTAGATTTTGAAATTTGATATGAGTCATGGATTTGAATTTTGGAAATTCGATGTTTGGATCAATCAAAAAGTGTCAAAGATTGCAATTCTTGATGTTTGATGAAGGTATTGAAGTCTTACTTATGTTTGTGTCTTTTATGCACTCCTTGAATTTAAACTATACCCCCCAATTGTATGTGTTAATTATAATGGACCAAGGCAACCTTCAAAACTATGACAAAATATTATGTACAAATGCAGCTTTGAGACTTTATTATGACTATGCACAAATGATGGAATGCAATGAGATATATACAAGGATGGGGAAATGCAAATACAATGCAACTAGGCTTAACTAGACTTAGGTAAAATGGTGCATGTTTACCAGGCTTTCACCACTTGGATTTATTACACCTCTCTCTCTCTCTCTCTCTCTCTCTGTGATTTTTTTTGCTACTAAGGTGCCTATTGCTATATTTTCACCAAGGCACTTTTATCTTTTACAATTTATTTTTGTTTTTTAATATTTTTAGATTTTCTCAGGATCAATTTTTTCTATTTAACATGATGCTCTTTCATATGATTTCTCTCCTCTTATAATCTTTCATCTGATTTAGGTATAAAATCTCTTTAGGTGTATGCTACTGATGGGTTCATGAATCTCATCTCCTTCACAATCAACTAATTTGTATGTTCTTGTGCCATAGGATGATGGGATGATGTGATTACAAAGGGTCCTTGCTAATTTGCCTCAAATTTCCCCTTCTCTTCCCTATCTGATTGATTTCTTGGGTTTTCTCTGAGGACAAGGTCACCAAATTGGAATTCTCGAGGTTTGATATTTTTTGTTATAGTTCTAAGTCATTCTCTTTTGGTAGACTTGGAGATTCTCATAAGCTTGATGTTGATATTCTTCTAGTAACTCTAGCTCTTCCAATCTAGACACTCTATACTCCTCATTTGTTAGTATGCCATGTAATGAGACTCATAAGGATGGAATTTCCACTTCTAAAGGTAAAATTGCCTCAACTCCATGTACTAACAAAAATGGTGTTTCTCCAGTGGGTGTTCTAATGCTTTCTCTATAGGCCCAAAATGTTGGATTGAACTGTATGTGCCAGTCCTTGCCAGAATCATCAATTGTTTTCTTAAGAATTTTAAGAATGTTTTTATTAAAAGCCTCAGCTTGACCATTTCCTTGAGGGTAACACACTGAGAAGTGTTGAATGACATTGAGTTTTTCTCACAACTCCTTAACATCCTTGTTTTGAAAATGTTTTCCATTATCTGTTATTATGGAATGTGGAATACCATATTTGCAAATTATATGATTTAAAATAAACATGGATATTTGTTTTCCAGTAGCAGTTGATAGGGGCATAGCTTCCACGCACTTTGTGAAGTACCTAGTGGCAGTTATGATATAATTATGACCATTATAAGAAGGAGGATGTACCATACTGATCAAATCAAACCCCCATTGATAGAAAGGCCAAGGTATAGTAATGGGATGTAATTACTAAGATGGTACATATATCAATCTCCTATGGTATTGACACTTTTGAAAAACCTTAACAAATTGGCATGCATCCTTTTCCATGGTTGGCCAATAATACCCCATCCTAAGAAGTTTCTTTGCTAAGGTAAAATCACTCGAGTGTAACCCACACATACCCTCGTGAACATCATGTCAGGAAATTTTAGATTCCTCACTCTCTAGACATGTAAGTAATGTTCCATCAAGACCTTTGTGATACAATGTGTTGGCAATAAAAATGAAGCACGAAGCTTGGCATATAAGGTTTCTTTTCTCATTTCAGGTTTGGTCCAAGGGTAAGGTGTTCTCTTTGAGATAGGTCTAAATAGAACCATACCAAGTAGAGTCATGGTAATATGTGAGTTTTACCAATTCCTCCACCAAGAACTCATATCTGTCATCTTGATCATGTACTTGAAAAAGTGAGGCTAGTGTTTCAATGGCATCGACTACTTTGTTCTATGTTATGGGTATTTTCTTGAATGTGATCAAGAAAAAATATTTGTTGAAGTCATCATTCATCCTCTTGTATGGTATGGTATTTTCATCCTTGGTTTGATATTCATCATTAATTTGATTAATGGCTAATTGGGAGTCTTCATAGATTTGTATTTCTGTGATCCTCCATTCCAAAGCCATTTTGAGTCCTATTAAAAGGGATCCATACTCTGCTATATCATTGGTGCATAGAAATAACATTTTGAATGATTTAGGGATTGTGCAACCTTGTGGTGTAATGAAGAGAACTCCTACCATCGAGCCATGTTGATTATAGGATCCATCAAAGTATAACTTCCATGTCTCTGGCTCACTAGTAAGGATACTTGCATCTGGAAACTCCACCTAAATAGGTTCTTCACTTGAGATTAGAAACTTGGCTAGTTGATATGTAATGACTTGTCCCTTAATATTTATGGTCCACATACTCAATATCAAACTCACTTAATACTATAACCCATTTGGCTAGTCTCCCTGTAAGAGATTATTTTCAAAGAAGGTATTTTGGTGGATCAATTTTAGCAATGAGCCTAATTTTGTGTGCTAGCATATAATGTCAGATCCTTTGAGACACAAAGATTATTTCTAAGCATGTTTTTGATACACGTGTAATTAAGCTCATACTTGACCAATGTTCTACTAATATATTAGATTGATTTTTCTTTTCCTTTATCATCCTCTTGTGCTAGCAAGACCCCTAATGAATATTTTGTTTCTAATATGTATAGGATCAAAGGTTTCCCTAGTAACAGAGTCATTACAACTAGAGGATTCACCAAATATTTATTTAAAATATCAAAGGCCTCTTCACATTTACTATCCCATTGAAATAGGATTTCTCTATGCAATAATTGGGTAAAGTAATGACAATTTTCCACCAATTGTGATACAAATCTTCTGATTGATTGTAGCCTTCCTTGCAAAGACCATAATTGAATAATTTTCCTTGGTGCCCCCATTTCCATAATAGCTTTAAATTTAGCGGGATCCACCTCAATTCCTTTTGCTGACACAAAGGCCATCATAACATTTTCCCTTATTGAATGCTAAAGGCTCACATTTTAGGATTCAGTCTCACTTTAAATTGTTTCAATTTGGTAAATATTTTGTCAAGGATGGGTGGATGCTCCTTTCTAGTATATGTTTTTTCAAGGATATCATCCACATAGTCCTCCATAAATGCATGCATCATGTCATGAAAGATGGTTGTCATTTCCCTTTGACAGGTTGCGTCAACATTTTTAAGACCAAATGGCATCATGTTCCATAAAAAGTACCTCAGGGATAGGTAAAAGTCATCTTATATTGATCTTCTGGAGATATTTTTATATAATTATAGCCACTAAAGACATCCATTACGGAAAAAATAGTGTGCCCAATTGTTAGATCTACTATAGTATCAATGTTAGGAAGAGAGAAATCATCCTTGGGATATGCTTTGTTCAAATCCTCAATATCTATACAAATCCCTATTCTTTTGTTGATTTTGGAAATAGGTGAAATATTGAAGATCTAGGATACATATGCAATAGGACAAATAAATATTGTGTCTAAGAGTTTCTTCAACTCTGATTTGACCAATAAGGCCACATGTGGATTCATCTTTCTTAATTTCCTCTTTCCTAGTTTAACTCTGGGAGCTATGTTGAGATGGTGCATTATTAAATTTGGATCCAATCCTGACATATCAACATAGGACCATGGAAAATTCACGTATATTTCTTGGAAAAAGTCAATGAATTTCTCCCTTTCTTCTATACACAAAGATCTAGTACTACCACATGGTGGTTTTCACCACTAGATCTTTCATTTTTTCTCTGATTTTTCTTTTTTCTTTGTTGATTGAGAAACTTTACACTCACCCCCATTGTGGCCTCATAATATGGTTCATTGGTGGAGGAAGGTTCAACTGCATTTAGGTATATGGATATGGAATGATCATCTTGGAATTCTTGTACATCACTTGTTTCGAGTTGTTCCCAATCAATCAATTTAGGATGAACAAGGCATAAAGGGTCAATAGGAAAATTTGGGTCAATGGGCGTTAGGGTCATGATTTTGTTTGTAAGTTCATACATTGTATCGCGTAAATCAATAATATGTGTTTACTCAAGATGGTCTATATAAATAGGATCAAAATCTCCCTCACTAGAGTCCTCTCGAGTTTCCTGTGGGAAAAAACTATTGTACATAAAACCTAAAGCTAAATTCTCCTAAGAAAGAGGGCACATAAGGCTCTCCTATCCAGTCTTGGCTTGTATTTAGAGTTTCCTTAGGTGAAAAAATATAAGAATTAATAATATGACCTCTTTATCATTACAAGATTCCTTGGATAATGAATCCCATTCATATTCATTTGAATCATCCCCACTTTATGAATCTGACATGTTAATGTGTTCGTAAGGATTAGTGAGATTCTTTTGACCATTACCTTTCTCATGATATCCTATTCATTATTTTTATCACTAGACCTCCATGTGGGTTGTATAGGTTCTAACAAACCTTTGTTTATTTTTCCTAAAGGTCCTCTTACATTATATCCCATTTTTTGCATAATGTCAAATCCTATCCCATACTGGTGCGTGGGAATACTAATGTTTTGCAACCTTTCATTTGTTTGCTCCTCATCCTTATATAGCCAATGCAGAACATTGTTTTCTTCTTCTATCTTTGCTGAGGTAGTAGAACTGACAAAATTATCATTATACTTATGAGGAAGTGTTTTATTTGGTACAACCAAGAGTTTACCATGGAATTTAGGAGAAGTTGGCATATCCATTAATAATATAGAGTATTCTCTGACTCCTTTTTGCTTTATCTTGCATTGTTTTTCAAAGTTCTTCATCACAGTGTCCATATTTTAATAAATTTCCCACTTTTCTTTTCTCTTTCTAATTGTGATCCCTGTTGAATAGAAGAATTTGATGTCGAGGAGTTAGGGTTTTCTTCATTTGATTTTAGAAACTAACTTTTTCCTTGCCTTTGTTTGATAGACAATGAGTAGTTTCTTCATGACTTGATGTAGAGGGCTTATCATTTGGATCTTATTATTCCTTTTCTGGGGACGGTGACCTTATCCTAGGAGCTTTTTCCTTAGCTTGTTCTGAATGTGAGTTAGATGTAGAAGCCTCATTATAGTGTGGCACAAAATAATCGATAACCGGTTTGATATGATTGCAGTATTGAAATGGGTTAAGATCTCCGTTGATTGTTATTTCCTATTCAAGATAAAGAAACTTTAAACACTGATTTTAGGTGGATGGAAAAAATTGCATCTCATTAATCTATGACCTTCCAACCAATAAGTTGTAATTCAAATTGAGATCAAGTACCTCGAAAACTATTTCTTTTTGAATAGGTCCTACTCGAATAGGTAGAATGACCGTTCCTTTGGAAGATATCTCTTCATCATCATATGCTTTAATAGTTATTTTTCTCTTAGGATCCACTGCCTCTTCAGAATATCCCAAGGCTTTCACTAGATTTAGAGTACAAATATTTATACCAACACCTCCATCAATTAGGACTCTCTTGACCCTATGATTTTGGTTTAGGACCTCTATATGCAAGGGAAAATTTTGTGGATGATTGAGGGACATGTGATCTTTCTCAGAAAAGGAAAGGCAATATGGCACAATAAGATGAATGACCATGTTTTGAAATTGGTCAACATCCAGGTTGTTATGAACCATTGTATCTACCAAATCCTTTTCTAGGATCTCCTTATGTGTGGGTGAAAGTTTTAACAACTCAAAGATTGATATTTGTGCAAGAGTTTTCTAATGTGGATCCATTAAATTGTATTTCTTGGATATAAATGATGGAGGATTAGGTCTTTTCATAATATTGGATGCTCTAGGTAAAGTCACTTTCGATGCTTTCCCCTGAGTGATGACACTGGTGGGCTCTTTATTGTGTTTATCTTTTATCACTATGACATTGATGGTGTTCTCATAATTAGATACATAATTTATTGTATTGTCATAAGTATGATTAAAATTTACTTTGTGATCTCCCTTTTTATTGTATTAATTAGTCTTTGAAGATTCACCCTTGTCATGATTTAGAAAAGGAGTTTTAAATGCAGTATGATATTCATTATTCTTGTGTCTATCAAATTTAATAATACCATCACCAATGAGATCTTGTATGACATGTTTCAACGTCAACATTCACTCATTTTGTCCCCTTTGTTGTGGTGATATTCACAATGATTATAATGAATCCACCATGATAACTTTACTTAAGGTTCATATGATCTTGCCTCTGGTAAAGTTATAAGTTTTTTGGCAATGAGTGTTCTTAGGGAAGACTCAAGTGTTTCCCCCAATGGGGTAAACTTTCTTCATGGCCTTGGAGTAAATTGGGCCATAAATTTGGGTTTAGCCATGGTAATTCCTTGATGATTATTGAAGGAGTTGGTGTTGTGAAAAGGATTATTGGGAGATTACTTAACATTATTAGTTTGACTAGTGAACCCACTTGAAAGATTGAAAAACTTTGGTTTAAGATTGTGAGATTCTACTACTTCGTCATTGACTAAATTCTTATTGGTATTCTTCAACCAAACCTTTGGTTTATCATTATTTTTATTGTTTGAAGAATTATTATTGAATTTATTGTTATTGTTTGAAATTTTTTTGTTATCCTTGTAGAGCTTTAGTTCCCCATTTCTTACTAAATCATCCTCTATTCAGATTCCATTTTCTTTCAATTTCTGAAATCTTGGTGGACATTTAAGTTGTAACTTGAAGTTCATTATTGTAATCAAGATGTTTATAAATATATCCATTTTTTAATTTTTCAGGTACACTTCATTGATATTTAGCAAAGATTCTTCTCCATATCTGTAGAAGGCTCAAAAAGGCTTCTCCACTTCTTTTCTTAGTATTCCATAGGTCCAACATGGTAATTTCTCATTCAATGTTGTAGGAATAATGATTAACAAATTTGGATATCAATTCCTTGAAAGTCTTTATACCCAGAGGTAACTTTGAAAACCATTCCAGTGTTGGCCCACCAAGGCTTAGGTGAAACAACCTCATTAAATAGGTGGTTTCATGGAGAATTTCCATGCTTAAGGTTCCATATTCCCTTATGTGGTCTTGTGGGTCTATTGTACCCATATATTTATCATACTTAGGGAATACCATGTTTTGGGGAAAAGGTTTCATAAATAAGTTTTTATCAAATAGAAAAGAGAAAATGGATTTGATTGAGAATTGATTTGGGGCATCCGCTTTCTTCATTTTATCAATTTGAGCTTGTAGGGATTTGATTTGTTGGCTCACGGATTTTAAAGGAGTGTCTTCTTCCCCCTCTGATGTTATTTTGGATGTGTCAAATCCATGAGGAAGTTTAACCCCTAATTGAGCTAAGGTGAGGAAATATCTATCCTTTTCTCTTTATAAGATCTTTTCCATCATCTTTATAAACACATGGTTTTGAGCTGCTTCGTTAACCCTTTCTTTGGTTAATTATTCTTTATGATCATTATTATTTTCCCCAGTGTTATTAGCTTCATGACATGGATTTATTGCCATTGGGACCCATTCTAATTGTCCTCTTGATTATCTTATGAAAAGGTTGATAAGGAGAATGAGGAGTCCTGTCTAAGTAGGGCATTTCTTCTCTAAGCACAACTCTATCTTCTTGTAAAGAAAATTTAGTGTAATTGGATCTTGTCCAAACCGACATGATTTTGAATTTTTGTTGAAGAAGTGTCATTTTGAGAAGAATGATAATGTTTATGAACGTTGGATCTATTAAATGGTTGTTTCTTTTCTTCAAGTTTATGTATCCTCAAGCATAGAAACAAAAAATACACATGTTTTCTAACCTCTAAAAAGCTACACATAAAATTGTATATTCTTGAATGTTTTTGACAAGGTCTCCACAAGAAAATATCCAATCAATCTACCTATGGTATATTTGGTTGAAAATGGCTTGAATAGGTAGGCTTGTTATTTGCACAAGTTTTAATCTAGGATTTCATTCAAATGCATATTATGAATGAATTAGAAGGTCTCATGGTAGTGTAAACACTATTTAGGTCCTATATACCACCAGAGGAGACCAGGAATAAATACTTTTTCCCTTCAAAGCATTAACTTCAAGAAGGTATTTATTTATAGTGGATCATAAAAAGTTGGCTTTAGCTTTGTTTCCACTTTATATTGAAATTAATAGGTACTGAGAGGGGGGTGAATAAGTCCAAACATATAGTAAATAAATTAAACCAGTGATCTAAATAACTATTGAAATACTTTCCAAACTACAAATCATATAATTGATGCAAATACATGAAAGAAAGTAATATCAAGTATCCACAAATTCACCACACGTGACACATATATTTTCTCATGGAAACCTTGTAAGAGGGAAAACACCATAGTGGGGATGACACCCATAAACCTAATACATCAGTAAATGAGTTTACCATGTTAGGAGCTACAAATACCCTTTATGAGGGTTCACCCCGTTAGAAGTGACTAGTACACTGTTAGGAGTACAATTAGATCAAATATGATCTACCTCACTACAAGATTTCAAACCTCAATAGACAAGTTACCTTGTTAAAGGATTTACAAAAAAGAACCATTTAGAGTTCACCCAGTTAAGGGATTTTTCTTACTACAACTATTAGGAAATAATAATATTAGTGATCTAGATATAGCACTGCTTTCTTGTTAGATCCAATATGTTCTCTATACTCTACAACTAATCTCTTCTCTCTGTCTATCAAATTTTTAATCACAACCTCAAATGGAAATAAAAAAACCCTAATTGCATCACCCATAACAACTCTTGCAACTTTTTCTTCCTTTTTCAATATGAGCAGTTTCCTATATATATACAACTTCCACCGACATAAAAATTATCTTCAAATTACTTTCCCGTGAAAGAAAGACATCTATAAGTGATAATATTGATGAATAAAATGATTTATCATGACCGCGTTAGGTCAAGATAAGATCTGCAATTTATGTCTCCAAAGTAGTCAAACATGTTTTGACTTCTCCAATGCAACACCTCAAATCTAACTTAAATGTTTGCATCAATATCATAAATATCAAAACATTGAATGTATAACCTATATGAGGCTATGAAACCTGTAAAGCACACTCGGGTGAGCACTAGGAAGACTAAGGTCAAAGAAGACAAGGATCTGGAAGAGCTCAAGAATACTATTGATCAGATGCAAATAATGGTGGTTCAAGCTGAGGAACTTATGAAATGTATTTAGTTGTCTCTTTCTGCTATCCTATCTTTTTGTTTTGTTGTCTTGTTCCGTCTGTTTTGGTGTGACCTTTTGTATATCGGTAGCTGTTGTGTGTTTTCTTTTCATGCTTTTGTTCTTGGGTGTTGTAGCACAGACTCTGTTATGCTTTTAATGGTCCATCTTTGAACTCTTTGTAAAAGGTTTTGGGACCTTTCAAAACCTTCTTTTACTTAATCAAAACCTATATTCCACATCATCATATCATTAGAAATGATTACACATACTATACCACTTATCGATCTGTAATCTACCAACTGTTACTCAAGATCACAAGTGTTCTTACGTGTCTTAATGTCTGTGACAAAAAAACTGTTTCACCCCTTAACCAAATGAGTTTTGGTTGGAACCACATTGCAATCTAAATAGGTTTATGTTTTTATTTGACCACTCCACATAATTACACTTCTACCATTATCACCATCAAAGTGATGTTCTCACTATCTACCGATCTTATGGACTTAGCCAATTTTCAGTATTACCTTCTTACCGATTGTATCTTCACTTCACTTGTAGTATTTCATGACTGTACTGACTTAGTTGCACTATACTAACTTAGTTTCCATAAATGAAAACCAAATAAGTGACTCCTTATGACTACACCTCAATATCCATCACAATACCAACAATCTCCCAATACAATACCAACAATCTCCCCCTTTGGCATTGATGGAAAACACATGCTAACTACTTATAATCGTGGAATCATAATATAAACTTATGAATCCCTATACATATATTCCCCCTTTGAAAACAATGACAAAGGTAAAAATACTAAAATATATGTACACTTAAACAAAAATTACTTACATCCTATAAAAGATCACCTTGAAATTTATCTTCGCTGAATCCAAGGATATTTCCCATACCTTCTGCAACTATCCCTTATCAATGATTTTCTTAATCAAACTAGAAGCAATCTCTTTTGTGCTACGTAGAGTGCTCATGTTAGGTAAGGCAAGTATGTCTTCTGCATTCTTCACATTCAGTTGCATGACCTCTACTAGAGGGGATAAGGATGATTGAAGTTCCAATAGAGTGAGCATTCTATTCTCTTTATCATTCTGAATATGCTTAACCTTGTGTGATATTTTCTTGACCCGACTACTGTAAGTAGTGTCTAAAATTGACAAAGGGTCAAGTTGACCGCTTAGGTTCTCTAACTCCTTCTAAGATTTAGCTCTTCTTTGTTCCAAATCTTGAACAAAATCAGGATACCCTGATACTTTGGTAAACAATTGACCTGCCTCAGTCAATGTAGTCTTAACTTCCTTTATCAAATCTGACAATTTTATCCTATCTATAGTAATCTTCTCAATAATCTTACCTATCATCTTCTTCTCTAAGTTCTCCTCTGCAACCTTCACTGCAACTAACTGCAAATCTGGGCCTTGATCTAGAATTGCCTTTATGAGAGTATACATCTGATCAATAAGAGTATCATCTTCATCATATTCTACCTCATGCACTAAATCGGCTAGAATGTCTCTAGTTTCCCTTAATACTCTTGTCTTCTTCTTCTTCTTCTTCTTTGTTCTCATCTTGTCTCTTACAACCTTTGTCCTCAATTATTCTAAAAATTTCATCAATTCCTTAGGTTTCAATTTGGTTATATCGACCGCTGTGGTTGGTAATTATTATTCATCAACTTCCTCTTCTTCCTCTATTGCAACAGTCACCGGTTTATGTTGCTTCCTTACACTTGTATCTCCAAGACTTAGTTTCCTTTTAGTCTCAGGTTCTTCTTCAATCTTTTTCTGAGTCTCCTCCTGCCTACTATCTGTAGACACCTAAAAATGAACATACTTGTGACCTTACATTAAAACACTAATTAATTATTTAAACTTATTAATTAATTCTTCTAATTAAATTAATTTAATTTGATTTCAATTATCTCATGTTTGAATACTTTAATTACAAGTATCATTTAAATATTCAAATAAATCCTTTCTCAAGTTCAAAAGGTAACTCTTGATCAAATTTTCAGTTAACTAAACATCTTCTCTTCTCTCCAAGTTGAAGAGGTGGAGTTTATTGGTTGCTTTTCAGTTAACTAAACATCCCCTCTTCTCTCCAAGTTGAAGATTTGGATTTAACTGGTTGCTCCTCAGTTAACTAAAACATCACCTCTTCTCTCCAAGTTGAAGATGTGGAGTTTACTGATTGCTTCTCCAGTTCCTTTTGATCTTAACCATTCATTCTCCAATTTCTGGGATCGATCTCAACCGTCCAAATCATTTTCCATATTTTATATAATCAAACCTTCTCAACCATTTGAAGAATCCAAGATTTCAAGCTTTGTGCACACTTACTTTTCAGGATTCTTTCCAGAATCATCAAGCATTATTGTGATCATATCAATATCATTTTCTCAACACTCCCAAGTCATAGATGTTGTCTATACTAATACTAAGCACCATTCATCCAACATCTCAGAAGGAGTAGAGATAAGCAATAGAAGCCTCGAGCATCGTGGTTTACATTCGTTTGATTTCCTCTTTGATTGCTTGTTAGTTTATTGTCCATAGATTCATTCTTAGTATTTTTTATTATTTTCCCCCATTGAAAATTTGTGCTACTAACCCTCATTATTTGAGTGGAGAAGGATTGGATCTACACATTTTGGTGAACTCGACGTGAATCGAACAACCTGATAATCGCTTGAAGTCGACAAGCAAAATTTCCTGGCATCAACCGTACAACCACACTTTCATTTTTTAGAATTTTTTCGACAAATATTGTAATTTCACAATTGACAGAAGTTTGTCGTAATTGACAAAAGTTTACCACAATTGATTGGTTTATTACCGCAATCTACTGGTTTATTACCGCAATTGATCTCTGTAACTTTGTAATCAATTTTTGTAGTTTTTAGTCTCTGGTTCAGGTATTTTGCCACAATCAATAGATATTTTTTTGCAAACACCAGAGGAATTTCACAATTTCCAAAGGAATTTCACAATTGCTAGCACATTCTCGCAATCGATAGAATAATTTTGCAATTGATAATAGTTTATCGCAATCGCCTGGAGAATTTCGCATCTGACAAAATAATTTTGCATCTGATGAAATAATTTCACAATTTCTCTATTTCATCATTTTATTAATCAGATCTAATTTTTTTTCTCTTGGTTTCTGTGCAGGAATGAGAAAATGACATATGGAAAAAAGGGTAACACAATTGCTCTATTTCATCATTTTATTAATCAGATCTAATTTTTTTTCTCTTGGTTTCTGTGCAGGAATGAGAAAATGACATATGGAAAAAAGGGTAACTAGAAGCACCCCCAGTTCTAGATCACTAAGAGCATCCATAAGAAGAACTACTCATTACCACTCGCAATGAAAGGAAATCTTGGCAATCACAGTTAAAGATCAAAGTGAATCTTTTAATAGGTATCTCGATTCTCTCAAGCGTTTTGCATCCAAATACAAAGTTACCATTAGCCTTAGCAGTCTTAATAATCTAGGTGTTGTTGAATACTATTCATTCAGATTGCAAGGTTATCGGTACTAACTCGTCATTTCAACTTGTGACATGGAAAAAGTTTTAACAAAGAAAACTAAAATACATTCATTTCTCTTTTTGGTGCCTAAAAAGAAAAGTGTATGCAAAACAAAACAATCTCATCTTTTGATTTGGTGCATAAAATTGACATGGTGGTTAACAATTGAATAAAGGCAAAAAATCTTTGAATTTGGTGCATTTAAAATTGAACAAAGCAATCTTCATTTGGTTTGGGTTTAAAATTGAACTCGCGTGCATGTATGGATGATTATCTCACTTCACACTTGATATTTTGGTGCTTAATCTATTAACCTTGTGTCTTGGGTCTTTGGTGCACTTGCACAATCTGTTAGATTAACAACCTTTATACTTTTTGAGAAAGACCTGTCTAGGGAAAGCACTTCTTCCTCAGAGGACAAACTTGAGCCGGTAATCCTTTTGATTGGTATATAAACAAGACAAGAGCAAAAGCTCCATTTTATATCTATCCAAGCTCAAGTGAGGTGTGTTGGTGATAGTTTAGATTGGGTGAAGTATCCCTAAGTATCTAGCATGGTCAACTAGGTTCTTAAGTGAGTCACACACGTACAAACTGATTGGATAGACTCCATGGACCTTACTACAACCCTTTAAATTAGAGACCTACCCGTTTCACCGCCAAACAAGTGTCTTATTATAGTGCAAGGGGTTGCATAATTTCCTCCTAAGATTCCCAACATATGTGTTCTAGGATATTGTGTTGATGAAAGAGATCTTCATTAGCACGACAACAATATCTGGCAAAGGCAAAAATATGAGAACCTACATTGTGGATCTTCATGTCCTAGTAGAATGACAATTATTGTGTGAGATGATGAACATCTAAAGAATTGGGCCTATAATATTACATCTTGAAGCCAATTGACCTAGATTATTCTGACTATCTCTGTTTTGACCATGTGAAAACATTGCAACTTGCAAAAGTTGTAGGACATACATTTTTTATTCTTGGATCTTCAAAACATTGTTTCTATTGTGCTTTCTTGTGTGATTAGTTCTCAAAATGCAAAACCTACATCTCACACTGTCAAAATGAGTCAAACGTGTTTGAATTCTATGATGTCAACCAAAATCTTTTCCAGAATCAAATCATTGTTCTAGAGAGATCATTTTATCAGATAGATTCCCAAATTGCTATCATTTTTCAGGATTGTCACACTTTGCCACAATTAACAGAATTTTGCCACAATTGACAGAAGTTTACCACAATTGATCCTTTTATTGCCTCAATAGTTGGAAGTTTACTGCAATCAACCTTGTATTCTGCCGTAATCGATGAAATTTTGCCACAATCAACCTATCAACCTATGCATTTATTCTATCAACAAATTTGGATTCCTCTGTCAACACTCTGCATTTTTATCAGTCTGAAACCTTGGAAAAGATTCCCCATTTCTTATGAAAGGTCAGTGTACACATCCTAGGAAATAACAAAGAATCTGTGTGAATCTCAAAACATCTAGCATCATCCCTCTTTGACAGTTCTACTATTGTTTACCATTGATAGTTCAAAATTTCAGATTAGATTGTCTTGATCCCATTATTTCAGCTTCATCAATATTTATCAGTGACTTTGTCTCATCTAAGTCAAGAGTCATAATCAATATCTTACATCACCAATCTCTGAGATCAAGATAAGTCAACATTTGTTCCTAGAATCACCCTTGTAAAAATAGTTACTTGGAATCTCCTTGAGAGGTTATCCCTTTTGTTTTCTATATATCACTCATTTTAGTTAAAAGCATGGATAACACCATGTCTTTCAAACCCTATGGAGGACCTTATACTAGGTCAAAGGGTAGAACCCAACCTGATGAATCCTATATTAACCAATTTCCCTCGTGGGAAAAAGAGAAAGAGGAATACCCATTCAGAAACACTGATCCTTCTCTCTGCATTGATAATGAACCTACTATTCCTCATGGTTCCCTTAGACCAACTATATTTCAAGATGTCATAGAGGAAGAGCTTGAAGACATAGAGCAAGATGCTTATTCCATGCATGTTGTTGATGTTGTTTAGGAAAGAAACCCTAAAACATTTCTAGCCATGTTGATAAAAAAGGGAGTCAAATCCCTGTTGAATTCAACATGTCAATGATATGGCCTAGAAATCCACTAGCAAGACAAAGCACAACTCAAACCTCTCAAATGGAATCTGTCGTGTCTCAAGTCTTTTTTCTGCCATCATCAACAACCACGACCTCAACACATACTATATCTACCCAAAATAGCTCAGCCACTCAAGCTAGTACATCATCCATCCAAAACATGATGGGCTCCCAACTGAGTGCACCCCTGGTTACCAATTTATCTCATTCATTTCCCTCATGGCCTTTTACATCAAGTGCTCAACATGTGTCATCAATTCCACAAATGAGCAATAAACCATTTGCGACTACTCAGACACTACAATCTATCCCTACTAGCTTTGGACTTAATACTTCACTCCTAGATGGATCAATATTTATGGGTCTAACATTCACTTAATGTCCACCAAAGGCTACACCTTGATTCCAACATGGATCCCAACAATAGCAGCAACAACAAACTTATACCAATCAAATTCCCCAATATCAGAATCACACACTAAGAAATCAATACCAAGTCCCCAGGAGATCATATGTCCCAACACAAAGAATAGAGAGGCAAATCCTTATACCTACCATAGCACAAAGATTCAATGTTAGGAATGTTCCTCAATATCTAATAGATATATTGATATAGCAAGTGCAAAATCTACAAACGCAAATGATGGACATGCAAAATCAGGGGCAAACCAAGTCTTACACAATAGAGGACTTATACTCATACCAATTTTATCACTCATTGCACATGTCTCCATTTCTCACTCACTTCTTAGTGCCCAAATTTGACAAATATAGAGGCCATATCAATCTTGTAGAGCATATCAGAGAATTCTTTGCTAGCTGCATTGATGTCACACACAATGAAACTTATCTAACGTGACTATTTCCACAGTCTAGATGGACTAACAATGGAATGATTCTCACACCTACCTCATGACATTCAGTCTTGGGGAGATCTGGCCAAAATGTTTATTGCTCACTTCCATCATAACATCAAATGCAATGTCGGTATCAAGGACCTCTATGACATTAATTAAAAAAATGGTGAATCCTTTATTAAATTCTTACAAAGATGGAGGAAAAATTCAAATAGAATAACATATGATCTGCCCAAACAAGACCTAATAGTCATGTTCATTGAAAATCTAATCCTAGATATTTTATTCACAACAAAGTTGTAGCTCGCTCCAAATTTCAAGCAACTCATAGAATGAGGAGTTTGATGTGAGAAAAACATGGTCAAGAGATGAATCCTTTCATATCCTACCCAAATGAACATGAACAAGAATATTATGGATAAGGCCAAATGGTGGAATAAGAACAAGAATGTCACCAACGATGGTGTCATTGATGTCAAAAAAGTCAACTATGCTTAAACTAAGGTTTTACTACAAGGAGCATCCATGACGAGTCAAAAACCCATGGTGCACACTCAACAGGTGAATACTCATATTCAAACACCCACTATTCAAGCAACAACTATATCCAATAACCAACCCAATGATCAATGCCCGCAAAGGTTTTCATTTCCTAAACATGACTACACACCATTAGGAGAGTCGATAGAGTCAGAATTAAAAAAATTTATTCAAACCAATAATATCACTCTACTAGAAATCAGAGAGTATAAACATGGTGTTGTGAAACCCAAGTGGTGGAATGATAATGCCTTTTGTGAGTATCATCGGGTAAAAGGACACAAGACATCCAACTGCTACCATTTGAAAAATGCCATACAAGATCTAATTGACAAAGGGATAATTGATGTCACAAATACCCAATCCAAGGGTACAACCGATCACACTATCTTCAATGATACATTTCATGATAATAACAAAGGGAAAGCCTCAACATGTGTTGGATAGTCTAAGAAAGTGAAATATACCTATGCCAACTCTAATAGAACCATAAATTGCATTAATTCTTCAGATAGCCAAGTTGCTACAATTACTATCAGAGATACCAATGCCAAATGTGTTGTCCCAACATGATTTTCTAAAGTTGTTTTGCAAGGAATGCCTTCCACCTCAGCTACACTAGCTAATCCCATAAAAAATTCCAATCCACAAATCAATCTAGTGGAAAACTAAAGTGCACACCTACCGAGATCTGCATGTTTGACCTATTGCGCATATCCCCGCATCATAAGCAAGCTCTAGATCAAGCCCTTCAAAATATATCAGTCCCATGGGATATAACTCTAGAGAATTTCCAAACCATGGTCAACTACATCAATTCCAACAAGCACATTGCATTTACAGACCATGATGTGCCACCGCACAAGCCTCTCCACAATGATCCCCTGCATATTCTTACCCAAGTGCATAAACACACAATCTGAAGAGTCCTCTTTAATGGTGGGCCTAGATTAAACACATGTACTCTTAAAGTGATAAAGACCTTGGGCTATTTAGAATCTATCATTGATGTCACTAGGAGGATAAATATCAAGGAATATGACAACGAGGAAAGATCATCAAAAGGTATTCTCATTATACTGGTCAGGATAGGGCCAGTCATAAAGAACACTCCCTTTCAAATCCTAGACCTTGATTTGGGATATAACATGTTGCTTGGGAGGCCATGGATACATGAGATGCAAGTTGTCACTTCAAATTATCACCAGTGCATCAAATTCCCATACCAAGGGGAAAATATAATCATTAAAGGAGATCCCAACCCATTCCAATACTATAAAACCATAAGAACCAGTACAGATAATCAAGTGCCTTCGAATCAAGAAGCAAGCATTCCTTTTTCCTCTAATTCTATTCATAAAGACATACAAATAAAGGTAGGTGAGATATCAATCAAATACAAAGGGTGTGGTGAGTATAGCTATGAGGAATATTTTACCATCACCAACATGCCTCAAAGTCCCAAATTATATGGCATGCCTCGACTGGTGGAAAAACATGAAAATCCAGAACCAGTGTTATTCAAGTTCCACCAACCACATATTTCAAATGGGGAGACATAGATAAAGAAAACCCCTTTGATCTAGACATCAACACTTGGTTGTATAAAGACTCTCAAGAGACACCTTAAGCACATATACCTTTGTCACAATATGAAGCTGATTTCACTATGCTACAAAAATATGGATATGATGGTAAGGCCAGTCTAGGGGCAAGATAACAAGGATTAATGGAACTGAATTTACCACCAACCCAAAGAAATAAAAGACGGATAGGATATGGAAAAAAAACCAGTACAACCATCTGAGATGTACAAGTAGACCAGGAACAAATTCCAAAATTAAACCGAAGGCAAAATCTGGAACATGCCTTAATCATCAGTATACTCTAGCAATTATTGCCATCAGAAGTGGAACCCTCTAATTTATAATTGAACCTTAATCAAATGATCCATGATGATGCAAAAAGTGAGACATCTATTGATCATTCTAGCATGATCAATTCTCATGAGTACGAGTAGTTATCCCTCTATAATTCAGAGTCACCCATCCATGACTATTCCCCTCGGTCTGCCGGTACCATATACCTTGATGAAATGTTTGACCATATGACCATAGAAGGCCAACCCTATATCAATAAACATATCGATGTCAATTCCTTAGGTGGTGCGTTCACATCCCATTTGGAGTTTTTCAGAACTATCACCGTGATTCCGTTCACCCAAGAAGAGTCACCCCCCCACACAGAACTTTATCTAGTCTAGCCCAAACTGATAAAATGAGACCAACAAGGAAAACCTAACACAGATCTTTTTGGGAATGATGAAGCCATCATAGACTTCATGGGACTTCAAGAAGGCATACCATCAGGAGACCACAAAGCATGCTTCTCCTTTAACCTGGACAGAGAAGAATACTTTAGGGAGGAGGCTCCTCTTTCCAGTCACAAAAGAAAAATAAAAAGCAAAAAAGAATAGTCAGTAAGTGAAAACTGAAAGGCACTTTCTGACCATAAAAATGCTAAAAAAATAAAGGACATATCTTCTGGTGAAAACCTCTCTGAGGCGCTAGAGGATGGAAAGTTGGAACTCCTCCCCTTAACAGATGAAAAATCAACGCCACTAGCAGAAGAAACAAATGAAGTCAATTTAGGGAATGCGATGAACCCTGAACATATCTATTTGGATAAATCTCTTACACCTGAGGAAAGAGAATGGTTCATTAGTTTCTTCAAGAAAAGGAAAATCAACTTTGCATGGTCTTACACAGACATGCCAGGTTTGGATCCAGAGCTAGTGCTACATCATCTTTCATTGTTGCCAAATGCAAAACCTATTAAACAAAGATTAAGAAAGATGCATCCACACATCACTTTAGTTGTCAAAGAAAAATTGAAGAAACTCCTAGATGTAGGCTTCATAAGACCAATTCAATATACAAATTGGATATCTAATCTAGTGCCAGTAACAAAACCCAACGGTCAGATCTGTATATGAACAAATTTCAGAGATTTGAACAAAGCTTGTCCCAAGGATGATTTTCCCGTACCAAACATTGAAATGATAGTTGACCTGACAGTAGGGCACCAGATGTTGTAACTCATGGATGGTTTCTCTTGATATAACCAAATCAAGATTGCACTAGAGGACCAACACAGGACAACATTCACATGTGGCTGGGGAAGTTACTGCTAGAACGTGATACCATTTGGCCTAAAAAATGTAGGTGCAAATTATCAAAGCGAAATGATCATGATATTTCATGATCTAATTCATAAAACAATGGAAGAATATGTCGATGACATACTAGCAAAATAAATTCTAAGGGAAAATCACCTACAAGTTTTGGGTTTGATATTTGATCAAATGTAAGAGTACAAGGTCAGACTCAATCCAAAGAAGTATGCATTCAAAATTATTATTGGAAAGCTCCTTGGATTCATTGTATCACGTAGAGGAATTGAAGTGGACCCAAAGAAGGTTAAGGCCATCCTTGACACGCCACCACCAACAAATCTGAGGTAACTACGGGATCTACAAGGAAGTATGTAATCTATTAGGCGATTCATCGCCCAACTAGCATACAAGTATCACTCATTCCAACACCTACTACATAAATATGTGATCTTCATATGGAAAGAACAATGCAAGAAAACATTTCAAACATTCAAATATTATTTATTGAAGTCCCCTATATTGGTGCCACCCATTCAAGGCAGGCCACTCCTCTTATATATCTCAGCAACTGAGTCAGTTCTAGGTGTTCTCTTGGCACAACACGATGACCAGGGCAAAGAAAGAGCCATTTACTACCTCAGCAAAACATTGGTGGGCTACAAGATAAATTATTCAAAAATTGAAAATTCATGTCTTGCAGTTGTCTTTTCTTCCCAAAAGTTAAGACATTACATGCTAATTAATCAAACAAAACTCATGGCACACGTAGATCCATTGAAGTACTTGTTGAGTAAAGCAACACTAACAAGATGAATCGCCAAATGGGTCATGATATTAAGTGAATTTGAAATAGAGTACATGGATAAAAAGGCTATCAAAGGGAAGATAATTGTAGATCAACTAGGAGAGGCACCAATACATGATCATCAACCTATAGTGTCTGAATTTCTAGATGAATCAATCTTCACAGTACAACCAATAATAGAGGTATGAAAATTATTCTGTGATGGTTCATATACAAACCATGGTGTAGGAGTAGGGATAATACTCATTACTCCACATGATGGAATTCTTAAGTCTTTCCAACTCAACTTTCCATGCACGGAAAACATATTTGAGTATGAATCTTTGGTCATCGGATTGAAGGAAAATATACAATGGTGGATAAAGAACCTAAGAGTCTATGGTGATTCCCAATTAGTCATCAGTCAAGTCAATAACAACTACATGATAAAAGACAAAAAACTGATCCCATAGAGAGAGTTGATGGACAAGCTACAAGATTATTTTCATTTCATTGTATTTGAGCAGGTTCCAAGGGTTCAAAATAAAGCAATAGATGCGATGGCTACTATAGAATCCTTGATTGACATGTCGGGTAACGAAACTAGATTCCAATTTCTAGTAGAACAATTAATGGTATTGACACATAAAGCTTCGATAATAGATTCAGTGTGTGTCCTTGTTGGTCCTGAGTCCCCCTGGTACCATGAAACATATAATTACCTCCAAAACATTACCCTACCACCCGACCTGTCTAGAAACCAAAATAATCCCCTCATCCAACAAGCCTCTAGGTACACCCTTCTTGCTAATAATTTGTACTGAATAAGTCTAGATAGAACACTTTTATGATGTCTCACTTCCACAGAATCCTAGAGAGCCTTGTATGAGGTATATGAGGGAATTTGTGGGTCCCACGCAGGTGGCAATAGTTTGGTAAAGAAGATCATTAGAATGAGATACTAATAGTCCATAATAGAGATAAATGCTAACAAATATGTGCAAAGGTGCTGACAATGTTAGATTCATGGAGATCTTATCCATGCACCAACTCAAGAACTCAACCCCATCACTTCACCATGGCCATTTTCAAAATGGGGATTTGGCTTAGTGGGGAAGATTACACCAACATCTTCTAATGGTCACAAGAACATCATTGCAACAACGATGTACTTTAAAAAATGGGTGGAAGCAATTCATCTAACATACAGTACTGGTAAGAAAATCTCCATGTTCATACTGAATCACATCATCTGTCGATATGGAATCCCTCAAACCATACTCACAGATCATAGTTCACCTTTTCAAAATCAAGATGTTGAAGATCTCTGTGACAAGTTCTAGATAAAGAAAGGTTTATCTTCATTCTACTATCCCCAAGGGAATGGTCAAGATGAAGCCACTAACAAAACCGTCATGAAGATCTTAAAGAAAATGTTTAATGAATCTAGATGATCCTGGAATTTGCAACTCAGTCCCACACTATGGGCATACAAAACTAGTGTGAGAACCCCTACAAGAGAAAATCCATTCTCACTAGTATATAGATTAGAGGTGGTCCTACCCCTCAAAGTTGAAATCCCATCCCTTAGGATCTCACTAAAGATCATCATTTCAGATGAAGACTACAAAGTAGCTAGACTCAATGAAATGGAATTGTTTGATGAGAGACGAAAGAATGCACTGAATTACTTACAAGGCTATCAAAATTGCCTTAGAAGAAACTATCACAAGAAGGTCAGGCCACAAATCTTTGAGGTAGGAGATCTCTTCCTCATGGAGAATCAAAAGAATGAAGCAGAAAGGGTTAAACTAGGAAATTTCAAGCCTAATTGGATAGGACCCTACATCATCATAACATCATGCAACAATGGGGCATATCAACTAGAAAATCAAGAAGGAGATCATCTCCCCGATCATATCAACAAAATGCACCTTGCCTGAGGTCTCAAGGTCAAGGGAACATACCTATAATCCATAAAATACAAAAAAATCAAAAATATTAAAGTTTACCTTGGTGAAAACCTGGCAAATAGGCGCCTTGGAAACAACAAAAAAATAAAAAAAAATAAAAAAAGTAAAGAGAGAAAAAATCGCTCTCTTAGTGAAAAATGGTCAAATAGGCACTATTGGACAAGTACCTTGGTGAAAACCTGGTAAACAGGCGCTAAGTGTTAAGGTCCTGCTTTTCCATCAATAAACTCCAAATGATTACATCTTGTGCTCCCCACATGCAAGATTGAGTACCCAAGCTTATTTTTAGAAGCACAATCCCTTTTGAGCATCACACTTATCCATGGTTTAATGTATTGGTTCACCAGACTAGGGGGTGATTTTAAAAGTCCTGAAAAAAATCTAAAGATCTTAAAAAGTCATAAAAATCCTAAAAAGACCAAAATATCCTAAAAAAATTAATCATAATAAAAAAATTCAAATATTGCTAAATCTTAGCAATAAATCATCTTTGTTATCAACAAGAAAATGACAATTAAACAATCAATCAAATGTCAAAACTATGAGCTTCGCAAAATGACAATGGACTCATATAACTCTACTTTATTTGCAATCCAATCTGTCATCAATCATATGATTCAATCAATCATCAAATCAAACTATCAAATGTCTTACATAGTGATGGATATACTCAAAACCAGACAAATTGGTCTTATATGAGTCATCCGCTCCTGAAACTAGACACAATCAAGCATAAAAAAAATCAAGAAAATTAAAGAACAGTAAACCGTTGACTAGGTCAGTCAGTTGTCAATTTATCTTTCATGATTATGTTCTTACGCTATTCAAGGATACCACTGAGTGATGAGAGTAGCTATGATGGATCATGATCTTGTTTTCTTTGATTGATGTTTGTGGACTGTTTCAATTCAATTCTAAGGCAATGATGATTCAAGATAAATAGGACAGGAGCTATCACACATCTAGAAGCCTTGCAGTTCCATGATCTGAGCTAGCCCATAGAAAAGAATTGAACAATCCTTATCTATTATCTACTTGTTATTATCAAGAAATCATAGCGGTATCTAGATGGTCAATATCTGGGTGCATTGGTTTTATTTTTAGTTATTTACTTCTTCTTATCAGAAATCATAACGGTATCTAGATGGTCATTATATGGGTGCATTTGGTTCTCCTTTTCATTAGAGACCTTAGAGGTATCCAGATGGTCAATATATGGGTACATTTGGTTCTCTTTCTTTTCAGTTATCTACTCTTGGTTATCAGAGATCATAGCGATATCCAGATGGTCAATATCTGGGTGCATTTGAGTTTCTTCCTTTTCATAATAAGGTGCAATGATGAATAAAATTGGAACATATGGCATCGACTTGGTTTCATCACTCATGTCTTTCATTCAGTCCCTTCTTATCACAACCAATCTATCACTAACTTCCTTCTAACTAACACATGCATTTACTCAGACACATGGTACATTTTAGGTTTGCATTCATTTATTGCATAAAGAAAATAAAAGAAAAACATGCATACATCATCAATATATCATATAGCTATGCATTCATAAAATCCATCCTGCACACATGTTTGTATCATAGGAAAGTAAAGATCATACATCCATAAGTCTGCATAATAGAATCACATAAAATGCATATAACCATAAAGCATCTCATCAAGTGCATCAACATATAGAATTAAGTTTCACATCATATAGAATCATGTCATAAATAAAGCATCTCATATATCATATGTCTGAGCACAATGGACAGTCACAAGTCTCACATAAAGGTGATCAACATGAATGTCTATAAATATCGGTACAAAATCAGTGCATAATTGATAAAAAATGGCACAATAAGGTACATAGTGGTACAATGCTACAAAAAGAGTCAATAGATACTACCCCCACCCTCGCCACCTAGTGGACAAGGGGGTGGCATATCAGGTACTTCCCTCTACTGTTGCAAAGGATCTCTGGCCACACCACTACTTTGAGATATCTATGCTCTACTAGATCTCTGAGAGGCACTGTAACTGGGAATATGTTGGGAAGAAGGAACAACATCCTCATAATATCACCGCCAGTACTCAATCTCCCTTTGTGCCTCACAAACTGATCTCCAAAGTCGATCATGGGCATCCCTCAAGGAAAGATCATGAACACCATCCAAGTATGTTGTGACTTCTGCACGAGCCTGTCTCTCCCTCATCTTAGTTGTTGTAGCCCTTCTCTCAGCCGTTGTAACCCTACTCTTTGCGACAGTGACCTTGCTCTCCAAAGCTGCAGTTTGTGCCTCTAAATCTGCCAATCTAAGTCACAGATCTACTATCTTCTATGTCAATCGTAGGACCTCAAAGGGATCATCCTCCTACCCATCCATCGGCCACATCCATCTAACCCTCGTCCCCTATACATCTCATCCCCTCATCCCTAACAACCCAAGAGTCCTCCTCACTGCTCTCACTCCCACTACTTCTACTACTGGATCCAGAGGAGCTGGATCCAACCTCCTCCACCTCCACAATCTCCTCATCTCCTCATCTCCTCATCCCCACCCTTTCCCATCTCCTCCACTCTCTCTATGGGAGAAACACCAATCCATCTCCACACCTGCCTAACAAGCTGAGGCCCCTCCTCCTCCTCCAACACAACACCTAATCAAACCTGTCCACTCACTCTCGAACCACCACCTCTAGTCCTCACCCCTACACCACCATGCCCAGGATCATGATCATCATCATCAATCCTCCCCCATATCTCCCTCATCTCTCTCTTCATCCCTCCCACCTCTTTGTTGAGTTCTCCTCTTGATGACACCAGTAACAGGACGTGTCACATTTGTCAGGGCAACAGGCCAAGCCGTCAGCCACCAAGCATCAAACTGTGGAGTCCTGCCTACAAACAAACAAAGTTTAATATTGGTACCACATGGATAAGAAAGCATAACAGAGTATCAAGACAAGATCTATATCAAAAGAGCCTACAGTGAGTACAATATCAAATCTACACCATGCAAATAAAGATATCTACTTGCATCAACATCGTCTAACCGCCAAGTCCATGCGACAAGTCCAAGACCATCAAAATCGGTCCTTGCAACATGCATCAGGATCACAACTCCCCAAAGAGTGATATCTCTAGACCTCCATGCAAAGTAAGCATAAGAATTAGTGACATTATATCGCTCTCCAAACTGTTGCAACACCCTATCGGTGTTGTGAAGATTTATCATGTGCACGTGCTTAGTGATGCGCCCAATCAGAAACCTCCTCTGCTAGTAGAAAGGAAGGTGTGCATCCTGACCCTCCCAAATAGGACAAGATCTGTATGGCCTCCAAATGAAATAAGGAATCATATCAACATGTTTCCTCTAGTACATCAGATGCCCCATATGGGATTGTACTATGGATCCATCATACATAAATACATACGGTCTAACTGATCGGCAGGTAGACTAGTCTATCATACATAAATACATAGCCCTAACTGATCGGCAGGTAGACTAGTCATCTCAGACAACGCAACAATACTAGGTTGTCTGGTAAACTCTACTAAGGAACCCTAGATAGGAACCTGGAGGATACTGTAAACGTCCTCAAGAGTGATAGTGCACTCTCCTGTAGGAAGATGGAAGGTACATTTATCAGAGTGCCACCTCTCTAGTAAAGCAAAGATTAGACCCCTATTGGTCGTGATCTCAGGCATATATATAACCCAATATAAACCTAAATGCCTAAGAATGACTCTCTCATCCTTAGATATCTAAAAACGTTATACAAAACCTGTTGGTCTGGACTCTCAGCAGCGCAAAACATTGCCAGTAATCTACAAGAAAGAAGTATGTGCAACAATTAGTGCCAGGATCGACAAAACAAATCAGACATGTGCAAAATAACTATGTCATACAATAAATCAATTGTGAAATTCTATCAACAATTGCGACACCTTTACAATGATTGCGAAATTCAATCATCATTTGAAAAACACAACTCACAATTGTACAAATAAAAGGAATGATTACAATACACTTATCAATTGCGAAATGGAATAAGCAACTACGACACACAATTGACAATTGCGGAAAAACCGTCGACGATTGTAACACAATTATTTAAAAAACATTAAATCATTGAATTCAAAAGCATTAATGACAAGCAATAAATGCACAAGGGATACAATACTCATCGCACGGCCTGCGCCAGCTGGACAATGGAAAGTATGAGCTTAGTCAAACACGTGCACGACTCCTAGAAAGTCACTACCACTCAAAGAAAGCAAGAAAAGCAACGAAAAGCAGACACAAATCTTACCAAAGAATTAGGAGATCTAATGTGAAAATGTGACAAATGAAAGGCCCCAACAGAAGCCCTAATTCCTCAAGGAGCCCTATTTTATCATCCCGAGCCCTAGAATCTTTCACAACTAATATCAAGAGCATTTGTAACTATTTTCACAAACTATCGGATGCCCAGACAATAATTTTGCAGTATCAACAAATTGACACTCTTGTTACGACTTTTCACTCAAATTTGTTGAAGGGGCATAAATACACCTGCTATCATCAAGGCAAGCTGGGGCAGGATCAAAATAGAAGATTCTTTGACACAATACGACAAGCCACAATGCATCAAAGAGGAGCAAATGTAGACACCCTAAAATGGATGTACTTGCGACTTTACGTTAAAACACTAATTTTCATCTATTAATTAGTGGTTTTTTAATTATTAATTAATCATCTATTTCTTCTAAATCCATTCCCCAAATCATTTAATCATATTACCAAAATTAATTAAATAATTAAGTTTATTTAATTAATTAACCTTAATTAATTAATTAAATTCATTTTTCTAAAGTTCAAATTTAAATATTTAAACTTATTAAATGTTTCTTTTAATTAAATTAACTTCATTGAATTAATTTAATTTCTAATTTCACTCAAATATTCAATTCTAAATAAAAAGAATTCAATTATCTCATGTTTGAATACTTTAATTACAAAAATTAATTAAATATTCAAATAAATCATTTCTCAAGTTCAAAAAGGTAACTCTTGATCAACTTTTCAGTTAACTAAACATCCTCTCTTCTCTCCAAGTTGAAGAGGTGGAGTTTACTGGTTTCTTTTCAGTTAACTAAACATCCCCTTTTCTCTCCAAGTTGAAGATGTGGAGTTTACTGGTTGCTCCTGAGTTAACTAAAACATCACCTCTTCTCTCCAAGTTGAAGATGTGGAGTTTACTGATTGCTTCTCCAGTTCCTTTTGATCTCAACCATTTATTCTCCAATTTCTGGGATCGATCTCAACCGTCCAAATCATTTTCTATATTTTATATAATCAACCCTTCTCAACCATTTGAAGGATCCAAGATTTCAAGCTTTGTGCACACTTACTTTTCAGGATTCTTGCCAGAAGCATCAATCATTATTGTGATCATATAAATATCATTTTCTCAACACTCCCAAGTCACAGATGTTGTCGATACCAATACTGAGCACCATTCATCCAGCATCTTAGAAGGAGTAGAGAGAAGCAATAGAAGCCTCGAGCATCGTGATTTACATTCGTTTGTTTTCCTCTTTGATTGCTTGTTATTTTATTGTCCATTGATTCATTCTTAGCATTTCTGATTGCTTTCCCCCATTGCAAATCAATGCTACTAACCCTCATTATTCGAGCGAAGTAGGATTGGATCTTCTATTTTACCAAGAGAGGGTTTTTTTCAAAAACTTTTGACGTAGTTTCTTGGCCCCATCCTTCCACTCTGCCATCTCCAAAATGAGTACCAAGAACATACCAAAAATATCAATATTAACTCGATGCCTATGACATGACTTAATATATTCATCAACTAGGATGACCTCCATTGCATGGGTGACCAAAAAGTGAGGAAAAGTGACGATAGATTTGAGGCACTTTCCAAAGACCTCACCTAAAAATGATATTTGACGCTTTTTGGAGACCAACCTAATGGAGGTATCTATTAGCTAGGCTGGACACAATGCTTCTTGATACCTTACGAATGAGTCATTCGAGACTGTTGAGGGGTATCAATAGCCTTTAGCAATTTGTCATCACTAAACACCAACCACATATTTGGTTATTCTCACCGTGATGACACACGAGTCTGACCATGTCATTTTGAGTTAGCCCAAATCTACAAAGTAGTTAGGATATTAATATTATTTAAAAGTTTCAAATGCATTAGCATTATATACAAAACCCAAGAATAGTGCTTGTTACGAAGAGGTAATGGTGTCATGTGACACGTCACCCCCAAACTCTCAGGTAACATCCCACATTGTGTAACCTCGTGTGGATTTGTGTTTCCAATGGACACTCTATATGATGACACTCATCATGTGAGGATCAAATCCCTTGTCCCTAAATTTGCCACTGTAAACTAGCATAATGGGATGATGACATTTAAGAAATAACCCCAATTTAAGTCACAAGTAGGAGTCACCATGTACAATTCTCCCAAGAAAATCATGCCATGTCCACTATGAAATCCTTTCTGCAACCTTCTTAGCCACTTCATCTGCCAACTCATTTCCCTTGCAATAGACATGTGATATTTTAAAATTTGTAAATTTGTTGATCAACTCTCAAATGGGCTTAAACCAGCGGTCCAATTTCTAGTTTGGTGTTGAGTTACACCTGATATGATTGATAGTGATTAGGGAATCGCCTTCAAGATGTAGTAGCCTTGCTTTTAGTTCCAATCCTATTCTCAACCCTAGTAGAGCTGCCCTAAATTCAACTATATTTTTTTATGGTTTTATAGAGGCGCTATAATCTTTCTATTATAACATTACCATTGTGGTCACATGCAATGCACCTAACACCACTAGGAACTAAATTCCTCTTAGATGCTCCATAAAAATTGAGCTTAATCCATCCACAATTAGGTGGAGACCAAGTTGTTCCTATCCATAGATTTTAAGGAAGATCATCCTTCCTAACCCCATTAATGAAGGAATAATTTTTTATAATATTTTATAATCAATGATAATTTTATTCCAAAACCAATATAAGTCATAACACAAAAAATAACATAAGCAATTACAAACAATTGAACATGAAAATTAAGCATCGAACTTACTAAAATCTGTTTGCATCATTTTGTGTTCTCCAAAGGGTGAGAACAATATGAAATTCCTCTTGTTCAAGATTAAAACTAGATGCAAGTTGTGAGAGAAATATGATATTTCTCTTGTTTAAATAAAAATCTGCATGTAAATAGTGTAAAAGTGCACATAGAAAGTTGTTTCTAATATGAAGAGTTTTTAAAATAAAATAATGTTTCTTAATATGCTGCAATTTTGTTTGTTTTCTAAATGTTTTATTCTCACACCATTTGAATTTTTATATATATTTATGGTGAATATTATTAGTTTTAAAATTTAGACACTATTCACCAGTTATCCAAAAAAAATTAAAAACTTAATATATATTCTATTTTAAAACTCTAAAAAATTAAAAACTTTATATATTTTCTATCTTTTTAAAATTCTAATAGTTTTTAAATTTTATTTTATAATTAAAAAATAAAATATTAAAAAAATAAATAAATATATAATTGAAATGTTTTTTATAATATGATAAAATAATAAAACATAATTTTTAAATATTAATAAAGATTTACAAATGGATTTTTTTTTTTTTTTTTTTTTTGATTGAGGTTTTTTCATTCTTTGAATGTAGTAAGCCTTGGAGACATGTTATACGAAGACCTGAAATAGTTTTGTATTACAAATTTATTAAATCGATCAGATTTCCACAATCCATTGAATTTAGAGCTGAATTTCTGGCTTTGATTGTGTATGTTTTTTAGCATCAACGTTTGCTCTCTGCTCATCCTGATGATGGATCACAGAGTATGATGGGAAACATTGATGCTAAAAAACACACACAATCAAAGCCAGAAATTCAACTCTAAATTACAAATTTATATATACTAAATTCATTTCTAGTCTAAATCTTCTCGTCTTCATCTATTTCAACTGGATAACTATGAATACAATCCAGCCACGGATTGTTTGAATGCAAAGCCACATCCTTCAATGCCTTCCACACTGCACTATTGCACTTGAATCCTGACCCAAAAGCAATCTGCCACACTCTATCCCCTTTCTTGATTCTCCCCTTGGCCTCCATGTAAGCCAGTTCATACCACAAACTGCTGCTAGAAGTATTGCCAAATCTATGCAGAGTCATCCTAGAAGGCTCCATCTCATACTTGCTCAATCCCAAATTCTTCTCTAATTCATCCAAAACTCCTCTGCCTCCTGCATGAATGCAGAAATGCTCAAAAGCAAGCTTGAAGTTGGGAATATAGGGCTTGATGTCCATCTTTAAAAACCTTTTACATAGAAGCGTTGCAAGGAATAGGAATTGCTCTGATAAGGGAAGAACCAAGGGACCCAATGTGGTTATGTTGTCTTTCAGTGCATGGCCTGCAACTTCCATTAGATCTTTTGATATAGACAATCCCTTTACCTCATTCTCATCTTCCTGCTCATAAACACATTGAAAACTTTTGTCCTCAGATCCTTTGTGGGTTCTAACAATGTGTTTAAGTTGGTACTTGGCTCTTCTCTTGTCACTTCTTTTGTTTGACAAGAGAATTGCAGATGCCCCCATGCGAAACAAACAATTAGGCAGTAGCATGGACCTGAAAAAGAAATCAGTAAAGACCCACAGAAATTATATAAATGCGAACCTGTAAATGTGCAGCTAATTAGAGTAGACCAGAGAACTCCTAAAAACGTCTTCAATGAGCTAGAAAATCAGCAGCAGTAAAGTAAAACAGAGGTCACCCTCAACATGGAGAATGTGAGCAATAATTTATTTTTCTATTCTGTTAGTTTTCTAGTTCTCTAACATCTTATGATAGATTACAGAGTTTTGATCTATAATATTGATAAAATAAGCTCTCCTAACATGTTGATGATAGAGTACAGAATGTGATCTTGATTAAAAAACGCTACAATGTTGTCCAGAAACACTCAGAAACAGCAACAAGTAAAATTATGAATTGTAAAAAACTGCATCTTTAAACGTAGCCTAATAAAAGAGTACAAGTCAATTTTGTTGATCATCTAGCTTTGGTATCTGAAGCATCAATCAAAATATTAAATGGAAGAATATCATTGATACAGAATACAAGAATATCATCAGAGACTGAGATTGTCATCTAGAGAATGGTCTGGGCAAGGAGTCCATAGAAAAGAGTTCTATCATATAAGAAAGGATCAGAATTATAAAGTAAAACCAGCCTATTTTTGGCATATGGCATTCTAATAGGACAAGCCTAGGCAAGATAGAGTAGAATAATCTGTCTGCTGTATAAAGGGTCTGTGCTGAAAGATATATGCAATATGTTGCAGGCTCAATAGAAAAGGTCATGCTGGACAGTAGGTGAATTTTGGCACCATAAGGTTTAGTAATGAAGGATATCTAATGTTGCAGGTTCAATCAAATGGGCAATAAGGTCAGGCTTATGTAAATTCTGCATTTGTAGTGTTGGGACTCATAAAGATACACATAAGTTTTACCCTAGATCAAAAGTTGATAAGGTCATTGTGTAGTATACGTGAAAATTCTGCCACTTTAAATGGTTAGCAATCAACTTATCTGCATGTTTCAGGGTCAACCAAAAACATTTAAAAGGGCCAATTTTTGTAATTCTGATGCTCTGATATATAATCTAGAGAATTCAAAAAGTATATATAAAAAAATCAATGGCTCCTAAAATAATCACTTCAGCAAGCATGTCTCGTCCCATTTGAATGTCACAAGTCTCTTTCAAAACGTGCAAGTGAAACTATATTATTCTGTACAGTGCATTCTTACCTTAAGTGCATAAGTTGAGAATGATAAACATGCGTCATGTTTCACAAGTCTCTCCTAACGAAAAGAAGAGACAACTCTAATATGGCTTTCATGGTCAATACCTCCCATGCCCACTTCCTAATTATAGAGGCTCTATGAAGTGAATGATACACTAATGAATCAAAGTATTTAGGCTCATGGATGCTTCAGTTCATATGCAAAGAGATACTTTTGTGCCATGTCTACTTTTGTTCAATCATCCTACAGAGTCTATGGAATCGCTATGCATTTAGGCCCACTTTGATGGTGTTTCATAGGTTTCAGAGAGATACTTTTGTTCAATTAACTTATAAAATCTATCGGATGGCTATACATTTAGGCTTAAGGTTTAACATGGATAGTTGAGTGCCTGGACAGAAAATAGTGTTCACCTTATGTCCATTGTCATCACTAACCTGTCATTACTATTTTCCAGTTTTGTCTAATCAATTTCATGAAACTTGTCAATGCAGAGGGACAGAGTAGATCATATTTACAATTAAGAACATAGATATACAGACTGCAGAAAAACGTAGCTTCAATTTCATCAAACATGTCAAAGCAGAAAGAAATGGAGTAACTTATACTTGAAGTAGAAAACCTACCTCTTGTTGCCTATATACCAATTCAATGTTAGATTTTCTGTGCTCACAATTACCGCATGAGAATCAGAATGGACGTGCAACAAGTCCTTGGCTAAATCCAGAGCAATGATCCCGGCACTACATCCCATTCCTGCAAGACTAAAGTTCAAGATATTTTCTCTCATCTTGTAGTGATTTATGATCATGGCAGAAAGAGATGGAGTGGGATTAAACAAACTGCAGTTGACTATAAGAATTCTAACATCTTTGGGACTGATCTCAGACTTGAAGAACAATTCATCTAGAGCACCAAACAAGACTGTTTCTGCTTCTTCTCTGGCTGCTTTCATAGTGGGAGTGTAGCGGGGAGCAGATATAATAGCCTTGGGAAGGTGGGTCTTTTCCCCTAGCCCTGTTCTGATCATTATTCTTCTTTGAAATTCCAAACTGGCCTCTTCAAATCCCCCCATCTTTCTAGACATTTTCATGAAATATTCCTTGGAGACCTTAAATTCATCAGATGGTCTATAACAGGCAAAGTCTACAAGATAGATTTCTTTTGTTCTTGATAAAAAGTAGATACACAAGAGGGATATGCTTTCTCCACATAATATAATGAGGATATTATTGACCAGATCAAACTTGAAATGACTCCATGCTCCATGTGGTGACCCAAAGGTACCCAAAACTAGCATCAACAGAAGTGGGGTTGCGAAGAGTAAAATGGCCTGGATATTCAGATATTGATAAACCAACTTCACATACTTTAACTTCACAGATTGTAGGAAATCAGGCAAAGCTCTGCTGATTTTGACAGAATATTTCAGGAACCCTGCATCAGGCCCTGATTTCTGAACTCCTTGTGCCACAATCTCTGTGGACAGGAGAGACTGTTCCCCAATCATAATGAAAATATTTTTCAGTGATCAAAAGCACAGACAAGCCTCTATTCTCCTTCACTGAATAGAGAGCTTCCAACAAGGTTTTTACTTACTAGACTGGATGGAGCTGAGTTTGATCCTTGCTAATAGGAGATACAAGTAGGTGGTAGTAAAGATTAACAAACTATAAACTGGGTGGCCTACTCTACCTGCGATGACCATAACTAGCACTCATATTCTGGTCCTAACCCTTCTTGATAAGATTGTTCAGATATGATGAAAGAGGATTCAATGCTGGTAATACAATGAACAAACTACCTCATGACTATCACCAGCTCAATTCAAAATCAACTCCTCCAAAACAAAACATAAAATAAAAAATTGTACTACCTTATAGTGCTACCATGCTGTGGAATTCTTGTTCAATAACTCTTCTTGAAATTCCTATGATGACTACAGCAGATTCATATTTTATGTAATACATCCTTATCAATGCGCTATCCAATTGAGTCCCAATTTCGATTCCCAATTCTCAAAACAAATTCCTTTTATAACAAAATCATCAAGATTGAGAACAAAATATCCATGTCTCTTTGATCTGCATTTCTTTTACAACTAGGCCTGTGTAACTGGATACTCTCGAGTCTCTATACAGAGCTTGGAGTTGGTGGAGAGACGTCAAGGCTTTGAACAATCACACGAGCTTCGTGACTAATAACAGACAGGAATGAATTATTTATGAACGTAGATTAAGGTCATGAAAATGGTGACAATTTTGTCCTGTTATTTCCAAAACAAACTGGTAGGTAAGTCTTTTCTTTCATTTTTTTAAGTAGTCAAAATACAGGGTTTGAAAAATAGTATTGTTCTTATTTGAACCATCAACAAGCCGACCTTAGCTCAGTTGGTAGAGCGGAGGACTGTAGTGGGATACAAAATCTTAAAGTCATCCTTAGGTCGCTGGTTCGATTCCGGCAGGTCGGAGCTTTACAGTACATTTTCGTAAGAATACAATTTGCTATTTAGTTTTTTCTTCATTTTACAATTTGCTACTTAGTTTCTCTCTTCACTTTCCTAAAATACAAATACAAATACAATTGTTATTTAGTTTCCTTTCCTACAATAAAATTGTTATTTTTATTTTATTTATTTCGTTAAAATAGAATTTTTATTCAATTTTTCCTTCTTATATTCTTACAATAAAATTATTATTATTTTTAATAATGACAATGCAATTTTGGTTTCAACTTTGACAAGCCCTTGTGAGATAATCTTAGTACAAATAGAGTTGAATGCTTTTATGAGATTCTCAAGTTTCTTTAATTTAAGAGGTTTTTCTTCCTTAACTAAAAGATTAAATAATGAAGTTAAATTAGTGTTGGTGGTGAAAGGTATCTTTATGACTACTTTATTAGTTGCAAGAATCTAATTGTTGGGAGTACCTCATTTAAACACTATCATCATTAACTTAAAAAAGTTCAATAGTTTTCACAAACTTAATTTTGATAGAGTCTTGTAAGGTAATTTTGATAGGGACTTGTAAGGTAATCTTCATCCAACTAGGGCTAAATGCTTTCTTGTGATTCTCAAGATTATTTAATTCTTCCTTGACTTAAAGGCTACTATTGAAGTCAAATGGGCGTTGGTGATAAAATATCTTTTTATGGTCATTTTTTTTGGTTGCAAAATTTTAGCTTGAACATTTTCATCATAAACTTGAATAGAGGAAACATTGGTTCTCAATAAGAATTTTGATTATATTTTTCACTCATTGTATCAAAGAGAACAATAAAGTTGTTGATCTCATAAACCTTAATAGAGGAAGCATTGGTTCTCAATAAGAATTTTGATTATATTTTTCACTCATTGTATCCAAGAGAACAATAAAGTTGTTGATCTAATTGCAAATGTTGAGATTAATAAGGATCTCTTCTCAACTATTGTTAGCGACCATCCCACTTCAAGTTGCTAATGATATCTATTTAATCTGTTTAGTTAGAACTATTATTATTATAATTGTAAAGATAATTCTAATAAAAAAAATTCTTTAAATATATTCATAACTAAAGAGCTAATCATTATGTGATCTTATAATACTTTGGAGGTTTGATAAGGGCTTTGGATTATGTTGAGCTTCAACATTATACCTCATAAGCTTTATGCAAGGGAATGCATATTCATTTCCCCACACGTGTATGCATCCAACTTGACATTTGAAAGTCTATGTTTATAAATTCCAACCATTCTATGATTCTTGTTGTGCTCTTATTGGTTATGGTTCTTACGATGTAGCATGTTTCAAGACTTACTTGTATAACAATTGTCTTATGCGTAAATTTTCATTGGTTTAATGATGTGGAATAGTTATGATCATGTATGATGCTAACCTCATTTATTGTGTTGATCATAAATTTTATATATATA